>JANJGK010000001.1:34310336-34347836 GCA_039081455.1 Macrobrachium rosenbergii
CGTATCTACGGCGTATAAGTTGATGAAAATGGTTAAATCCTCTTGATCTAACTTGAAGTAGGAAGAGAAACGCATAAAAGAAGCTGCGAAGATCCATATTAAAAGGGGGCGGGAGGTCAGCGGTAACAGTTCCCCGACTCGAAGTGGTCAGGCAGAAGTATCAAAGAACAGAAGTAGGCGACGGCCAGTGGTATACATTAGCGCGAAGGTGGACCATGGAAACGTATTCATCTCTACATAATTCTTTATTTCCAACGTTTCGTAATAAAAAGCTTCATTACATCATCAGGGAATCTTATAAATAATGAATAAAATTACTTTAAAAATTGCTCTTAAAATCAATAAAATCCATAAAATACTTCACAGTTAAAATACAAGATAAAAAAACTGAAAAAACACAAAAAAAAAGACATAGAAGCAAAATCAAAGACCGCTAGCCAACCTTATACCAAGAAGGCAGAAGACAGAATGCATAAGAAAAGTTAACTCAGGTACAGCTGAGTGGAGGAGGTCTGGGTATTTAACTGGGGAACTAGTTGTTTAATAAATAATGATTCCAGGATAGGCAGTTCGCATACATTAGTAGTTTGGCCTATGATACAGAAATCGTTTCTATCAATATATGTTTTACAAATTTTCGAATGGTTTCTTATGGTTTCTTCAAAAAAGAAGATCATCACATCCTTAAACAGCTGGCGAGTAGAAAAGATTTGGTTGTTACTAGACCCGACAAAGGGAAGGGAACGGTCCTATTAGATCGAACGGACTATAATGAAAAAATGTTGGCTATCTTAAGAGACCAAGGTAAGTTCACTGAAATTGGAACACCTGATTTTCACAATATCATAGCAACTGAGGACAAAATAAACAGATTTTTACGTCTTTTAAAGAAAGAGAAAATTATAGATGATAATACATACCAAGATTTGTTTGTCACCGGATCATCCTTTGGAGTTTTATACGGTCTCCCAAAAATACATAAGCCTAATACACCTATGAGACCAATCTTGGCATCATATAATACACCTAATTATAAGTTAGCTAAATATTTGGTACCTCTTTTAGAAACGCTGACTAAAAATGATTTTACTCTCGGCAATTCTTACTCTTTTAAGGATAAAGTTTTATTACAGGACGCTAATTTTAAAATGGCCAGTTTAGATGTTGAATCTCTTTTTACTAATGTTCCTGTGGAAGAAACTATCGATATTATCTTACATAAACTTTTTCCTGAACCAGATTCTGTTTTTAACAATTTTAATCGTACGTCTTTTAAAACTCTTTTAGAACTGGCAGTGCTGGACACCGCCTTTGTTTTTGATGGCAAACTTTTTAAACATACTGACGGTGTAGCCATGGGCTCTCCTTTGGGTCCTACTTTTGCCAACATCTTCATGTGCTCGCTGGAAGAGCGCATGTTAGATGAATGTCCACTTAGGTTCCACCCACTCTTTTATGGTAGGTATATTGATGACACCTTCGCCTTATTTAAGAATGATTATGATATTGACTCGTTTTTAGCATATGTTAATACTAAACATAATAACATTAAGTTTACTGTAGAAAAAGAGGTGAACAATCAGTTGCCTTTCCTAGACGTTCTTGTTACTAGGGATAATGGATTTTTTAATACTTCTGTTTTTAGAAAGAAGACTTTTACTGGTTTAGGATCCAATTACTATAGTTCTTGTTTTTATGACTTTAAACTGAACTCTATTTTTACTCTCCTCCACAGGGCTTTTTTTATTACATCGAACTGGCAATCCTTCCATCAAGAAATTGGTTTCCTTTCTGCATATTTTGTGAATAATTGCTTCCCACAGAACTTGTTTTTTTAAAAAGCTCCGCATGTTTCTAAACAAACAATTCATGAATATCGCCAAACCTTGTACAGTACCAAAATTAGCTTTTTATGCCAAATTTCCATTTTACATGATGATCTTCGACAAAGGTTCGCACAAATTGTTCATAAACATTATGGTGCCATTAATCTAAAATTAATTCCTAAAAATCCACTAACGATTGGTTCCTTTTTCAGATACAAAGATCGATTAAACCCTCTTTTGACCTCTAACGTGGTATATAAGTATACTTGCCCTAAGTGTAACTCTGGGACATATGTCGGATCCACGAGGAGGTTACTGAGGGTCAGAATCGACTCTCATCAGGGATTAAGTTTTCGGACTGGCTGTAGGCTCTCCAATCCCGAGCATTCAAGCATAAGAAACCATTCGAAAATTTGTAAAACATATATTGATAGAAACGATTTCTGTATCATAGGCCAAACAACTAATGTATGCGAACTGCCTATCCTGGAATCATTATTTATTAAACAACTAGTTCCCCAGTTAAATACCCAGACCTCCTCCACTCAGCTGTACCTGAGTTAACTTTTCTTATGCATTCTGTCTTCTGCCTTCTTGGTATAAGGTTGGTTAGCGGTCTTTGATTTTGCTTCTATGTCTTTTTTTTTTTTTTTCAGGTTTTTTTATCTTGTATTTTAACTGTGAAGTATTTTATGGATTTTATTGATTTTAAGAGCAATTTTTAAAGTAATTTTATTCATTATTTAACAGATTCCCTGATGATGTAATAAAGCTTTTTATTACGAAACGTTGGAAATAAAGAATTATGTAGAGATGAATACGTTTCCATGGTCCACCTTCGCGCTAACGTATACCACTGGCCGTCGCCTACTTCTGTTATTATATATATATATATATATATATATATATATATATATATATATATATATATATATATATATATATATATATATATATATATATATATATATATATATATATATATATATATATATATATATATATATATATATATATATATATATATATATGTGTGTGTGTGTGTGTGTGTATGTGTGTGTGTGTGTGTGTATGTATGTATGTTACAGTCAACATGCGTAATCAGTCATTACACGTAATGACTGAAATTTCAGTCATCACGTGTAATGCACTTAGGGGACATTTGATCCCCCAGGAGCTAGTACTAAACACGGCGAAACAGTGAGTCACCTACACTGTTTCGCCGGGTTTAGTACTAGTCCCTGGGGGGTCAAATGTATTTCACCGTGTTTAGTACTAGCTCTTGGGGGGATCAAATGTCCCTAAGTGCATTACGCGTGATGACTGAAATTTCAGTCATTATGCGTAATGACTGATTACGCATGTTGACTGTAACATATGTTTATATATGTATATAATATATATATATATATATAAATATATATATATATATATATATATATATATATATATATATATATGTATTTATTTATATATATATATATATATATATATATATATATATATATATATATATATATATATATATATATATATATATATATATATATATATATATATATATATATATATATATATATATATATATATATATATATATATATATATATATATATATATATATATATATATATATATATATATATATATATATATATATATATATATATATATATATATATATATATATATATATATATATATATATATATATATATATATATATATATATATATATATATATATATATATATATATATATATATATATATATATATATATATATATATATATATATATATATATATATATATATATATATATATATATATATATATATATATATATATATATATATATATATATATATATATATGTATATATATATATATATATATATGTATATATATATATATATATATATATATATATATATATATATATATATATATATATATATATATATATATAAATATGTAATTCTAGTAGCTACAATGCCCTCTTAACTTCTCGAATTCTTCGCGCTTTTTCGGATATGCTTGTAACTACGAAGCCGAAATATCCAAACAAAAGAAGAAATTGAAGAGCCTGTGAACACCGGTCGCGGGAAGCGAACCCGCATTTCCAAATTCACAAGGAGGTCACGTTGCCGACATGACCACGAGAAGGATAAAAGTCTGTTACCTCTCATACATACATATACCTTGCGTTTTCAGATATATTTATTAGAGCTGGAATAGAACCATCCTCACCATCGTAGCCAAGTGGGCAATCGTTTTTTTTATTGTTTTTTAGGCTGAAATATATATGTAGAATCTACTGCTCACTTTTACCAGAAACATATGTAACTCTAATAGCCACAATGCCATCTTAACTTCTCGAATTCTTCGCGCTTTTTCGGATATGCTTGTAACTACGAAGCTGAAATATCCAAACGAAAGAAGAAATTGAAGAGCCTGTGAGCACAAGTCGCAGGAAGCAAACCCGCCTTTCCAAATTCACAAGGAGGTCACGTTGCCGACCTGACCACGAGAAGGATAAAAGTCTATTACCTCTCATACATACATTTACCTGTCGTTTTCAGATACATTTATTAGAGCTGGAACAGACCCATCCTCACCATCGTAGCCAATGGGCAATCGTTTTTTTTATTGTTTTTTAGGCTGAAATATATATGTAGAATCTACTGCTCACTTTTACCAGAAACATACGATTGCCCACTTGGTTACGATGGTGAGGATGGGTCAAATATGGGTAGGTCATAACTCTCTGGACATCTAGGTGTTCCACAGCCTTGTAACATACCAAACACTGAAATCACAGCACCATTCTACCTCATAGGAGATGACGTTTTCCTTTGAAGCCCAATAGAATGAGATCTTACCCTCGAAAGGACCTAGATTACTCTAGGTAAGTGTTCAACTACAGAATGAACAGAGCTAGGAGGACAGCAGAATTTGCTTTCGGCATGTTAGCTCAGAAATTTGGTGTACTTACAACAATGGAGACAAGCATTGAGGTACTAGAAGCAACAATTAAAAGTATCTGTGTGCTTCATAATTTCATTCATCATGAAGACAATATCAACTTTCTTGGTCATATTGATGATGTAATTGATGGCCACCGTCAAAACATAAGAAGTTTGCCACCAACAAGGAGTACACGGCCTACAGCAGAAGCTGTGTCAGTTGGCGACACTCTGAGAGAGTACTTTGTCTCACCAAGTGGAGCTGTCGAGTGGCAGGACAGAATGTTCCACTGACAGGCTACAGACTGTCAGCACACAAGAAGGGGCCGCACATCACATCTACTCTTTATTAAGCATTTAAAGCACTTTATAAGGAAGGATGATTGGTAATTGAGTTTATTTTGTTTGGTGATGCTACAGCTTTATCATTTATTCATTAGTATTTGTCATATTACACTTTATTTTTGCAGTGGCATAATATCTCTATTGATCATTTAAAGTATAGGACCTGAGGATTCATAGTGCTCACCTCTCTGTAGACTCGCCGTGACTGATGAAAAAATGGTTCCGCCCGAGTCACTGACTCTGAATCGCCTTGACTTGCCTCGACTTGGCATGACTCAATTCGCTTGGTGCAAACTCTCCCATTTGAATTAATGTGGCGATTCAAGAAGAGTCATGAATCGTCTTGACTTGACTTGACTTGACTCGCTTGGTGTAAACAGTTGAAGATAATATACATAACATCGGCAATCACTTTCAACGGAAAATTCTAACAAACCATGAAATGTTGGCCTCCATATATTATGAGGGAGCTTCCTTTTGAGGACCCTCACGCTGTGTAAAGATGGAGAAGAAGCGTTTATAAGAACGTGCCTCCATTTTTTTTTTTTTCTATATCTTAGTACAAAGTAGTGTGTTACCGCTCCCACAACCTGTGCTTGAATCCCCTGAGTGGTGATTCAGATTACACTCCTGCTTGCGCATCACAGACACACACACGCACACATTTTAAAACACAAATGTGAATCAAAGCTTGAATAGTATAAGTAATGATTAAATCGGTTATGATAAATAATCAATTGTCGTTTCCGACTTGAAACATAACAGATAATGTTGCCAAAGATAAGATAAATGTTATTCAGTTATACAGTGAACTGACAACAGATAGCCATGTGACCTCGTTCGCTCAGGTGTTGTCTCTTGTTTTGCTTTGACAGAGCTGCGTCAACAAGTGATATGTACAACACACTGTGACTCTCTCCTTTCCCTACGCTACTGTGGCCTGGTTTTATTATAGTTAAACAGATACAGATATGATACTTCATTACATATTGCTCTGCCACGCCCTTGGATGCTCTGGCAGACAACCAGGTACAAGCAAAAAAGCGGACATGTGGCATAATACAACCAAATTATGGATGGGGGAGCTCACAGAGCCTGTAACTGTTAGAAACTGAACGAGACCACATGACAAAAATGGAAGAAACATATATGGTAAGAATGTTCATAAAGTACAGCCTTTTAAACTATACTAAAAAAAATGGGAGCTCAACCGACTGCAAACAAACAATTATTGACCACTGAAGGTTTAACTAAATATATACTGAACAAAATAAATGTCTACCCAAACCAAAGTAAATAAGAGGATTCATAAATTCAGCATGTTGCAGTAACAACACCAAACATTATGCAAGGACACAGATATGTTAACAAAAATATCAGAACCCTTTGTTGTTGAAATATGTGCAACAAAACTAGTGCAATATAATCCACCATAATGAAGACACATATGTAATAAGGTAAAAGAGTACACACAGTACGTAAATCATGACTGGGCAAATCTTTAAGCATACACTAAGACAGGGTTTTTGTCCACAACATACATAGATAAATAAACACACTTAGTGTACGTTACTTTCCTAATAGTGGAAAGTTCTTGACCTGTAAAACTACATTCAGGCAACCCACACACTACGACAACTCTGTTCCTTCGAACTCAATTCTTCCTCACTGCCCAAACAGAATGCTAACCAGTGTGGCCACCACGAGGTTATGTAAACCGAAAGACCGGTCGACTAAACGCAGCACTCCTTTGGCCAGTAAAGTCAGACAATCCAACTTTTCGGACAAACACTACATCAATATGCCGATTCCGTCGAATGTGAAGACCCAAAACCACAATGGCACCTACAAAAGCTGTCAGCAGTGCCAGGGTACCTAGAACCGGTAATACTAGGTCTATGTGGACGCCAGTTTCATGAAATTGGAGGACTGGCTCCCCTGCACCAGTAACGTTGTGCAGGCCACCAGTGAAAACTGGCTTTTCCACCGTAACAGGTGTGAAATCCCACATGGAGTTCAGGAAGTAACGATATCCACGAGTTAGATTTGCAGGTCCAAAGCTCTTGTAGTCCTTGAAAGTGGCATTGCAACCATCCACTAGTAGACCAATACTGGTTTTCGGCACGGAGTCCCTTGGACAGGACATCTGGAACTTATCCCGCCCGTAGAGAATTGTTTAGCCATTGGTCAGCTTCAAAATCATGATAACCAGCCAGGCAACGATCTTCTCCCACTAAGAAAGTCCCGTTAAGAACTAATTGCAGTAGACAAGAATGAGCGCTAAGGCCTTGAAACACAAACGAGTCTGTTGAGCAGATCTTAGAATTTAGAGAATTGATGCAGTTCAGTGAATGTTTGTCATCGGCATATATGACTGTGTATATGTTCTCAGAACTAGACAACGAAACTAATGCCCTATAATTGGATACCTTTGGAATCGTGGAAGCCCCAAACCTAGTAGGAAAAGGTTGCAAAACATAGGACTCCCAAGGATCAGAAGGATTAAAGAGAATAGAGATTAATATTTTACCCTGTTCAACCTTCACAGAAATTAAACTATAGTAAAATTCAAGTCTTTGCAGTTCAACTAACGATTTCCAACCCATCCTATCACGAGCATTATAGATAATCTGCATCAACTCCTTTATAGGCAACAAATGTGGTGATAAAACTCCCTTGACTGCCAAAGTTATAGCTTCAATATAATCCTTACTTTTCTCTTCAAAAGTTATGATATTATCATACTTCTGGGATATTTTCGTATAGTAATAAGACAAAGTTGTTACCAACAACTGAGTATCACCCATGCCTTGTAGAAGACTCATAGCATCATTTAATTCGTCTGCTAAACTATTAATAGTCTGTAACTGTTTATGCAACTGAGAGATGATCACATCTTGTTTATGCTCAAGCAGCTCAAGTTTATGTTTTTCAGCTCTTAACTTAACCATATTAGCTATTCCAAGACCTATACCAACTACTGAAGCCAAGATACCTAAACCACTAAGTGCAGCAAACAAAAACGAGTTCCTGCATTCTACTACATCATGTGGGATAAACCATTTCAAAAGCTCATTTACTTTAACTCTTGTGTCTACTAACTTAACATCAACTTCTTTAAACAAAAGTTCAGCCACGTCATAAGTGGGCGAAATAGGTCCTATGTGATTAAGAGTGAAATGTTTTTTCCCCTATGGATTCTAAATTCTCCTGAAACAAAACCAAGTCTTCATGCAACCTGAGTACATTATCCTTGGCTAGGAAAATTGCGTGCATAGTCACTTCCATCACTAAAGACTTAGTGTACACAAAGAAGTCTAGGGTTTTTTCAACTATTGTCCCAGGCCCTAATGAAAAAGTGGAACTTCCCCATGGAAAAGCGATCGTGCCTGAGGTACACATAATTATGAAGACATAAACAGGCTTCATGACTGGACCTGCAAAATAAGAACAACTTGTAGATGCATTCCAAGAAGGATAAACACAATAATTTGCTAAATGAAAAAATAAAGAAAATAAAGGTAAATTCTAAGCAAAATAGTACGACATGAGTAAACAAGGATTTAGTTAATCACAGCGCATAACCACAGTACTAGGCGCGGATTTGTGAAATATTGACTGCTCTTTCATCATTTGGATTGCTTAAATTCTTGATTTTCAACCTACTGGCTAACAACAACTCAAGCACTTGAAAAGGACCTTCAAAAATTAGAGTTAATTGATAGGTTAATCATTTCCTTACATTAACCTTTACATAAACTCTGTCACCAACTGCATAAGATTTATAAGTTTTTGCCATCTTGTCATGACCCCTTTTCATAACGACATTAGCATCTGATAACTGTCTATAAAGTATGTCAAACCTCACTTTGCTGACATCAACAGCGTTCTTTAATGGGTCAGGTATAGCCTCCGTGGAATTCAGCACATCAAAAGGCGACATTCTGATTCCATAAACAGCTTCGTAAGGAGACATCTTTATTGACAAATGATAAGCAGAATTAATTGTACACACTACTGTTGGAACTGCTAAATCCCAATTAGGATCCATGCCACCTATGGTAACCTTAAGTATATCCAAGATTTTATGGTTCACCCTTTCTACCAAGCCGTTAGATTCTGGATGATAGATCAAAGTATTAATCTTTTTTATATTTAAGATTGAACACAAAGAAACTAGAAAAGCATTATTGAACTCACCACCTGAGTCTGATATTAAAACATTAGGTATACCATGCCGGCATATAAAACCATCATAAAAGACTCTAGCACACTCTTGTGCTGTTTTACTCTTCAAAGGAAAGATTTCTACAAACCTTGTTAAAGCACCTATAGCACCGAACAGATGTTTGTTTCCTCTTTGGGTTTCATAGAACCCTGTAAGCAAATCTGCATGCAACCTCTCAAACGGTTTGTGTGGTACGGGATATGTACCCAAAGATAATGGTTTCTTAACATAACCTTTATTTTTACGACAGACCTCGCAAGATTTAGTATAATTATGGATATCCACAGATTTTGAGGACCAATAATACATGTTCCGTGCTTTGGCTAGCATGATAGAGAAACCAGAGTGTGCATTCAACTTGTTTGTGTGCAACCATTTTACCACGACGGGTATCAATTCCTTAGGTATAACTACCTGATTTGTGTTAATATGGAAGCTACTTCTAGTCTTCCTTGGAACGTTCCGACATAAGACATCATCTACTATTGAATAATTCTCTATTACACACTTTTTATAAGCTTCAGTATTTTTATTTTTATCTCCTTTTAGCGTTTCTATTATTTGGCTTAATTTTTTGTCTTGCAATTGTTCTCTTAGCAGAACATCATGACTCCAGTCTAAGTCATCTGCAGCATCACCTGATAATTCTGAGGTTATTTGATTCTCTGTAGTAACATTAACATTAACAGACTGTAACGTCAATATATCATCATCAAAACCAGAAGGATCATGTGTATGAGACGTCACTGGGTTCCTGGATAATGCATCAGCGATTATATTGGTCTTGCCAGGAGCATACCCTATTTTAGCGACAAAATCTTGTATTATCATATGCCATCTCGTCCTTTTGGGACTGAAATCAAAACCCTTAAAGAAGCCACAAAGAGGTTTGTGATCCATCAATATATTAACCTCATAGCCATATATGATATATTTAAAGTTACATAAGGAATTGACAATGGGTAGGGCCTCTTTGTCTATAACAGGATATTTGCTCTCAGAGGGTTTTAACTTTCTGGAATAGAATGCTATAGAGTGTAATTTATCATTTTTCCAATGTACTAGGACACCACCCTACCCCCACAATCAGAAGCATCTGTAGCAATGTAAAATGGTTTATTATAATCTGGGAAAACCAAAATTGGTGAAGACAGTAATTTCTCCTTCAGAGTGTTAAAAGCTGACTGCTGTTGGACACCCCATTTAAAATCTGTTCCTTTTCTTATTAGATCAGTCAAAGGTCCTACGATTACTGAATAATTATATACAAACTGCCTATTGCATCCAGCCATATCCAGAAATTGCTGAACACCTTTCATTGAGGTGGGTTCAGGGAATTTCTCTATAGCTGAAATCTTGTCATGTACCACCTTTAAACCATCTTTTGACACAACAAACCCTAAATACTCGTATACTAGTTCCTGTTTATAGAAGTCACATTTTGATAACTTTACCTTTAGGTTATACTGCCTCTACCTTTGGAAAACAAGCTCCAGTTTCTTAAGATTATCTTCAAGTGTATGTGAAAATATAACTAAATCATCCATATAGGCATGAAGGATGTCGCCTAACATATCTCCAAAAACTAAGTTAATCATTCTTGTGAAGGTGATAGGTCCGCAACGCAACCCCAATGGCATCCTCAAAAATTCAAAATGGCCCCTGGAGGTGCTAAATGCTGTATATTGTGTACTACTCTCCTCCAAAGGAATCTGAGGGAAACCTCTTAACAGATCTAAAGAAGTAAAATAAGAATATTGGCCTAAAACCGAAAAAATATCATCAATACAAGGCACAGGAAACCTATCTGGGATAGTTTTCTCATTGAGATTCCTGAAATCAACACAAATGCTTCAAGTACGATCTTTCTTGGGGACGACAATTAATGGGAAGTTATATGGACTGACAGATTTCTTTATTACGCCTTCTCTAAGCATTTTCTCGACTTCCTCTGTTATTTCATTTTGGAACTTCATGGGCAGTCTGTAGGAAGGAACATAAATGATCGTATTTGGATGCTTCAACCTTATCTGATGTTCAATTACATTAGTTTTACCTAAGCAGCCACTGCTAGTAGTGAATACATCACTATGTTTTGTTAGTAACTCCTCAAATTTTTTGCTGACATCTGTCTTTGATGTCCTCAATCAACTTATCTTTTATTGAATTTAAGGTAACGTTGTCACTTGTTAAGTAATCAGTTTCTACTTCTGCTGCTGACAAAATCCTTGATGATAGACCTCAACATCCATCAAGGGCGTGTCATACTTATTATTAACTCTTTATTCAAGTGATTAAAAACTTCAATCACAGCTTGGTGGTTGTTATCAACCGTGTAAAGAGCTTTGGTCGTAGATAAACCATGCACTGTCATTGATTCATTTAATACCATGATCTCAGATCCAGGTAAGACCTTCTTAGCAGTAACTGTGATGTATGAAGGTACACTTGGTTCTATGCATTGATTCAAATTAGATATTACCAGGGAAAAAGTGTTGCGATGAGTTTCCTGGTTAATTTCTGATATACTTCAAACACTAATTGGCTCTTCAATGTAAGTAACTTTTTTCATTTGGTACGTCCTCATGATCAGAGTTCGCTTTTAAGGTGTGAGATGATTTGATAAATTTCCCCTTAATAAAGACACCACTCTTGGCCAAAACCATAACAATGTTATTCTTAGACATTGATGGATAGCACAGAATGACTACTGGATACATATTAATCCCACTTACTACAATAAAATCATCGGTAAAAATCATTTTACCTATCTTATACTGAATTCTGACAGTACCCACTACATTCAAGTTGTTATTTCCTAAACCTGCCAGTTTAACATTAGTCTTCTCTATTGGAAAATCTGGAAACAATAAATGATGTGATTTTAAATCTAACAAATTACGAGGACTACCAGTATCCAGGGACAATGTAAAGGCTTTGTGATGTTTACTGACTGCTTTAATAACAGGCCTTTCCTCTATATTCCTATGAATGAGTGTGAGAATTCTAGTCACTTCTAATACTGAATGATTAATTGATAAATTACAATTACTATCACACTCTTCTAAAAGTGCCTAACCAGCGTACTTATCAGTCAACATATTAAACATGTTACTTACTGGCAACCCAACATTGTTAAAGTTATCCTCAGAGACCATTAGGTCGTTACGGTTTTCTCCTCGACGCTGGGAAAATTCTGTGAACTATTTTGATCCTGGACCGTGTTCACATTAGATTGCCCTTGTTGGTTGTGTTGATATTTCTTTTTCTGATACTGATGCCGATTCATGTTTTTCTTAATATTACTACTAGTAGGAAAACTACCAGTATTGGTGCTATGCTGATTGCTTCTGTTCCCATTTTGATTTTTCTGCCTTTGATGGCAATTTTGATAACTATGTTTAGTGGTATGATGAATACTACAGTATTTAGACCAACATTCACTTTTATAGTGACCAATACGGTTACAATTGAAGCATTTCACCTGCGGGTTGACAGAGCTAACCGCATTAACCTGTTGTGATGCAGCCGCATCTGCGAGAACCTGTTTAACATAAGTATTTTCTACGACAGATATGACTGTAGGATCTAAGTCCGGGCATTGGGCCATGTGCTTTTTAATCTGCTCTTGGATGTCTACCTCTCTAGATGCCTTATCAAATCTGATATCAAAACAACGCACCAATATGCCTGGCAGCATACCAGTTATTACGGCCAATTTCATTAAACAGCATACGTCTGCGGTACGCATTGTGTTACCATTAACCCAAGAGGAGCTAAGTAGCCTGGCATGCCACTCTTAAAATTTATCTGCTATAAGGGCAGTTTGAGCAATTTCTTATCTGCTGATTTGAGGATACTCCTCAAGGCCAGTACCTCATCCATATCGGACTCGGTACCGTATACCTTTCTTAACATCCCTTTCAATTCATCCCAGGTTTGGCACTCCTGAAACGACCTCGTGCGTAACCAAGAACCAGCATCTTCCTTGGCATAGTCAATAAACGACCTTGCCTCTTGTAACTGTATAACGGGATCCACTTCTTTTTTAGATAGCAAGTGGGCATCGGTGGATGTGATCCAGGTTTTGACCCCCTGAGTCAACTGACCGTTGACTAAGCCTTGAAAAGGCACTATGGCTGAACGAGTATTCACAACTGTGAATGAGTTTTTTGCGTCTGGGTCTGGGCCCGTGGCTGCGCTTGCTCCTGCACCTGAGGGCATATTGTTGGTATTTCTTACGTTAACTCTAGGCCTCTTAGTACCTCTACCTCTATTTGATCTTCCAAAGGAATTATGCTAATAAACTCGGATTGAATGCAACCTCATAAGTTCATAAAAAGAAAGGAAATTCTCCTAATAAAAAAGAACAAGTTAAAATATTCACTGCCTATCAAAGAGAAAAAGAAAAAGTAAAGTCTACGTGGGTGAAACCTACGGATCGGATCCCCGACTACAGGACACAGTTCTGCTGTTAGGTGACAACACTGCCCAACCCCAAATACTAAGAAATAAGTAGACTTAACTGTGGTTTATATGGGAGAATCGGCGGAAGTCGTCGGGCTGGCAGCTTCACTTCTTGTGCCGAAGTAGGTCGACGTTGATGATCAACACGACTTGATTGTAGGACACAGGTGTCTGCTTATTATGGAAAACTTCACAACAGGATTCAGGCAATTCTGAAAAACGAGAGGAACTAGAAATACGTTCTTGTTTCTTCAACATGCGTAACTCGTTCCTGTTTATCCGTGGTGAAGATTGTTGTCAGTCACGGCGACGAACGCTTCAGGCAACAGCTTCTTGCTTCTCTCGGACTTGATTGTTGATACGTTTAAGCGAAGATGACACTCGGCAGGATACACTGCTTCCTTCTCTCGGTGCTTGATTCTCGTCCAACAGGATGCAAACGTAGGAGCTATCAAGAATGTAACAGGAATTGCTCGCGATCGTACGAGTAACCAAGGTCTAGAGAATACAAGGTCTTCTCACGGCTGACCCAAAATTGGGATCCAATGCGCAGGTAGAGGTTGTGACGTCAAGCGGTCTACTCACGGTCCTTAGTAATCTCTGACTGATCAGTTCGTTTACAAACAAACACTTTAGGCCTTGCTTCCACATATTTGATATTGATATTGTCCGTAATAGCAGCCTTATATTTTTTTCTTTCTTGCTGCAATTTAGACAGTTTAAGTGATATGAGCCAAATCTTGTGCAGTAAACGGGTACTTTGAAAATAGGAAAAAAAATAGGGATCTAATTCTTCATAGATTTCCTATGGACGAAAAGTGTAGTGTCGCAAAAATATGGAGTTATGGTAAAGGCACAGATGCTTTATATGAACGTTGCACTTTTGTGTAAAGGTCAGACCTTGGAAACCGCTTATTCATTGTAATTTCGACCCCGATATAACTAAAATTCTCCTATTTGAATTCATCATTAAGATAGCGAGAGCTGGATTTCCTATAGTTGGTATGGTTCATGACTTGGGGCAACAAATATAAGGTTATGGAATTCAATAGGCAATGGCGTAACTAGGCTAATCCAACATTGTTAATACTGCGGATTATTGCAGGGAAATACATGTATTTGCCGATGCTCCCCACTTGATAAAATTCATCACAAACACTTCACTTTCTCAGACCATGGATCTAGGTTATCGGACTGGAGGACTGCTTACATTGAGTCAGGGAACTAATTAAGAAAAGTAAAGGTGATCTAATGACAACTCGAAAACTATTTGAAAAGCATTCAAGTGTTACAGGTATGGAGGGTACGACAGTGAAATTAGCATTACAGTTACTCTGCCACTCACAAAAATCTCAAACACTTCGGAGAAAAAGGTCTGATTGTGGATAGGCACTGGGAAAGTGCAATCCAGTTCATTTGCCTTGTTGATAAGTGGTTTGATTTATTCAGTTCTGGAGTGCCTTTCGATAGAAAGTCTTCACGGAATGCTTACGGGCTAATCTTAGAAACCAAAACAACACGGAATGCTTACGGGCGAATCTTAGAAACCAAAACAAAACATTGAAAGAGATGATACACCTATCCAGAACAATGAAAAGTCTGGAAGGAAAAGGACTTTACCCTTTCCAAAAAGGTCTCGTGATATCTTGCAAATCTCTGACGAACTTGCCAGGGATGTTAGGTGAAATTTTGCAATATCATACATCTTGACTCTTAGGTTGAATCGAGATGGACTGGAACACTTTTTTGGCTGTATACGGTAAATGGGTGCATGTCATCAGCACCCATCACCTGTTGAATTTAAGCACCGAGTTTGAGCCCATCTCCTGGGAAAAGAGAGAACTCTATGAGGTGCAAAATACAATGTTGAAAATTGTATTAGCGATAATATGACTGAGGCCTCATTTTCTAACTTGATAACTAAAGAAAGCACTTCTTACGAGCCTGAAGAAACATCTCTTCAGAAAGCGTTAAGCTTATTGGCAATATTGTTTCGTTTGCCAATGGAGGAATTGCAGGATGACAATGAAGACAAAACTGAAGAAGGAGGCATGCAATATGTGGGTGGTTTTGTAGCCCGTAAGTTTCCCCGAGTATGACTTTCTAGGAACTAAAGAACCGAAGGAGATGGCACAAGGATCGGCACTATAAGTAGAACAAATGAGAAGCTAATGAAACCTCGACCCGAATTTTTGGAGCATTTAAAATCGATGGAAAAGATATTTATTCGTTATCATTGTAAACATAACGAAAAAGTTGGTCACATAATTGTATAATTGTTAACCTTATGTATACAGTACTCGTATATGTGTATTTGAGTGTGAGTTGTACAGTATATTAGAGTGAAAAAATGTTTTTTCGTTTTTAAGTTCCAGTTGTAATTATTTGGATGAATACACGTATAGAAATGAATATGGTCAACATGTGCTTTGTTTCCCTAAAATAATGAATCAATTTTTAATATTAGAAAGAGTCAACGAGGAAACAGGAGAAAAGTTTTCCCATTTGTATAGAGCTTGGGCAGAGGAGAAAGCAAGTAGACCGCGTGACGTCACTTTTCTTAACTCCCATCGCCTTACCCGCGTTAATCCTGCGCGTGAGAAGACCTTGTATTCTCTAGAGTCTAGACCTTGCGAGTAACGATCTCATCCGTCTAGCAGATAAAGTTTAAGAATTCTGCATGTTTGTAATCATTAGCAGTGATTACTTTGACGGGGAATTTACAGTCGACTGAGTGTATCAGTCTCATCCCGCATCCAGTATATCTTTCGAGGTATACTCGTACACATCTCAAGGAGATGTTTTGTGTTTGTCGAATGCGCCAGGTTATGCTTGGAGAGCGGTGAAAGTTTGACGTTCTGCCATAATGTGTTATCTACACCGCTTGCCACCATTAAATGTTATGAGGGAGCTTCCTTTCGAGGACCCTCACGCTGTGTAAAGATGGGGGAGAAGCGTTAATAAGAACACGCCTCCATTTTTTGGGTTTATTTTCTATATCTTAGTACCAAGTAGCGTGTTACCGCTCCCACAACCTGCGCTTGAATCCCCTGAGTGGTGATTCAGATTATACTCCTGCTTGTGCGTCACAGACACACGCACGCACACATTTTAAAACACAAATGTGAATCAAATCTTGAATAGTATACTGTAAGTAATGATTAAATCGGTTACAATAAATAATCAATTGTCGTTTCCGACTTGAAACAGAACAGATAATGTTGCCAAAGATAAGATAGATGTTATTCAGTTATACAGTGAACTGACAACAGATAGCCATGTGACCTCGTTCGCTCAGGCGTTGTCTCTTGTTTTGCTTTGACAAAGCTGCTTCAACAAGTGATATGAACAACACATCGTGACTCTCTTTTCTCTACGCTACTGCGGCCTAGTTTTATCATAGTTAAACAGATACAGATATAATACTTCATTACACATACACATTTTATCACAGTCCTAATGCAATCTCTTTCAGTCTGCCTGTCTGTCTCTGCAGTGAAAAAGTAGGGTTTGTGAAATCTTTAACTTTCTTTCAAGTCAACTTTCCACTAATTCAGTTAAATCTCTCTCTCTCTCCTTATAAAAAACAGATTTTATAAATTCCCTCACTGCTGTTTCCATTCAATAAACTAACAATTCATTTGAATTCAATCGTCCCTTCTCGCTTGAATTCACAGGCCCTGAATGCATTTAAACTTTTCCCATAAAAAAAGTTTCATCGTCGAATTTATTACCATATCGATGTTTCTTAACAACACTGGGACCCATTCTTTACCAACCCTCCCTTTCATTAAAGGAGGGAGCTTTAAGGACCCATGTTATAAAATGTTTCTCGTTATGAAGGTTTATAAGCAGAGATATTCTGTTTTTTCAGCGTTAGATGCAATTTCTTATGGATGTTATAGGAAGTTATGATGGATTGTTTCATAATAATCCCAGTTCAGTACTACTGTGATGAGATAACTTTTCATTATATATATATATATATATATATATATATATATATATATATATATATATATATATATATATATATATATATATATATATATATATATATATATATATATATATATATATATACACACAGTATATATATATAATATGTAAATACACAAATCCATATTTCTTGGCTTGCTGTGAAGGTATGGGTTCTGTTAATTAATATGTGGGTGAGTGACACTGATTAAATGAATTATGTGTGTAATTGTTCCCACTTTAGGTGTAGTTATTAAAATATTTCAGGAGAAAATTAGAAGTCATTTCCGGATGAATGTTCATTTGTATTTACCAAGTAACACATGCTTTTTTTGAGGCTGTTTGATCTTCATATTAGTATAGAATTTTCATGCAATTGTAATTTCATAATGTTGGATCGATGATTATCTATTTTCTGTTAATACAGAAAACTTTCTATTGTTTTTCCCTGTCCACTTAACGATTTGTATTTTATTTTTGCTGCTTTTCGATCTGCTTTACATTTTTCGCGTAACTGCATTTGCGTTGAAATCATATATGTATTCCAACATGTCAACAATATTATTTTGTTACTGCTGGTGCTAATAATAATCAAGAGAGGTAGAGGGCAAGAAAGATTTACCACGTGAGGTTATGGAAATATGAGATAGATGTAAAGTGCTTTTGCAGGAAAAAAAAAAAAAACATAAAAAGCAAACGATTTCGTCTGCACAATAAATAGGACTTCTACCTCCTCAGTCAAAGGAAATATAACTATGTAGATATATTCTAAATTTTTGTAACGATAAAATTAAATTGTGAATCTGTTGCCCTAAACAGACTTTTAGGTTCCTGCTGTTCAATCAACCTGGGTTTCTCTCAAACATTTCTCTAAACCTGAAGGATAGCATATTTTGAAGCTGTCCCATTGTAGGGAGGCTAAGCGTGTGAGAAAGGGAGATTTAGATAAACAATATATGAAAGCGCAAAATCTAAAGTAATGTTGCATGATGCAATATCGCAGTATTTAAACGATTAATATAAAGCCTTGCAAGTTTATCTTCCGAAACTGCAAGGAGGATATTCGATTAAACTTTTAGAAAACCGACCTGAATACTCTTCATCTAGGAGACTAATTGGACTGTACGAATTGAACATTTACTTCCTTTGCGCAATACCTTCAGAAGCAACTGAGTATAAAACTTGATACCACTCAACGGCTTCCTCCTTCTGCGGGAATCCATTAAAAGGAAACTGGAGATCTGATGTCGTAGCCAGAATAATTGAGTTTTTGGTCACAATCTTTCTTCAGTTCAGCAATGACAGAAATATCTTCTTCCTGCTTTCGGGGTAGGTTTTGTATCTGTTCTCAGTCATAAACTACAATCAGTATTACTATGGGAATAGTGGAAACAAAAGCTATGTGATATATTAAGCAATAGAACTCCAATGCACATCTTTACCCATTCATTTCTCTCAACTGTACATTATATTGCCTTTTGATAAAATCAAGGGCTCTGGTATTGCACGGAGTGGCATTGTTATTTGTGACATTTTTATTGCTTATTGTTAAAACGATAACAAACGCTCCGACAGCCCATGATATGGCCAGAAATATTTTGATATTATTGTTTACAATCAAGAATCACTTGACTTTGGTACCCACCATGCCACATCTTTATCTGTCAAAATGGATATTTTATTCTGTTTCTGTCAAATTGTATTTGTCATTCGTACCGTACTTTCCATACTTAAGCAGTAATATTATGAAGCTAATCTTTACAGACGCCTTATATAGCATGGTAATAGCTATGACGAGGGAGAATTATTGCCTTAGGATAGTGTATAGCAAAAAATATAATGTGGATGAATTTAGGTCTTCAGAAAAAATACACAAACGTACAACAGCAACAACAACAAAAAACTAAATTTCACGAATAATTTAACGCTGTTGGTGTTTTTTTTTTTTTCTTAAGAGGAAGGCTGTCATCACCCATATGGGTCACTACAACATAAAAAATAAATGATTACACACGCACACCAATCATTATGCAACCAATGCTGTTGGGTTACCGCCTCTTATCCAACCAAGTAAGCCCACTCCTAGATGCAAAACATTCCGAACTTCTCGATAATCTTTAACGAAGTAAAATGAGAGACTTGTTTACCCGGTACTGGGATAATGATTTTCTATGAATCTGTCTCCTCTTTTCCCTTCCCTTAGCATTTTGTGAGATGTAGACTGTTTCCTGAAAATATCAGAAGAACCTACAACGCTCTTTATTTGGCATTTTTCGTTTAGGAAGGGAATGTTCAATACTTAGAGGCTTGAATGAAAACAACAAACATGAAATTAATGAAAAAAATTTTAAATGCTTGTATAATTACATTGAAAGAGAGAGAGAGAGAGAGAGAGAGAGAGAGAGAGAGAGAGAGAGAGAGAGAGAGAGACAGAGAGAGAGATTATGCATTTGATACTGTTGAAGAATCGCAAAACAAAGTCATTAGAGGTGAAACGATTTTGCTGTATAGATGGTAGTCACCTTTATGAAAATTACCCCTACTTATAACAGTAATTGTCAGGTGAAGGGGATAATGGTAAAAGGTTTAATAATTCAGGAGTATCTGGTGGCACAAAGGTGGAAAAAATTTTTGAACTTAACTTTTGATTATGAAGTCGACCTATAAATGGAAAAAATACAGAGCAATTGTGATTAACTTTCATCTTTGTTATCATTATTATTTATTCATATATTTATTTTATTTATTTATTTCCATTCTTTCCTATGCAAGTGAGGATGAACTAATAAAACATAAAGCTACTTAAATTTTCCTTTTTGCAAGCCATTCGATTAGTATATGA
Source organism: Macrobrachium rosenbergii (assembly GCA_039081455.1). Taxonomy (NCBI): domain Eukaryota; kingdom Metazoa; phylum Arthropoda; class Malacostraca; order Decapoda; family Palaemonidae; genus Macrobrachium; species Macrobrachium rosenbergii. Next base: position 34,330,991 of record JANJGK010000001.1, read on the forward strand.
TACTCGTTTTTTACCGAACTGCATTTTTTTTTAGCAAATTTGCTAAAGCGAAGTTATGATGTACAGCATATCGGAATTATAATCTGCCAAACGACCATGCCTATTAATCAGTATCAAAAATGGTGATCTCAGATTGGCAGATACTTCTGGCAAGACGTAAAGGACTATATACATCTCAGCTACTACTCTGTTGTCAGATCTGCTGAACTGTAAGCTTTATGACTAAATGAGAACAAGGGAGTGGAAAAATGAATGTTTATTATTATCCAACTATAATAAAAAAAATTTCTTAAAATATCTCTCATCCTGCTCAGATTTTCTAATTTTCCTTAGTGGGAGGCAAGGATTTGAGAACAAACAGAGACAAAGAATCACCTGTTACGAGAAAATAAACATAATGGATATTTACATTATGTTTATATATATATATATATATATATATATATATATATATATATATATATATATATATATATATATATATATATATATATATATATGTGTGTGTGTGTGTGTGTGTGTGTGTGTGTGTGTGTGTGTGTGTGTGTGTGTGTGTGTGTGATGTGTGTGTATACATAAACTGTGGAATTATCATTCCCAAAGTGTTTACAAATTTACTAGCCGGTTTCAAGTTGACTAGAGCAAGGTTTGTCGATCGATAGTTACTTTTATCATTTTTCCATGCGTCGTGTTTATTGCATCTGTACAAAAGCAACACACACCAGAAAGCAAAATGTCTCTTTAATCAGGTGAACCAGAAGATAATCCTGTGTCTTCAAACTTGGAAAATGGTTTTCTTCTTCTCTGGAATCTCCAGGTTAAAAGTAAACATTTGCAGTATTATATCTTTTACCGAGAAATTTCTTGGTGGTAACCCGTAAATCCTTCGGGAAGTCCATCATGTCCCATTCAGACCTTCATCATCTACCAGTCTCCGGCCTGAACCTTGATTCTCGGAATCATAATTTACAGTGAAGACACTTTTACATCTCCAAGGGCTATCATTATGTGCCATCTGCAGACACGCATTTCCTGAAAGTTGCATTTGTTTTGTTGTATTTTCGTCTTTTCCTCCAAGACTGGAATTTCCAGTTATCTCCTAACCTGCGTTTTGACGGTTTGTTGGCAGTTTGTTTCCTTCAGAGCAAAGATTATCACTACGGTCTGACGAGATAATGAAAGATTTGTCTGCATTAATAGGAAATACATGAGTATTTACCTTTTTCGCCATGGCATCTTTGAAAAATCATTTGCAGTATGTTTCCTAATAGAAGATCTCCTTCATGGCTGACAGCATAAGGAGCGATGTCTCCTTTATAGAAAGGAAATGTCTATACATAGTTTTATACTGGTTGATCAAGTTTCCGAGTCGAGTAGAAGACCTTACAGTACGATATGAAATAATTCTCAGATTGTGAATAATCGTGTGTGCGCATAAGAAATTTTAAACGTTATCTCTTTACATAAGGTCGTCAGTTTCTGTCTTTTATTTATTCTTTCACTGAACTATAATGGGTAGAAATGGAAGATGAGCGAATTCTGATATTTAACGTATAAAATGCGTTATTTATGTCATGTCTCACATCAGTACTGCAAAATATTTTTCATTTATCAATTTAGTTCATTCTAACTGTGTGTGTGTGTGTGTGTGTGTGTGTGTGTGTGTGTGTGTGTGCACGCGCGCGCGCATGTACGAGCGCTAAAATAAATTTTACTTTTCTATTGCTTACAGAATTTATGTTTTAGTGGGCCTCTTTGTCTGTCTCTTGAACACGAATTTCCTTTTTTTTTTTTTTTTATTTTACCAGCTAAATTCAAATCTGCAAAAACTGTTTATCTGGGAACTTTCGAGAAAAGCTTTCTCCTATTTCCAAATCTTTGGCAACTAAATCCCCCATCCGAATGAATCAGTGACATCTTTTTTAATAGATTCTTTGGGGCTTTCATTCACTGCTCAGTCTTTTTCATTTCTGACAGTTCCTCAACTATTACCCATATTTAGAAATAAAGAATATCTCATGAATTATGGATATACCTGCCAGTAGAATCAGGTAGTTTTATGACATTACACCTGTTTGGAACTTTTTGATAATTTTTTTACTGCTTCAAACCATCGTTAGAAAGTTTATTTCTTTGTAAGAATGATTTTTTGACTTATATAGCATACTTTGTGCGAGTTTTGCTATTTAAATGTAATTGTCCGCTATCGCTTTCTTGATAGATGCTAAAACAAATATGCCATTTTTTATTACTTGGATACTATTAAATCAGTTTTCTCACAGAATACGATGACGGAAAATATCAAAGGTATAAGTTCAGTAAGAATAGTAACACTGCAAGGTCGTCGAGTCATGAGGCGTCTTCCTTAAAACACTTGGAATTCCATTTTTTCATCTATAATGTTTTATTTATATACATATTACAGAAGTTTCTTTGATTTCCAAAATATGTGAATAAAATTAAGGGCGTTGTATCGTGTACACCACATTGTTATAACTCGCAAAATGTTACAGTCATACCTCCTTTAACTGAGCATACTGTGAATAAATTTGTTGAACTTGTGTAATTGTCAAGGTATTATACAACAGCCTGTCATTGGGATTTTTGAAGCTTTGTTTATCTTTTTGTTATTATGGACTTTCAGAAAATGATAATACTGAAAAGTAAATTACTTTACTCCAAAACATAACTTATTGTTGTTAAAAGGTGAACCAAAAGACATAATTAATTTTTCAAGCGATATGTTGTTGTCTTTAAATTACAGGTTGAAAATGAAAAAACTTCTATGAAAAAATGAAATGAAAATCTATTACGATGTAACCTAACCAGCTCAAAGAAACTTTAAATTTTTACGTACTCAAAGGGTAACAAATATTAGATTAAGCTTGGTTAATTTAGCAGCAATGTTTTAAACAGACAGTCATATATCATACAAAATATGATGCTAGTTATGCTTTTAAAATCTTTTGTTCCGTTAGTTAGGCAAGGTTCCGGAACAGGAGCAGGGTGTATCTCTCATTTATGAAATTAGCATATTCTATTCCCACACTCCTTTTATACGAGAGAGTATATCACATAACACCACATGGGTATGAATTTGATGGAATTTAGAATGTTTGTGTACTATACTATACTATACTATACTATACTATACTATACTATACTATACTATACTATACTATACTATAGGAAGTCTGTAGAAACCATTGACTATTTCAGGGGAATTTGTGACTGTAAAACTATCTTGAAGAGTCATACTCCTACAGGTTTATATACTTTTATATAGAATTTTATGCATGCCTATTTTTTATGTTTTTCCTGGATAATCTGGTTTGAGATAGTTTCTGTGAGAGGGGTAGCAACAGCTTCATATACTTTAGCCTTGTGATTCTGACTTTATGGGTTCAGGGAAACATAAAACAATAGGAAAAACGGGGAATTTCATGCGAGCGTAAGGCTCTTACTACTGAAGGTAAATATTACGTAGACACGTGGGTAAACTTACAGTAGTATATTTACATAGAGAACATTAGTACGGGAAAGAGAAATGCAGTTAAATTATTGATTCTGAAGGGAATTCCTACGGGATGAATGAAACTAGGGGATTCCAGACACAGTCCGAGAATACTCCACGATATAGGGCCCGTCTGAAATGAGAGATACACAAATTATACGCCAGTAATGAAAACAGACAAAAGGATAATGAGTTCGAAGCTGCACTGAAGGTGCCAATGGGCTTCGAGGAGTTAATAATGGCTTAGCACTGCCGACACCCAAGTAACACTGGTGGAATTTCACAAGAGAATAGGTGATTATTGGCACTCAAATTAAGTAAATTTTACAAGGAAAAAGCGTGACTGAATGGATGTCTTTTCAGAGGACTTTACCGTAAGGGAGAATTAGTTCCAGTGAAGAAGGCGGTCCGTGGATGACTCCCGATTCATGAGGGTGAAGGCGATCTTCCACGTGGTAGGATGTAGGGGTGCCGACAGCGAGGGCAGCACGTGGGGGACTTCACGAAGCGCCAGTTAATGGAGTGGGTTATGGATCCGGCCAGCAGCGAAGGGAACACATGGTTGGCGGTTGAAGTGCACGGAGGTAAAGTATACTTTGAAAGGCCACGAGGTTAGATGGAGAAGTGGTGGGCTAAGGGCACTGTTGAGCCAGGGGCATGGTGGTGAGTGTGTCTGTCGTCTTTAACCCATGTAGTCCAGCGAGCGTCTGAGAGCAAGCCCTTGTCTGCTTGTCGCTTTTATGCCCCCTCCTATGGGCAGGGGGCACATCCACACACATAGGGAGTTGAGTAATTTTCAGCTGTTGTCTGCGGCTGGGGGGTTGGGGGGTTGCCTGGAAAGAAGCAGCCAGACAGATTCACTTTTGCCTCGAATAATGAATTATCTACTTAAAGGGAGTGGCCTAAGATCAGTTTTAATCCCTTGTATTCTGACCATGCTAACCCCTTGTCCAGCTTAGGCTGATAGATAGGTAGTCACTCATGTCGATAGGCAGATATGTCTATTGATAGATCGGCAGACAGGAAACGAAAAAGGGAGCAATTTGCTTGTGAATTCTTGCTAATTATAATAGCTCCCCACACAAGTTGATGTACACACCTTCAATCAGGTGTGAACATCGATATATGCTAGAAATGAGCGGAAAATGCTTTACGTTACTCTACATTCTGCCTCGCAATGAACTTTACTTCCAAAGGATTTATGAAACTCTGCGGCATTACTGTTGATAACATACTGGAACAAATTACTCTAACAGGACATAAGGAAATTGCCAACACTTGCAAAAGGGTAATTACTGTGCATTTGGCTACAAAGTGATAAACTTATAAAGTTACCTGATCAATGTGAGTTAATTAGGATTATAAGGCCACAGTATATGAGGCTGTTGCAAACAAATGAAAAAAAGTTTGATGTTAAAGAAGTAGAATACATGGTTACTTAATTCTAGATATCCCCTAAATGTATGCAGTTAGTTTGCCTTTTAAGTGGCGTTGAACATGACGAAATACACTTGGGTTTAATTGACATCATGTTTTCAGTCGTTTGGTAGACCCGTGCCAGCCATGGCACCGAATCTCATGACACTCTTATAACACTTATAATAAGCACCTGAAAAGGGTTTAATCAAAGGGGAGTAAAATTAATTCAGCTTAAGGCTTATTTAATAATTTTAAGGGTTCGCCATTTTACTCTACGATGGGGACTTTACGTTAGACTTTTAAGATAAGTAAGCAAAGGAAAAAGGGAGGGTGGATGGAATGTTCCTGAAATTACAAGAAAGTAAGGGGACGTGCCTCCACCTTCTGGATAGCGGGCCACGCCCCTTGTATTACAAAGGGGACACTGACTTTATAGGTGCCTTGTGGCACTCATCTAAGTGCATGAGGTATAGAAATAACAAAAGAATAAGTGGCAGACACAAATTAAACATAAATTGTTGTAACTAGATGTTGATCAAATATGCTAAAATTATATTCCTTAACCTATAGTAAACAGCTAGGATTATTCTTGGCCCACGATGGCCCCAAAGATAACCAGATGGTGCGACCCCTCTGGCAGGATCATTTTGCCACAGTCCACAATAATAGCACTGTGCCAAGTTGGCACTTATGTAATAATAACTAATGGCGATGGCATAACGCATTTTTAAATGCATCATGCTGCGGTAGGCATGAATGGGGAGTCATAGGGCTTATAGTGTGGCATATCTGTCATGGCACTCTGCATGAGCAGAAGTGATCCAGGTAAAATGAGGGCCTGGGTAAGGCATAAAATAAATGTGATGGATAATCAAAAGTAAAGAAGGGAAATGTTTGGGGAAGAATAAAGGACAAAGTTATAAGAGACCTTACCTTACAGACCTTACAGTTCGTTTGGGTTGCCCAGGTTCCTCAGTGTGAGGCACTTCTGATGTCTACCAGAGAATTGCTAATGCATCTTCCGGTATATTTTGCATCTTCCAGTCTTGGATGGTCTGGGATGCATCTTAAATATTTGTCGAGCGTATTCTTAAACACATCTACGCTCACTCCTGATATGTTTCTCAGATGAGCTAGTAGCGCACTGAATAGACGCTGCATTATCGATGCTGGTGCATGGTGGATTAATGTCCTGTGTGCTTTCCTTAGTTTTCCTGGTATAGTTTTGGGCACTATTAATCTGCCTCTGCTTGTTCTTTCTGATATTTTTAGCTCCATGATGTTTTCGGTAATTCCTTCTATCTGTTTCCAAACCTGGATTATCATGTAGCGTTCTCTTCTCCTTTCAAGACTATATAAATTTAAGAATTGTAGTCTTTCCCAGTAGTCAAGGCCTTAACTTCTATTCTAGCTGTAAAGGACCTTTGTACACTCTCTATTTGTGCAATATCCTCTTGGTAGTGTGGGTACCATACTATATTGCAATATTCAAGTGGACTACGTACGTACGTTTTATAAAGCATAATCATGTGTTCGGCTTTTCTTGTTATGAAGTGCCGGAACAACATTCCCATTTTTGCTCTGCATTTTGCCAATAGTATTGCTATTTGATCATTGCATAACATATTCCTATTCAACATCACACCAAAGTCTTTAACTGCTTCCTTATTTGTGATTTTCTCATTATTAGGTCCTTTATATACATATAGCATTCCTTCTTTATCACCATAGTTTATTGATTCAAATTTATTAGAGTTAAATACCATCCTATTTACCTCTGCCCATTTATATATATGTATATATATATATATATATATATATATATATATATATATATATATATATATATATATATATATATATATATATATATATATATATATATATATATATATATATATATATATATATATATATATATATATATATATATATATTGTTTAGGTCTCTTCGTAGCGAGTTCTTATCTTCATCACAAGTAATCTCTCTACTTATTCTTGTGTCATCGGCAAAACTTCTCACTACCGAGTCCTTAACATTACTGTCTATGTCTGCAATCATAATCACAAACATCAATGCAGCTAACACCATACCTGGCGGCACACCGGATATTACCGTAGCTTCATCCGATTTGTCGTCGTTAGCAATCACTATCTGTTTTCTGTTTTGCAAAAATTCTTTTATCCATCTTCCTACTTTATCCACAGTGTTATGTGTTCTAATTTTTTTTGCTAGTATATTATGGTCTACCTTGTCAAAAGCTTTTGCAAAGTCTAGGTAAACCATATCTGTATCTTTTTCGTTTATCATATTTTTATATATGCTTTCATGGTGGACTAACAGTTGGGTATGTGTACTTCTTCCGGGTACAAAACCATGTTGTCCTATATTAAACAAACTATTTTTCTTTAAATGTTTCATTATATATTTTTTCATTACCCTTTCATAAACTTTCATAATATGAGATGTCAGACTCACAGGCCTATAATTACTTGCCTCTAGTCTTGATCCACCTTTGAAAGTTGGGGTAAGATACGCTAATTTATGCTCATCATAAATCTTGCCTGTATCTATACTTTGTCTTAATATTGCGAGCAGCTTTGCGATTGAATGAACCACTTTATTTAACAATATGGCAGGAACACCATCTGGTCCTGCTCCTGATCCATTTTTAATCTCATTAATAGCCTGCACAATATCGGCTTCAGTAATATCTATGTCCGATAAATATTCACTAGTTTCATCTCAAATTTCTGTATCATTATCTTCATTATCAATTCTAGGTGTGAATTCACTCTTATATCTTTCTGCTAATATGTTACATATTTCCTTTTTTCATTTGTTAATCACCCTTCAGTTCTTTGAGAGCCTATTTCTGCTCTTATTTTATTCATTTTTTTGCGTATGAGTAAAAAATGTTTGGGTTTTGCTTGATATTTTGTAGGGTCCTTTCTTCTAGGTCCTGATTTTCTTTTTCTTTTGACTGTATAATCTTTTGTTCTGCATTTTCTATCTTACTTTTTAGCTCCATCACTTTCCATGCATTCTTTTCTTTTGCAAGACCTTTTTTCCACTTTCTGATTTTCTGGAACAAGATCCTTCTGTCTCTTGGTATGCATGACTGATGTTTACTTTTCTTCTTCGGTATATATTTCTCCACTATTTCCTCTAATATTTTATATAATATATCCGTATTTACCTGTATATTATCACTTACGAATATGTTTTCCCAGTCTTTGTTTAATTCTTCATTTATTTTTGACCAATTTATATTTTTACTATAGAAATTATATTTTCCATATCCTTCCCACTTTTTCTTCTCTTGATTACCTCTGTTTTCATGTGCTTTGGAACGGACTGTTAATACTATGACATTGTGGTCAGAAATACTCGTATTATACACTATTATTTCTTTAACATAGTTCACCTCGTTCACAAATACTAGGTCTAAAATATTATCCTTTCTTGTTGGTAGGTGATTTATTTGCTGAATGTTATGTTCTAGTAGCATATCTAATAGATTTTCAAATTGCCTCTTATCTTCTGTGCTACTATTACTCTCCTTTTTATATGTATAAATACAGCCACAGTCTCCTATTCGTTCTTTCCATTCTATGAAAGGAAAGTTAAAGTCTCCGGATAGGAGTATAGTCCAGTCTTTGTGATTTCTACATATATCCTACAATTTGTCAATTATTATGTCAAACTCTTTAGTATTCGGGGGTCTGTATATTACAATGTTTACTAATTTCTCAGATTCAAATTCTACTGCTTTTAATTCACATTCTGTGTTACTATATTTCTCAAAGATTTTTCCTTGATGTACGTCTCTCCCATATATCACGGTTCCCCCTTGATTCCTATTTTTTCTATCTGATCTGTAAGTTTAGAAACCCTTTATCTGATCATCATTACCAGTCTCTTGTGAGTACCAGGTTTCACTTATATTCATTATATCTATTTTTTCAGTTTGGGTTAGTTCTTCTGAGAACTCTATTTTTCTTTTTGAGTTACTCGAAACTAAACCCTGTGCATTCATCACTATGATGGTTTGCATTTTATCCCCATTATCTAATATGGGTAATAATAAGGATTTTCCCATGTCTCTTTCCTGCTCTGATATGTTGTTCTTTTATTCATTTCCATAACTTCGGACATTAAAAAATCCTACTTTTCCAAAATAGTTGATCTTCAATCTTCATAATTATTCATTTTGTGTTTGTATCTGCACCTATCCCCATATCTGCACCATCCATTTGCATCGTAGATACATTGCTTTGTTGCACTGTGCCTGGGTGCTGATGCCTCATATTGTGGTGCTGACATTTCATAACGTGGTGCCGGCTTGTTTTTTTCCTTCGTCACATACTCTTTATTCCTTCCTTTATTTGTTATATTTTTACTTTGATTTTTTTATATGTATTTGCTTTTGATTTTCGTTCTTCATGGCAACAGGATGCATGTATCTGCATTTTTGTTGAATTTGCAACCTTTTCCTTCTTTCAGATTCCGACATACTTTTGGATGTAGATTGCTGCATTCAACCTCATAGCCATCTAGATATGCACATTTCCCATAAATCTCATAGTTGTGACATATCTTGGGATGTTTGTAGTGACATCTTTCACCGAATCTGCAGTTTCCTTTTTTCAAAAGAGTGCAGACTATGTCTTTCTTTTCTTTTTTCCTTGCTCTTTCCCTTCAATATGTATATCAGGGTACAGCCTCTTTTGGATTTTTTTGTGTTGTCATTTCATAGTTTATTTCTTCGTATGTATGCTGTTGTATTGCCTCATATGTAGAGTCTATGAGTTTTTCTGCATCCATACTCTTATCCTGTTCTTTGTTTTCATTACTGTTTTCTATCTCTTCAGTCTTATTTTCTTCTATTTCATTTTCCTTTTTTTCCTCATCCTCAGTTTCATCATACTTGACTATCCATATCAGACATGTTGAGCAAAATACTTTTGTGTCCTATTTTTTTATTTTGCTGTACTTCGGCACATGTAGGATGAGTTGGTACATGGCATGCAATTCATTTCCTTATCAGGTTTTGTGGATTTACGATGCTATACCACACATTACATAGATTGCATGATTTAGGCATTCTTTTTCCTATGGCATCAATCAGTATATTAACCAAATTCACCTTGTTCACTTTCTTTGTTGGGATGTGTTGTTTGATGTAGATTTTCTTTATAAGTTTCTTGATCACTTGGACTTTCCTTGGTATTCCTTCAATTATTTTCATGATGTTTTCTGCTGACTTATTCCAGCTTGAAGGATCATATCCTTTCACTATGTCTGTGTATGTTTTTGCATCTTTTTGATTGGAGTTGTTATTGATCTCAACAATAAGAAACCCCAGCTCCCTGCTTGCCAATTCATCATATTGGAAATCCACTAGGCAGGCTAAATTTCTCCATCATCTGCCACTGTTGTTGCTGCTGCTGTTGTTGCTAGATGCTTCCATGATGCTTAATTTTATAATATTTCACTCGAAAAACACCTTTATCGACGCTTTATCGTGCTGTTCTGACTATAATCTTATCACAGACAGTTCAAGAACACTTCTAGCTATAATTCACTCGCTAGTCGTATGTTATACGCATGAAATCGAGTTGATTATTCAGACCAAGAGCGAATACATCTTCCGACCAAAAACAGGCACTCTGAGAGAGAGAGAGAGAGAGAGAGAGAGAGAGAGAGAGAGAGAGAGAGAGAGAGAGAGAGAGAGAGAGAGAGAGAGAGAAAAGGATACTGAAGGACCCTAACATCCTCTTCTGGATAGAGGTGCCAAAGTCTTCATAGGATAAAATGATGGCACTGTGCCAGGTTGGCATGGGTACCAGGAGAGCTTGGGAGCTCTCTGGAAGCTACCTGGAATAATCAACGCCCATGGTATTTTCCCCATGGACCCTTCTGACTTTGATGGTTTGTCTTGCCTGGGGAATAGGTGGAACCGAGCCCAGGGAGGGTATTGGAATGCCACCTGTGTCGGCTTCCTTGAAGGCTGACGCAGGGGCCTTCTTTGCAAGCTCTATCACGATCCGTTGCAGTTTCTTGAGTTCATCAGCCATTTGAAACATGGAAGAATCATTACTCACTACTGTGTCTGCGGAGGACTGAGACAGAGAGGAAGTGGTTGGGCGGGAGGGGGGGCATGAGGGGTTCCCAGGTAGGAATGACCGGCTTAGGCACGGGTTGCGTGGCCGCACCTTTGGGTGAGCTTCCACTGTGGTCGGGAGGATCCGTCTCCCTTACCGGCGCTGGTAGCAGACCCAAGCCAGAAGAAGAGAGGGGGTCCTTATTGGGATCTCTTGAATGGAGATCGGGGCGTTCTCTGGCACTGGCACTAAGGCAGGGGCAGGCACTATTATTTCCTTTGGAATTTGCTCATCGTCTGTTACGGATGGAGCTTTGCATGGCTCAGTGCATGCAAGTGGCACTGGCAGAGATTTGGAATTGATTTTGGAATCTCCTGGAGGGAGATCTGATTGGGGCCCTGGCACTGGCAGTGATTGTGGTAACTTAAATGGGGACTGGAAGTCCTGTCCCAGGAGGATGTCATAACCTTCGGGAAGATAGCTTGCTACTGCAAGGTTCCAAATTTTAGATTTATGAGGTCTTGTCACTCTCTATTGGACAGTAGGGAGTATCATTTTGAGTTCATTGATACCCTCAATTGTGACGAGTTTGCATTGGTTAATGATAACTCCATAGGGAACTTTGTCTTTCCTTATAAGGGAAATTTGCACACCAGAGTCATCAAATGCCTTGACCTGGTGTTCTGGGTATCTACCTCGAGGAAGTGCCACATATATGGGACCCTCGGCTGAAGGGCCTAAGGACTCGGGATTCGTAACTGCCAGGGCGACGGCAGGAGTACTGAACTTGTTATTTCTAGGGCATTTTGCCCATGAGGGAGAGTGGCCATAAACCTTGCATGCCATGCAAAAGGTTTGGATGAAATCTCTTCGCACTGCCCCTGTGGAGGGTGCAGGCAACTTATTAGTTGGTTTTCCAGGAGAAAGAGGCTCTGTTGGTTTATTTCGGCATTGCTCTTTGGAATGCCCGATCTTCCTACAGAACCCACATACAAAAGGTTTCTGTGATTGCCCATTCTTCGGCGGAGGGGCACCCGAGAGGCAGGCGGGTGGACTAAGTCTGTGCTGCAGGGAGCTCTCCTGGGGGTGATGAGTATCCCAGGAGTTGGCGATGTGACAGCATTCCACCAACGTCATAGGCTCCTTCTCCACTATGTGCGTGGTGAGGGGGGGAGGTGCGTAGAGCAAAAAATGCTCTATTTTCATTTGCTCTGTGGAGTCAGCAAGGGTCTTGACTCCCACGGACTCAAACCACTTTGCATGGGCGCGCTCTGACTGGTAGGCCCAATCTGCTCAAGTTTGGCCGGCTTCCTTGACTTGCCCTCTCCAGCACCTCCTCCAGCGTTCAGGGGTTATCTCGTATGCCTTTGTAATGGTTTGGTGCACGACGTCCCAGTCCTCTTGGTCGGCCGCAGGTAGGGCGTTGTAGACAATCAGTGCCTTCCCAACAAGGAATTTAGTTAATACTAGAGAGAGTTCAGCGGGGGAGAGGGTGCAACATTCCAGGACCTTCTCAGCTCTGTCGAGACACTTCCGGTTCAGCTTTGGTCCACTTGGGCATAAACGAGTGGGCCTGGCTGAGGGCGCTCATCCCTGAGGCTGAAGTTGGGGGGGGGGGCAGTGCCACGTTATGCCAGCATCTGGAGATCATGGGCGTGCTTCTTCCCATTCTCTACTCTTTCTGCCTCCTCTCTTCTCTCTAGGGCCTCCCTTTCTAATCTCGCTGCCTCCCGTTCTGCCTCTTTTTCTAATCTTGCTGCCTCCCGTTCTGCCTCTTTTTCTAATCTCGCTGCCTCCCCATTCTGCCTCTTTTTCTAATCTCGCTGCCTCTCTTTCTGCCTTTATCACGTCCATCCTCTCCTGTACCCAGTCCTTTAGTTCTTTCCTGGAAAGGCCGAGTTCCTTCCCGGAGGACATGAAGAACTTGAAATCCTCGCTCTGCTGAGATCTTGCCGACATTTTGCAGGTGAGGTCGACTCAAGTGATACACAAAAAAAAAAAAAAAAAAAAATTCCCAGAGCGTAGGAAGGGGTTGTCTGGGTATAATAAATGCACGCAAATTTCTAACAGAAAGGCTTTCGGTGACTTTACTGTATGAAGGGGTTTCAAAATTCTTAGGAATTGGAATTCTTTGGTCTCCCAAGGTACCGACAAAATGGCTTTGATTGGGGGATGATGATTAACAAATGATTGGTCTCCCAAGGTACCGACAAAATGGGTTTGGTTGGGGATGATTAGCAAATGATTGGTCTCCTGATTTACCGAAGGAGCGGGCTGATTGGGGGACGATGATTAACAAATGATTGGTCTCCCAAGGTGCCAACAAAACGGGTTTGGTTGGGGACGGTTAGCAAATGATTGGTCTCCCGATTTACTGACAAAACGGGTTTCTTGGGGACTGGATTGGAAATGAATTGGTCTCACCAAATTACCGACGAGGCGGGCTTATTGGGGACTGGATTGGAAATTAATTGGTCTCACCAAATTACCGACGAGGCGGGCTGATTTGGGGACTGGATTGGAAATAGACTGGTCTCACCAAATTACCGACGAAGCGGGCTTATTGGGGACTGGATTGAAAATTAATTGGTCTCACCAAATTTCCGATGAAGCGGGCTTACGGGAGACATTTCCTTTTGTAAGCAAAGAATATTGAAATGATAAAGGTCCCTAATTCAATGAGTAGACGACACACACAAAAGAATAACCCCCAAACAAACGAACAAAACAAACCAAAAAAAAAGGAAAGAGAAAAAAGAAAAAAAATTTTTTTTGCTGGAACGAACCCGAGGTAAAACAAGGCAAAATTAAACAACCAAATCCTAGCAATGAATGTATGGTGAGACACGAGTAAGGGTGGCCTAATTTTACACACTAGGTGGGATGGTATGATTCTACCCTAGCGACGAAGAAATGGGGAAGGTTTATATGTACAGACTGTAATTTCCCCGAATGCGAATTGTGTGGGAAAAGAAAAATTTTGGGAACCTAAATCAATTTCACGCTTGCCTACCACTCAGTCTATTTGTTTATCTGGAACTTTATCTTCGCTATACAAGAGAGAGAGAGAAAAAAAAAATCAGCGATCCAAACTGACTTTCGCCCCACGTGGGAGAAATGTGAATACACTCCTAACTAGATTTTGCGATCACGAATCTGTGTGATTTTGAAGGAGGAAATATAGCACTATTCCTTGACATGGTTAATACCTAAATATCCTATCATGAAGGTCATGCAAACCGCGTGCAAAGGCTTTCAAAATCTAAATTTCGGTGGTTCTCCTCTCTCGTTTTTTTTTTTTTTTTTTTTTGGCGTGCGTCCCTAGTATTTTTTTCCTAGGTTCAGTCACGTCTTTAAAACTCCTATGCTAAAATAGACACAATTTACTTACGTGGAATTTCTGGATCTGTGTGCTGGTTTTACACAAAAGGTTCGTAATTGTCTCATACCCAGCATAGCTTTGCTAATTGCTGTTTTGGCAGATGCAAACCCAAACAAAAGCAGAAAACAAAAGGGAGGGGATGCAACCACTAAGACGAGAATCTAAGGCAACAGGTCACCATTCTTATGTATTTCCTGGATAATCTGGTTTGAGATAGTTTCTGTGAGACAGGTAGCAACGGCTACAGATACTTTAGCCTTGTGATTCTGACTTTATGGGTCCAGGGAAACATAAAACAAGAGGAAAAAGGGGGAATTTCATATGAGCGTAAGGCTCTTACAACTGAAGGTAAGTATTATGTAAACACGTGGGTAAACTTACAGGAGTATATTTACATAGAGAACATTAGTACGGGAAAGAGAAATGCAGTTAAATTATTGATCTTGAAGGGAATTCCTATGGGATGAATGAAACTGGGGGATTCCAGACACAGTCCGAGAAGATTCCACGATATAGGGTCCCTCTGAAATGAGAGATACACAAATTATACGCCAGTAATGAAAACAAACAAAAGGATAATGAGTTCGAAGCTGCACTGAGGGTGCCAATGGGCTTCAAGGAGTTGATAATGGCTTAGCACTGCCAACACTCGAGTAACACGGGTGGAATTTCACAAGAGATTCGGTGAATATTGGCACTCAAATTAAGTAAATTTTACAAGGAAAAAGCGTGACTGAATGGATGTCTTTTCAGAGCACTTTACCGTAAGGGAGAATTGGTTCCAGCAAAGAAGGTAGTCTATGGATGACTCCCAATTCACGAGAGTGAAGGCGATCTTCCACGTGGTAGGATGTAGGGGCGCAGACGGCGAGGGCAGCACGTGAGGGACTTCACAAAGCGCCAGGTAATGGAGTGGGTTATGGATCCGGATAGCAGCGAAGGGAACATGTGGTTGGTGGTCGAAGTGCACAAAGGTAAAACATACTTTGAAAGACCACGTGGTTAGATGGAGAAGTGGTGGGCTAAGGGCATCGTCGAGCCAGGGGCATGGTGGTGAGCGTGTCCATCGTCTTTAACCCTTGTAGTCTAGCGAGCGTCTTAGAGCAAGCCCTTGTCTGCTTGTCGCTTTTATGACCTCTCCTATGGGCAGGGGGCATGTCCACGCACATAGGGAGTTGAGTCATTTTCAGCTGTTGTCCGCGGCTGGGGGGTTGGGGGGTTGCCTGTAAAGAAGCAGCCAGACAGATTCACTTTTGCCTCGAATAAGGAATTATCTACTTAAAGGGAGTGGCCTACAATCGGTTTTAATCCCTTGTATTTTGACCGTGCTAACCCCTTGTCCAGCTCAGGCTGATAGCTAGGTAGTCGTGCATGTCGATAGGCAGATATGTCTATTGATAGATCGGCAGACAGAAAACGTAAAAGGGAGCAATTTGCTAGCGAATTCTTGCTAATTATAATAATATGTTTACCCGTACTGAATGAAAACGAGGTAAAACTTTTGACATCATACATACTGAAGCCAACAATGTTTTAGGCAAAAATATATATTGAGCCTAGATTGGAAACTTACATCGTTCCAAAAAGACAAGGCAACATTAAAACTTCAACAAAACAAGCTTTTTGGTTGATTAATGAAAAAAGGCTGAAAAAAAAATCGACTTTCTAAAATAACACTAAAAATAAAAAAAAAAATAAAAAACTACTTTCCGACTGATTGATGAAAAAAAGGCAGAAAGAAAATCGACATTCTAAAAGTCCTGTATATTCAACTCCGAGAAGCACTGGTCTAAAGTCTATATTTTCCAGGAGAGGTACCTGAAAGGATAACATTCGCCCATCAGTTAAGGAAAAAAAATCGAAACTTTACTGAGTGTCCCAGTCCATGGCAATTCTTTGTCAGCAAATAAATACAAGAGACGGTTTGTTTTTCATTATAAGCACGTCCAGTCCCACACGTGTATATTCATCTTCATGTATGAAAATTCTCTGTAAAATATCCACTGTTTTCTATACAGTGATTAATGGTAATTAACCTGTCATTAAAATAAACCACACACAATATTAAAAGCTACCTAATTTCCTCTCACAGGATGCATTGAATTGAATCCCCTCTCCTTGCATTTTATTGCCATCATGAGATTCGTGAGTTATTAAAGTGTAAGACCAAAAGACCAGAATACAGGGGTTAGAAACCGAGGGAGTCGAATAGCCAAGAAAAGAATAATTGAAAAAACTAAAGAATTTACATATTCACTTCCTGGTCTATGTATTTCTGAAGTACATTTACAAAGGCCAAAAAGTATGGGTTCTTGAGTTTAAAAACGACTAAGAGTTGTTCATACAAAAATAATAAACCTGTCTTTTCTTTGTAAGCACTAAAGCATTACGTTTATATAATATATTTACTTCTACTATAGAGAA
>JANJGK010000001.1:34360357-34377857 GCA_039081455.1 Macrobrachium rosenbergii
TTGGTGTTAAACAGAGAGAGAGAGAGAGTGAGAGAGAGAGAGAGAGAGAGAGAGAGAGAGAGAGAGAGAGAGAGAGAGAGAGAGAGATTAAAAATATAAACCAGTATATAATGTAAATAATTTTCACTCCTTAGGAAACAATCTTTCATCAGACTAGGGATTGCATATAAATCTCCTCATAAACTGAAGAAATAATCTTTATATAAAAGAAATAATTGTATAATTCTTACAGTGTAAGCAATATTCAGTCTCCTAAAAGAGACAGGCTGGGAATGGTGGTTACTTAATCGTGTTTATAGATAAGTGTTTTCTTTTTTCCTATATTGCCTCGGATGGTGACTCACACTCAAATCAAGAATTATAATTCCAAGTACTAGGATGTGTATATGTGAGGTACATGAATTAAGAGAAAGAGAGAGAGAGAGAGAGAGAGAGAGAGAGAGAGAGAGAGAGAGAGAGAGAGAGAGAGAGAGAGGGAGAGAGAGAGAGAGAGAGAGAGAGAGAGAGATCGGTAGCTTTTGCTCGCCCACATACACACTAGCTTACACACCCATATCCATATCTATATCTAAATCTATGTCATTATCTATATCTCTTTCATCTATTTATATATCTATACATACAAACACACACACGTACACGCACACACAAACACACACACACACATACACACACACACACACACACACACACACACACATATATATATATATATATATATATATATATATATATATATATATATATATATATATATATATATATATATATATATATATATATATATATATATATATATATATATATATATATATATATATATTTATAAACTGGGGGCTTGGTTGAGGAGAGAATTGAAACAATTTATTATAAGGAACTGCCAAAGAACCAAGGGGGGCAAACAATCGATTCGGCCATTTGTCGAAGGTAGTTTCACCCAGTTTAGAGCGGAAAGGAACGCAGACTTGCATCCCTGACAAGATACAGGAGGTCTCTGACTGGCTTCTCTGAGATGGCGAGTAGCGTGGGCTGTTTGTCGAAATTTAGGCCGATCGGACCTGCAAAAGTCATACAGCCAGCAAATAAGCAGAGGGAAAGGATCCTTAAAGATTAAGTACTTAGAGGTTAAGGTCCTACTTGGCGGCTAGCCCCACTTTGCCTGTTAAGCTTCCCATACCTATCTACTCGCACATCGCATGATGGGGGTGAAAAGGGGGACCCATTGTTTCCCCAGATCAGACGACTGGGGGGAAGTGATTCCTATATTGGTACAAACTGGCACGAACTGCTATTCTCTGGTTCAAAAGATGCCCACTGCTACATCGCCAGCCATATTCCCTGCCCCGACAATCAAATGAACAGAGAAACTGCATTTCAAAATTTATGATGCACTGTGGTCTAAATGAGGGAGGGAGAAATCCTTGACAGGTCCCCCCTTTGGAAAGGCCTTCACACCCTTTCAGGTGTGAGGGTCTTAGCTAATTCCTCCCGACTGACAGCCAGTGACCCTACATAAAGTGTATTGTGGCACTGCAACAGCTAAAGGAACCTTCCTAACTGAATTGGCTAATTTACAGGCCTAACCTACCTAAGGGTATAGACACTTCTGCTAACGGTCTCTGACGACAGGAGAAATCTACGCCTAGGCAAGTGAACATGGTAAGCACCTAACCTAACCTACTATCCCCACGACTCTGGCACTGAACGAACTGCCACTAACGAATGGCACGCAATGAATTATGAGTGGCACAACGCTTTACAATTAACACGCAACACATGGACACATAGATAACCTGAAGGGTAATTCACAATGAACGATTAAGTAATGTATCAGTTTGAGTCTGGAATGGGTTTGAAGGAGGTTAGTTGGAAAAGGGTTAATAGTACAAAGGCCTACGTGGTTAATGGTTAATGCTACGGGATCAGAGGTCACACAGGCTACCTCCTCTGGGCAGGTGCCAGGATCACTCTGAGATGGAAGCAGCACTGTGCCAATGGGCACGAGTGCCAAGAGAGATTATGGCTCTGATTCGCTAAGTGGATTTCTTCCGCCCCTTCTTCTTCTTCGGGGGCCTCCAGGGGTCTGGGTAGGCCATTCCTAGGGGGCGAGGAGGATACTGACTCTGAAGAACAGCCAGGAATGCCGTCAGGAGCAGAATCAGGGGCAGCCTCACAGGCTACGGGCTGGTCTCCTATTTCGGCTGCTGTGACAACCGTTGTGGGAAGAGAATCAGCGTCTGCGTCCTGGCCAGACAGTTCCTGGTCGACCAGAAAAGAGGTAATGTCCAAGCCTGCCAGAGGGTCATCCTCGGCAGGCAGAAGAGTGTGGGAAGAAGAAACATCAGGGGTTGGAGACTCGCACTGAGTGATTATTATGGTTGTGAGGTTTGGTGGATCTCCTGTAGGAGGATTCGGGTCAGGTTCTGGATCCGGCACTGGCACTAACTCAGGGCCAGGTATGGGAAGTACGGTTGGAAGGGAGCTCCCAGCCAAGATACGCGGAGCTTGGCACTGACCAGTGCTCGCAAGTGGCACTGGCAGTGAATTGGTGTCAGACAAAGCTGAAGGGGGACCCGGGGGAGCAAGACCCCTCGGTGTCCCTGGCGTGATTTGGGACAGCGATTCCTGTCTCGATGAGAAGGCAAAGCCTCTTGGTTCTGTGGAGACGGCCGCTGCGGCTAGCTTGCTGGGGCACTTTGACCATCTTTCGGAGTGCCCTCTTACGTTGCAGGTCCTACAGCGGTAGTTAGCGAGATCCCTTTGTGATGAGGGAGTAGTTTTTTGGTGGCCGTCCGGTCACGAGAGCTGCAGACTAGGCCTGGAATGAGTTCGATGCTGGTGGGTCCGGTTTGCTTTTGGGCGAACAGAAGATTGGGTTGAGGGTGGCACAGCTGTCACAGAGGCTGTGTCCCGCTCAGGAAGTTTTGGCACGGCCTCACTGGCAGAGGCAGTCAGGCAATAGAATGGCGGGGGTCAGGGGCATCCCAGAGGATGTCCCATCCTAGCAGGAATTCCACTCCGTGCCTGATACAGTTCACTACGCGAAGGCGGTGAATTTCGATGCTCCATTCGGTGATCACCCTGAGTTCGACTGTGGGAACAGTTATGGATTGCTGGTCTACCCAGGTTACCATCCTTAATGTTAGAAACATGCAAATATCCTGTTTACCTTAGGTCTGTGCTCCAGTCGCTTCTATGCCTTTGTGAATAATGTAATGATTACAGTAAATTAAAATGCTAGTCTAGCTTAATAGCGAGGCTAATTAATGCTAATGTGACTAGATCCTGGTATAGTTTGCCACTGTTATAAACTGGGGGCTTGGTTGATGAGAGAATTGAAACAATTTATTATAAGGTGCTGCCAAAGAACCAAGGGGGCCTGAGTTTATAAACAAAAGGAAGGTATTTGAAACTCACCTTAAATTTTTCCTGGATTTACAAATAAATGATTAAGGTCGCCATTTGAAATTAGACTTCTTTTACAATTAAAAGGGGTTTATTTACAGAGACTAAGCAAGTATGCAAGGAGACAAAACAGAATGCAAATTGTAACCAATGGACAGGCTCATCAATTATATACAGTGAGCAAAAGTGCAGTACTTGGCAAACAAGCAATTTAAACATGAAGGGGCCAATGTACAATTATTCCCATTATAACGATAACTTGGTTAGGTCAAAATACATTAAATTGTCTCCGTTAATTATTCTTCAAAAGGTATGAACTCCAGGATAATGGAATCAATTCATGTAAAAGTTCTGTGGGGCCAGCAACGGACTCTTGCAATCAGGCTGCAACCAGGAATGGTTGCGAAATTTGGATGGCAGTTAGAATTAGCAGACAAAGATTGGCAACTGAGCAGATGATGTCTCCCCTGTAAGAGAGGTTATGAGTTAACACCACACGAAAAGAGGAATGAAATCTCGCTATAAAAGTATTACACAAATGCACGTTCTTAAACTCTAAACATTACGTAGCCCAGAAGATAATTATAAGAAATCACGTAATCACAGTTTTGGAATCGTAGTGGATTGGGCTCGGAAACAATGAACACGTGTTGCCGACACACAAAGGGGGAAACTTCAACATTTGTATCACTTAAACTAATTTGCCCTTAATTTGCACTGGGGAGGGATAATTGGATATTTATCACTGGATACTTTACTTGATTTCAAGGCAGGTTACGGGGCGATTTACGGGATGCCGAAGCAGGACAACTTAACAAAGGTAAATGCTTTTGTGGAGAAAGGAATTGAAGTTTAAAGGAATGGAAAAACAAAATGAAGGGGTTTTGGGGTGAGGGAAAGGGCTGGCATACTGACTACTTGCGATCCACGAACTTGTTCGACAGTTGTTAGCACCAAACAATCGATTCGGCCATTTGTCGAAGGTAGTTTCACCCGGTGTAGAGAGGAAAAGAACACAGACTTGCATCCCTGACAAGATTCAGGAAGTCTCTGACTGGCTTCTCTGAGATGGCGAGTAGCGTAAGCAGATTATCGAAATTTAGGCCGATCAGACCTGCAAAAGTCATACAGCCAGCAAAAAAGCAGAGGGAAAGGATCCTTAAAGATTAAGTACTTAGAGGTTAAGGTCCTACCTGGCGGCTAGCCCCACTATGCCTATTAAGTTTCCCATACCTATCTACTCCCACATCGCGTGATGGGGATGAAAATGGGGTCCCATTGTTTCCCCAGATCAGGCAATTAGGGGGAAGTGATTCCTATATTGGTAAAAACTGGCACGAACTGCTATTCTCTGGTTCAAAAGACACTCACTGCTACATCGCCTGCTATATTCCCCTGCCCTGACAGTCAAATAAACAGAGAAACTGCATTTCAAAATTAATGATGCACTGGCGTCTAAATGAGGGAGGGATAAATCCTTGACAATATATATATATATATATATATATATATATATATATATATATATATATATATATATATATATATATATATATATATATATAATATATATATATATGTGTGTGTGTGTGTGTGTGTGTGTGTGTGTGTGTGTGTGTGTGAATGGACTTAGCAAAAAGTATATATATCTATGTGGGCACGAGAGAGGTGTTGTTTTTGAATCACAGATCTAGTCCTTCAAGTCGCACATGTCAGCAAAACATGTCAGCAGAACATGTCAGCAAGCGTCCATGTGTTGTTTGGAAAACAGTATGTCAGCATAAGCCAACGAGAGATCCTTGGGAATGAGGTCATTGTGTGTTCGTGTGTGTGTAAATGATAGGTCTTGTTATGATGTAGTGTGGAAGTTTTAAGACAGATCAAAATGGGATATCCTCCTGTGTAGACCCATTGTTACCTTGTTGTACAATATTCCAGAATATAGTCACACAGAATCCAATTATGGAGTTTGTCTAAATCCTACCAGAAGAACTTTACTATTTCTAAGACGTAAACTCATGCACAACCATGGAGAAACCTTTGAAGATGCAATTCCATTTCTCTGACTGTATTGACGACGGTCCACATAATCTGATATAGTTGGATACTCGCAAGAGTACCCAACATTTATGGTGGCAGCGGTCCTACATTTTTGGAAAAGAAGCTACGATAAGGCAAGATGCCTAAACAACTATAGACAGACGTCATCTTCATCACCTACATGGTCAACATCGGAAGAACGGTTGTGTACATCAAACGTCTTGGAAGATGAAGGCAAACATACAACACCAGGACGGTCGGCGGCGACGCGCTTAGAGAGAGAGAGAGAGAGAGAGAGGAAATCTCCACCAGACCTTGGTACCAATTCCTTCTTGACGCGTTTCAAGTGCAGCTGCATTCCACATCAACATTCGACAACACAAGAAAATTCAACATCCGCAGTAGGGTCCTTCCGATGACGTGTACCTAGACAGGCGGAATTCGGACGGCAGAGGAACTTCGTCAACCTACTTACGAGAATCCAATGTAAGCTAAGTACAGCCTTCTATCTATAACAGTTAGTAATCTCATCTTGCAGTTGTTCCTGACTCTCGTGGCAGGTTGCTGATATAAGGTGAGCGGTGCCGTAGATTAATGATCTTGACACATGGTTAACTCTGTTCTTTTTCAGAAAGTGCATTTATTACTTATTGATAGTGGACTATATGATGCATTTTTCATAGGTGATGTGATTTTTTAGCGAATATATGAGTCTCTGTTGGGATTTACTTGCGTTCCTGGTATAGATATATGAGGTTACGTAGCGGCCGTGTTTATTCATATAGGTTTCAAGATCACTTAGAGAATAGGTGTGCGGCTAGGAGACTTAATAAGAAGATGAATCCTCCAAGCCCAGGTGGGAGTAGTCCCCGTAACCCAGCTCCCCCACAGAATCCTGTACTGACGGTAGTTAATGCTAGATCGGCAATTGTACCGTTTGCAGGTCGGGTTAATGGATTTTCGACACAGGGTGTCGAGTCTTGGATTTCGTCTGTAGACGTTCACCTGGCGGCAAAGTCCATTACCGATCAGTCTATACAATTGCAGGAGGCAAAGAGTTTTATAGACTATGCTAAAGGGGATGCGGGCGCATACCTAAGGGGAATATCTTTTAAAGAAACAAACACTTGGGATGCTTTCAAAACCAAGCTGCGCTCCATCTATGGGAGTGAGGATGCATTGGATGAAGTCCTTGCTTTACGTAATGTAATAAAAGTAGCATTTATGACTAATCTCAGTGTGGTGGATAGGGCAGCTCTGATAGGAGATAGGCTCGAAGAATATAACGGGCAATTTGATGCTTCAAGTTGGGTCAATGGTAATGCGCATCTTAGTTCCAAATCTCTTTGTAGGTTGGTTTATTTGACACTAATAACAGCGATGTTACCTGAACCTTTGATTAAGTGTTTTGATGAGAAATTAACATCAGATAGCACGGAATTAGATATCTATAGACAAATTCGGAAACACTTGTCCAAGTGTACAGATCTCGATCCTTCTATAGTTCAGGCTTTTACTAAACAGGAAAACAAACCCCACACTTCTTCATCACCGCAACAGGTTAACTTGGTCACTAATAATTCATCAACAGTCGTTTGCTTTAATTGTAAACGTCCAGGGCACATGATAAATGAGTGTAGGACACAGTATTGTTCAGTTCATAACAGTTCATATCACGGGTATTATCAGTGTAACTCTAAGAAAAAGAGTCCAAACAGTAACACAAATACCCAAAGTACTGGTAATGATACTAGGAAGAAACAATACCATGGGCGAAAGAACAAACAATTCAAGCAGAATAGTAATGTAGGACAGAAACAAGCACAGACAAATCGTTCCTCAGGAAAATCATCTCCAAACCCAGCAGTTCAAAATAACCAGGTGACAGTGAATTTTCAGAATGCCAGCGGACAGGCAAACACCACGTAGCCAACTTAATGGGGGAGGAGAGTAATGTTGGGTTATCATCACTTTTTGAATCAAATAATAAATTTAATATTCTCCAAGATATGTGTGAGGACAGGAATTTTCCAGAAAGTGAGGTAGATTTTTCCAAACATGCAGAGCGCGGTCCCGTAGATTTTTGCAAAATTCACGCTATTATTGGTTCAGAAGAAATCGGGCTAACTTTGCATGCAGTTAACTTAGAACATAAACATTTCATCCTGTTTTTTGATTCGGGTAGTCCACGTAACATAATGGATTTACGTACTCATCACCTGTTGTTTTCAAAATTTCCTATCGAACGCGCCAATATTCGTTTGTCAGGAATAGGTAATAATGAATTGGAAGTAGTGGGAACAACTCAAATACAATACAGGTTGGGGCAACGTACTTTCACGGACACCTTTATCGTTATTAGTAATATTAGTATGTACCCAGTAGTTATTGTGGGTTATCCATCAATGCCATTACATAACGTAATCTTGACACCCGCAAAACACGGAGTGTTTATAATAGGAAAATTCTATCGGTCTTCACACACACTGAAAACTGTTTTGGATCAGAAGGAGACAGTCAGTGAGAAAGTAACATACATAGAGGAACCAGTCACCTGTCTCATAAGTGATGAAATTGTTAGAGCCACCCAGCATAACTCTCAGGCACCCGCCATTGCTGCTTTTACACAAATCGTTGAGCCAAACACACCATCATATCTGACGGTATGGGTTAGAAAAAAGATACCAGGCTCAGAGATTTTAATTCTTCCTGACACTTTAAAAATCACTGGGCTTTCAGTCACGCAAGAGTTGTACACAGTACATTCTGATCATCGGGTCAACATTGAAGTTTTTAATCATTTAAATGCTGCTTTAACCATACATGAAAATCAGCATATTGTCAACATCGAAGCGTATAAACACCGAATTCTTACAGTTGCTGAAATTAATTCCACTGAATCAGCAATAGATGCACCTCTTTTGAAAATAATTAAAGGCAAAATTGAAGCAGACATCTTAGATAGGGATATAAGTAAGAAATTTTATGAGCTTCTATCCAAATATAGTGATGTTTTTTCTACAAGTACTGGAGCTTTAGGCAAAACGGAAGTCATCGAACATCAAATTCGTTTAAAGGATAATGACAAAGTCATTTATGTACCTTCATATCGTCTATCTGCCAAATTTCTGAATGAGATCAATGTAGAGGTAGATAAAATGTTAAAGGAGTGGGTTATTAAGAAATTTAACAGTCCTTATAATTTTCCCTTGATAGTCGTACACAAAAAGGATAAAACTTGGAGGATTTGTGTTGACTTTCGCAAGCTCAACGACCAAACTATCCCTGATCGTTTCCCAGTACCATGTACAGATGATATTTTATCTTTATTAGGGCAAAATAAATTCTTTACTTCCTTGGACTTACTTAAAGGCTTTCACCAGATACCCTTAGCTAAGGACAGTACACCGTACACCGCTTTTAGTACAGCTCGGGGTCACTACGAATTCCTACGTATGCCATTTGGGCTACGTTGTGCCCCTATTACGTTCACTAGAATGATCAATATAGTGTTCGGAGACTTACTTGGGAACATTCTCCATGCTTATATGGACGATCTGGTAATCTTTTCCAATACTTTAGAAGACCATCTAAGTAAACTAGAAATAGTCCTTCAAAGGTTAAGGGAACATCATTTAAAGGTAAAAATTTCTAAATGTGAGTTTTTTAAAGATGAATTAGTCTGTTTGGGTTTCATGGTATCACGGCAAGGTCTTAAAGTAGTCCATGATAAAATCTCTGCTATTAGTAAATTTCCCGTTCCTACTAACGTTAAAGGTATATAGCAGTTTCTTGGGGTTTCGGGTTATTATCGTCGGTTTATCCGGGATTATTCAGTGATAGCAGCTCCTTTAACTGATCTTATAAGGAAGGATGAATTTTTGAATGGGAATCCCAACATCAAATCGCTTTTGATACCTTGAAAGAGAAAATGAGTTCTGCTCCTATTCTAAAGTTCCCCGATTTTACTAAAAAATTTATTATTGCAACCGACGCTTCAGACCAAGGGGTAGGGGGTGTGTTACTCCAGTGGCATGACAACAAGTTTTTTCCCATCGCCTTTTATTCTCGTAAACTAAAAACGCCAGAGAAGAAATATGCAGTAATAGATAAAGAATGTTTAGCGATAGCTAATTCGTTGGTACATTTTAAATATATAATTTATGGGTACAGTGTTAAGGTTCTGACTGATCATAAGCCCCTTACTGATTTTTTTAAAGGTTTCAATCATAACCCTAAAAGAACTCGGTGGCATATGATTATCCAGGACTTTGGATCTAAAATTGGATACTTACCCGGTAAAGCAAACGTAATAGCCGATGCGTTATCAAGTAATCCCGTACCAACTCAATCATTTCCATTCGATGGGCTAGAAGAAATTCCAACTTCTTCGCAGGCCATGAAAATTGCTATCGAAAATGGTCAATCTTTAGCCCAAACAATAGAGAATATTACAGATATAGGATGGAATGTAGATTCAGTACGACAAGAACAAATGAAAGATCAGAAATTAAGAGTAATAATAGACGCATTAAATAGGAAGCCGGATGATAAGGAATATTTGAAATATACTAACCAATATTTCTTGGTTAAGGATAACATTCTATGCCGATCTGTGACTAGGAAAACCAGGAGTTCAACACAGTTGACTAACGACCGTTCTGAAATGGCTTCACAACCATCCTTTGCATGGTCATCCTGGGTTCGAAATAACATCCCAAAATGCCAAGTCTTTATTTTACTGGTCTACTATGTTAAAAGATATTAGGAAATATATTAAAAACTGTGATATATGTTTCCGTCTTAAGGGCCATACTAAGACTCCTGTAGGTCTCGGAACTTATCCTGTGCCTAGTAAACCTTTTGAAAGGGTACACCTTGATTTATTAACAGGTTTTTATGAGACAGACCGGGGGAATAAAAACCTCTTAGTGATAATAGACGCTCTTACACGGTATACTGAACTAATACCATTAAAAAGTAAAACAGCTATTGAGTGTGCTAGGAAGTTTTATGAGTGTTATATATGCAGACACGGGATCCCAAATATGATCATCTCCGACTCAGGAGGAGAATTCAATAATCACTTCCTTAACTCATTGTGTGAGATTCTAGAGATTAAGAAAATTAACACTATGATCTATCATCCTGAATCGAATGGTTTGGTCGAACGTGTTAATAGGAAGGTGTTAGACATACTGCGTGTAAACATAGGTGGTATGGACCCAAACTGGGATATTGCAATACCCACTGTGTCCAGTACCCTAAATAACAATTTTCATACTTCAATACGTATGTCTCCCCATGAAGCTGTTTACGGGATACCTGCTAGGACACCTTTCCACATTCTCACACCTACAACTAATTTGTCAGATCCATTGAAGAATATAATAGATGTTAGCCGGAGTAGATTTCAGACACTTTATCAAAACCTCTTAGAAGCTCAAGTGTTAATGAAGAACGCACATGATAAAAAGGCTAAGGTCACAAAGCCTTACCAAGAAGGAGATACAGTATATGTACAGGTTTATGTTAGGAAGGGGCTAAATTGGAAGTTATTGCCTAAATTTGAAGGTCCTTTCACAGTTATAGAAGTTTTAGTGGGTAACCGACTTAAAATTCGGAATCAGTCCGATACAACGGATGTCCGAACTGTTTCTATCTCTCATGTGAGGGTTTAAGACAATGGTTTGTTATGGAAAAATTAATTGTTCTGAGATATATTTTTCTGTTAAACTTTATATATCATTTGAGTTGTGCAATTTTTTTTTAAATACATCATTTACAAAAGATTTATTTTATTGCAGGCTCCAACATGAAGCTTGTCAATTTATACCCTGCACTATTCCTATCAGTGTTTTTTGTGATTGGGAAGAGTCCTGAAATAACTTTACATCATGGTTCTGTTGTGGAGGAAATGAATAATTTCTTTCTAACTGACAGTAATATAGTTTTAGAAGTCAATATGAACGCTATTTTTATTAGTGAAAATGATGTACTGGCTCTAAAATCGGAATTGACTCTTTTTGCTCAATCCCTTGAAGATTTGCATAAATCTTACTTATTTAACAATGAGCCAACGTCGCCTAATCAGGTTAGTGACACGGTTAATATGCTTTTTTGGGAATTAAGGAATAAAACATGCGAAGCTGAAATCTTAGCTCGTGATTTGCTTATGTGGTCAATGCTTCATGAAGCTACAGAAAGGCGTAACCCACTTGTTTTAGCGACATTAAACTTGGTTGGTTCAGTAGCTGGTCTTGGTTTGGGAATTTCTAATCGGCTTAAACTTCGCGATCAAGGGGTTAAAATTGAAAATCTGGAACACCAACAAGAGGTATTAGCAGGAGAACTAAACAGGCAAATTCAAGCTTTGAACGGCGTAATTAGTAAAGTAAATGAACAATCACGACGTTTCAATCAGGTTCATGACACTCAAGTACTGTTAGCAACTTTGATATATTATCATACTAAAATTGATCATGTATCCTCGAGAGTTTCAAGCTTTATTGAAAAATCAAAGGACTATGTGGAGGCCATAACACTTGCTGCTAAGGGCATTTTGTCTCCTCATTTGTTACCAATTAAAGATCTTGCTCAAATTATCAGTAATGCTCATGATAGAATGCGTTATGTTCCAGTAGTAGATTTTCATAAGATTGAATTTCATTACAGTTTGATCACAGTTAAAGTTGACCTTAATAACATCGTAATCGACATTCCTTTTAACCCATCAGATGCGAGGAAAGCGTATAAGATTTCGCCTTTTCCTACGTATGTATCTACGTCTCGACGCCTATTATTAATAACCTGTCAGCTCTAGTATTGGTTTCCGCCAATGAGGAAACTTTTACGGTAGTCAGAGATCAAGAACTGTTAAATGATTGCTATGATGTTATGGGTTTTAAGGTGTGCAGGATCGATTTGTTTGAATTCGGGAATATATCAAATATGTCCTTGGGTTCATGTGAATTGGACTTAGTACTTAACAGAACCTCTCCCCATACACGTGAACATTGTTTGGATGGTCTGGTCAGGTATAACGACAATCAGTTTCGTCACAGGCTCTTGAATGGCACGGCATTCGTCTTCTCTGCAGAAGCATACAGCGTCGTTTGCCCGGACGGAACTAGGGCATCAGGAAACATGTTCGTCGTCAATGATGGTTGCACTGCTACAACGTCGTCGCAACGCTATTGCAGCATTGGACCTGCTATCTCCTGTGAACCGTTCTGCTGTTCGCCACGACTTTATTCTCCTCTACGTGTTAATTGCCATCGGTATGCTACTAGGATCGGTGGGCGTAGCTGCCAGCGTAGCGTTTTGGAAGAGAACACGAGGACTGAAGGAGGACATTGCGAAATCCTGTGGTGCTCGTAGGTCCCCATTAGATATGAGTCATTGGGTGTATAGGGTTAAATAATGTGATAACTGGCCATTATTTTCATTAAAACCCGACTACACAGAGAAAGACTGAAAAGGTTTTTATTGCAGGGGTAATAAATGCGGGGAGAAGAAAAACAGTGGTGGTGGTATTTATTTTAAACTTATATAATGGCTACATTTATTTCTTTAATAAAAAAATAATACATATGTGTCAATATATACATATTGTAATTTATACATAGAGTGGAATGTTGGTCAATCAAGATATGCAATGCAGTTAAAAATCTGGCTATCCATACTGGTCAATCTAACAGGATAACTATGAGTTATGTCTGTTTCATCTGGTTTATATAAGTATTCTGTTTTAAATAACCTCATCATATGATTATTATTGTTGTTTTGTCTGGATACATTTTTAGGCATTGATTTTTTAATCTTCATCTTTGCATATGTATTCATGAAACTCGTGCACGTAACTATAAAACATATTTCTACATATAATTTCTATATATAATCTTCATTCACATTATCAGTATACTGAATATTGAAAGTGTATTGTTTTTGCTTTGCTTTCTGAGTAGTTATAGTTAGCTCATGAGTGAATGTTTTGGTGATTTCGTTCCTGTTGTGTTTTTACGTGGCCGAGCATATGTCATGGTATGACATGATATAAAATGGAACCGGTAGTTCCATTTACAATGTAATGTGAATGGACTTAGCAAAAAGTATATATATCTGTGTGAGCACGAGAGAGGTGTTGTTTTTGAATCACAGATCTAGTCCTTCAAGTCGCACATGTCAGCAAAACAAGTCAGCAAGCGTCCATGTGTTGTTTGGAAAACAGTATGTCAGCATAAGCCAACGACCTCTTTGTTCTGGGCTGAGAGCAGTCACGTAGGCGGCGAGAGATCCTTGGGAACGAGGTCATTGTGTGTTCGTGTGTGTGTAAATGATAGGTCTTGTTATGATGTAGTGTGGAAGTTTTAAGACAGATCAAAATGGGATATCCTCCTGTGTAGACCCATTGTTACCTTGTTGTACAATATTCCAGAATATAGTCACACAGAATCCCATTATGGAGTTTGTCTAAATCCTACCAGAAGAACTTTACTATTTCTAAGACGTAAACTCATGCACAACCATGGAGAAACCTTTGAAGATGCAATTCCATTTCTCTGACTGTATTGACGACGGTCCACATAATCTGATATAGTTGGATACTCGCAAGAGTACCCAACATATATATATATATATATATATATATATATATATATATATATATATATATATATATATATATATATATATATATAATATATATATATATATATATATATATATAATATATATATATATATATATATATATATATATATATATATATATATATATACTATATATATACATATATATACATACTATATATATATATATATATATATATATATATATATATATATATATATATATATATATATATATATATATATATATATATATATATATATATATATATATATATATATATATATATATATATATATATATATATATATATATATATATATATATATATATATATATATATATATATATATATATATATATATATATATATATATATATATATATATATATATATATATGCGAGCGCGCGCACGTGCGTATATGTGTGTATAATATATATATATATATATATATATATATATATATATATATATATATATATATATATATATATATATATAATATATATATATATATATATATATATATATATATATATATATATATATATAAATATATATGTGTGTGTGTGCGTGTGTGTGTGTGTGTGTATATTTATATTGAGAAGCAGATTATGAAGTCATTCATAGATATTCGTTATACAAAGAGAGAGAGAGAGAGAGAGAGAGAGAGAGAGATGAAGTCTGGGAGCGTCAACACAATGCTGCTTTTGGAGCTCTTCGTCCTAAACAATCCTGACTAACTTTTTTTCTGACTTTCTGTTACACTCTTATTATCGAGTACATTACTTCCTGGTTAATCTTGCGCAAAGGAAACTACAGAAAACCTTTAGTTGAAACCCGATTTGTTATTCTTGTGATCAATATTATCAATGAGCAAGAGTTCATATGGAACATATCTAGAAGAAAATCAACATATGAGATAAACTTTAACAAAACAGGAACCCCAAACGTGAAAAGTAAAAAAAAAAAAAAAAAAAAAAAAGCGCCGAAGTTCCTTCGGCGCAGTTGAGTTTTCCGTATATCGTATAATACCGTATGAAACTTTCAGCCACGACCCATGAAACTTTTAGCCGCGGCCCATGAAACTCAGCCACTGCCCAGTGGTGGCCTGTGCTGTTGGTACCTATAGCGCTGCCAGAAGTATGACTATGGCTAATTTTAACCTTAAATAAAATAAAAACTACTGAGGGTTGCAATCTGTTATGTTTGATGATTGGACGATGGATGATCAACATACCAATTTGCAGCCCTCTAGCCTCAGTAGTTTTTAAGATCTGAGGGCGGACAGAAAAACTGCGGACAGAATAAGATGAGGACAGAATAAAATGCCTACAGACAAACAAAGCCGGCGCAATAGTTTTCTTTTACAGAACTCTAACAAGAATGAGTTAATAATTTCAGTTCATTTTTTCAAAGCACTGCTGTGCACTGAATTGTCTTTATTCGCAATTAGTTGCTGGCTTACGATGTCTATTTTTCTCATATATTTTGCGCTTCGGCTTATCACTCCTCCAACAGCCATCGCTTGCAGTGTTGCCGAGAACGGTAATTTGGCTCAAATAAAAACATATATCGTAAAAGTCCTCTTGATTTTTCTCTTTTCGTTTTTTCTATCGCTTTTTGTTGTACTCTCCCCAAACCCCCTTTCAGGACAGCTATCGTACTAAAGCAGAACTGACAGAAATAATTGACAACGTCACTTCAATCTGTTTCAACGGCCTTTCTGTGTGTGACTGTTTTCATTTTTTGATGGCGCTTTGGTTGACAGAATGAAATTAGTTTTCATATTGGGGGAGAGGAAGTAAACACGTCGGTAGGCCTTTTAAGTGTTTGTTTACAACCGTTCTTTTTCTCTTTATAGTTAGGTCCGTGTTTACAATAATTTCTTTCTCTTTAAAGTTTTGTTGTAATTTTTTTTTTTTTTTTTAGTTAAGAGGACTGTGTGGCGGGTATCCAAATGGTTTCATTTAGATCTTTTACGACTGGCTGATTGACTTACTACTTGGACCAAAGAAAAAATGACCCTGCCTCTTGAAGGAAGGATGGTCACAGAACCTAGGGAAAAGGAAGCCTGAAGCGAGTACCGAAGTTTTGGTTGTAAATAAGGGAAAAACTGACCTGACAGGTAGATCTTCTTAGAGGATGAGGAGTCTGAATTACGTATGTTACACTGGTTTTCATCTATAAATATAAAAATTAATGCATGTATGTATGTAAGTATGTATGTATGTATGTATGTATGGTCCACATACACTCTGAAACACATTGAGCAATTTCAACCAAACTTGGTATACATATGACTTGCTATCTCGAAAAGAACACTTGGTGGCGAGGGGATAAGACAGCACTAACACCAAAGGGCAGCAAAGGGGGTGGGGGTGGAAGGGCTTCCCTGAAACGGGGCTGGCTCTGCCGGTGGAACGGACTGGTTATTCCCTTAGACTTAGTAACTTTACTAATTTATCATACCTAATTTCGGTATATTGCATATTATGACTTACTATCTGGAAAAGAATACTGTGGGGGTAAGATATCACTGGCACCAAAGGGGGTGGGGCTGGGAAGGGGCTGAGAGAGAGAGAGAGAAAGAGAGAGAGAAAGAGAGAGAGAGAGTAGAGAGGGGTGTTAAGGAGAAGAGAGAGAGAGAGAGAGAGGAAGTGAGAGAGAGAGTGAAGGCGGGTGTTATGGAGTAGAAAGAGGAAAAGAGTCAGGGGGAGAGAGAGAGAGAGAGAGAGAGAGAGAGAGAGTAGAGGGGGGTGTTATGGAGAAGACAGAGAGAGAGAGAGAGAGAGAGAGAGTAGAGGGGGGTGTTATGGAGAAGACAGAGAGAGAGAGAGAGAGAGAGAGAGAGAGAGAGAGAGAGTAGAGGCGGTGTTAAAGAGGAGAAAGAGGGAAAAGGTGAGAGTTTATCAGTTATCATTCGGAGGTTTTCCGGGGGAGAGCCGGGTTGTCAACTAGTTTAGTGATAAAAAACCCATCTTAAACGCATTAGCTCCATTTCATGGTCATAAAAATTAATGTATTCAAGTAAACTAATAAATAATTACAAGATTTACTCATCACTTATTACTTACTTCATGAAAAAGTAATAAACAACTTTCTAACTTGTTCGTTAGGTTTGTTGGCTCCGTTTCATATTAATTAAACCGAATTTTATAAGAAACAAATTAGTAAATTGCGTAGGGGCAACACCTAACTTTTATTCTGCATTTCACGTTTGGTACATTGTTCTAGACCCTTGATAAATTCGTTGTTTTTGAATATAACAATAGTGATCAACTTTCTCAATATAATTTTCTAAGGTGAAGAAAATTGTCACTCATTACAAGAACTCATTCTTTATTTTGTTTCCTCTGCCAAGTCAGCTATTGATAGACTCATTGCAAACTTTAGCTACATGAGACGATGTTATCAACTTG
>JANJGK010000001.1:34380357-34415357 GCA_039081455.1 Macrobrachium rosenbergii
CTTATGCTGTGGTTTTCATAATGCAGTAATATCCCCGTGTTTATGTGTGAATTGTTGTATACTGTATAATTTTGTATTCAAAGTTAGCGTAAAGTTAGTGATTAAATGCTATATGGTTTGAGAGAGGACGTGAGTGGCTCTAAGAGAGACAGAGGGTCGTTGTTCATTGTGCAGGGCGCAATTTGTTAGTCAGTATTCAAAACTGCTGGAGTAATGCATTCCTATCACCTTCTCGGATGACTCCATTAGCGTACAAGGCATTATGGGCCGTGATCAAAACACTGTGGGGTGGAAGATTCCATTACAAAAGTTACCTAATGTCGTTCAGGAATGTTATATGAAGCAATGTTTTCCATTCTTATTATAATAACTAGAGATTCTCTTGTTCTGAAACTATGTAATAATAAGTATTATTATTAACTGTAATTCCACTTTGTCTCTAATTATCATTTTAAAGAGTTTTTAAAATAAAAACATCGTCTGGGACCTGTCCGTGCACCCATAGGCTGTTCCCTGCTACGTCTAAGATGCCCTTACAAGGGGCCCTCATTTCAGAGACCAAAAAGCGTTGCTGAAGGGAGATGCGCTCTCTCTCTCTCTCTCTCTCTCTCTCTCTCTCTCTCTCTCTCTCTCTCTCTCTCTCTCTCTCTCTCTCACTCGCTTACTCGCTCTCGGGATTACGAATGTCCCGTTTTAATGTAATTGATATTTTGGTAGACGATGGTCGCCCATATTCTTTAACTGTTTAATTCCTTAGTAAATGTATCTGAGTTATCTGAACAGCGTATTTTATTAAGTGTGTGTAACGGCGCCTGATTAAAAACACGAAGCAATTTGGTACCAAGGTATTGTAACATAATTATTGGGTTTTAGTGCACTAAAATAATATTTAGAGTGGTTATATGTAAAGATACCTTTTCACCTTTTCAATATTTTTTCGTGTTATATGTTTTATGCTTTATCTTTTGAAGAATTTTTCTTTTATACATATATGTGATGTGTTTGCTATTGCCTTAAATTTTGCTTTACATTTTTTGATATTTAATTTTTGCAGAGTATATTTCTGTCTTTTGTATCCACATTTTTACATGATTGATTTATTTGCTTTATTTTGTTTAACACTTGGGAATTAATTTACTGACAGTATATTTCCTTTCAATCAAGTTTTGTTATTTAACAATTTAAATTTTTCTTGGATAATTTTTTGATTAATTAATAAATTAATTTCTGATTTAATTTTGACTGATGATTAATTCAGATTTAATCCAATTTCGTTTTGTTTTCAAGCAATAATAAATTTCCCTGAGACTGTTAATGTCATGTATAATCTTTGAATTTAGAAATAAAGTTTTGTTTTTAAATATTATATCAGAGTTTCATTCATTGACCCACCAGTAATTTTTATTTGAATTACAGATAGAGTGGTAAGTGAGATGTTTTCCTTCAAGTAATTGAAGTGAGCTCGAACCAGGGAAATGAAATAAATAGAAATACTTGAACTTTTATAATGTTAATGGAGTGACGCCCGTAGATTTTACCTCACACCTGTTTAACGAACTTAATCTGTTTTCTTTCATGATTGATAAGTTTTATAAGGGATCACTGATGCCATTAGAGAAATCAGTCGTCTTGTATGTGTGTTGAGGGTTCAGGTGTCTGGCTTTTGTGAGGTAACTATAATTGTTGAATAAATGGTAAGTTTGGTAATCAAATGTCAAGCACTTAGATACCAGGTTTGATTTAAAGAACAGACACTGGACACTCCGGGGTCACCATATATAAATGGTGCACTTGACTCCGGGACAAGCACTTAGATACCAGGTTTGATTTGAAGAACAGACACTGGACACTTCGTTACATATATAAGTGGTGCCCAAGACCCTGGGAAAACAGATCACAAATATCACTCTGGTGTATACTGGTGGTGTTAGGGACACATTTTATTAGGAGAGTGACCATATAGTTGTTTTATTTTGTGAGGAGAGTGACCATATAATTGTTTTTTGCATTTTATTGTGTTGAATTGTTGTCATATTGAATTATTAGTCGGGTAACTGAGAAAGATGGCTCCCTTTGATGTTCAAGAGTTTTTAGCAAATCCCTCCATCCAAGAGTTATCTGAAATCACTCTGACTAAAGCACAGTGGAGTGAGATAGCAATAGCATATGGTGGTCAGGTGTCTGCCAACATGGTAAAGGCACAAATAAAATTCATTGCAATCCAAGCATTGATGGACTCTGGTAAAATAGATGACGAAGAATTGTTGAATGCAGCTGAGGCAGAACTTATAGATAAACATGGGTAAAAGAAAGAGAAAAGTGATACTGAAGCAGAGCTTAAACGTCTAGAAGCAGAAGGAAATTTGATTAAGCTGAAGATGCAGTCTGAAAGAGAAAGAGAAGACAGAGAAAAACGAGAAAGGAAAGAAAGAGAAGAAGAGAAAGCTGCTGAAGAATTAAGAAAAATAGCAGAAGAAGAAAGAGAAATAGCTAGACACAAGAGAGAGATGGAAAGGTTGAAAGCTACAGCTGAATTGCCCATAACACCATCTAATCCTACTCAAGGTGATTCAGACCCTGTACTTGATGTAGTAAGAGTGCAGAAGTTAATTCCAAAGTTTACAGAAGAAGCTCCAGATGAGTTTTTTGATCACTTTGAAAAAGTGGCTGCAGGAATGGGATGGCCAGAGGATAAATGGTCAGTCTTGTTACAGAGTGTTCTCATTGGGAAAGGAAGAAGTGCCTATTTAGCGTTATCAGCTGAGCAGTGTAAAGAGTACAAGGTACTTAAACACAATGTGCTACAAGTTTACCAGATGACCACTGAATATTATAATGAAAGATTCAGATCTTTGAGAAAGGATGACCAGATAACTTTCTTTGATTATGACAACAAAGTGAGAAGATGTTTTAAACGATGGTTGGAGGCTGCTAAAGTGAAAACATTTGAAGATCTTAAAGAATTAGTTGTTCTTGAACAATATCTTAGGGGAATTCCTGAACACATAAGAACCTATCTGAGAGAGAGAGAGGTGAATAAACTTGACATAGCTGCTACACTTAGCGAGGATTTCAACATTATAAGCAGCAGAAGGAACTATAATGTCAAGTACCCGAATCAACGCACAGGTTTTAGGTCTCACCCAAATTTCACGAGCAGATTTAATGGGAATCCTACAAGTGGTAATACCAAGTCATTTCAGGGTAATATCCCTCAGCAAGCTAATGTAAAATCCTCATATAATAATGTTGCAAGGCAATTACAGAAGCCTAATGTTGTCTGCTACAAGTGTGGAAGAGCGGGACACTTCAGTCAGGAGTGTCATCAGACACATTGGCAGTCCAAACCAGTAGGTCAAGTAGTAAGAAATGACCAGGTGAAACAGACTACAAAGAACAATGTGGGGAGGAGTCAAATTCCAGTGAAGACTGAGACTAAACAAGCTGAATGTTTAGCAACCAGTGGAAATGTAACTTCAAGCAGTGAGTGGCTGAGCAGTTTGGAGGCTTTTAAGCCATATATCTATGAGGGTACGCTGATAACTCCAGGAGGAAGTGTGCAGGTACCAGTCAAGGTGTTACGTGATACAGGGAGCAACCATAGTGTGGTAGTCCGTGGTGCTCACCCCCAGTTGGAGGAGAATCTTACAGGAGATTCTGTTATTTTGAAGGGTATAGGAGGAGAAGAGGTAACTCCTATATGCCGCTTACACCTGTCATGTGAATTTAGTGACAGGAGATGTTGATTTTGCTGTAAAGGACTCGCTGGCTGTTGAAGGTGTACATGTTCTGTTAGGGAATGAAGTTGGTAGTGTGCCATTTGCTCCTTGTCCTATAGTGACAGATAAACCATTGAGGATTAGTCCTACGGTAGATTTGGAGAAGAATAACCCCCACCTGTTTCCTAGCTGTGTGACTACTAGGAGTATGAAGAGGACTATGCCTGTAAGTGAAGAGACTGAGGATTTACCCACTCAAGAAGGATCATTGAGCTTAGAAGAGTTGTTCCAGAGAAATGATACTTCCCCTAGTGCTGATCAAGAAGAGGTTTCCCAGAAAGAAGCTGTCGTCCCTGAAGAGACTCTGAGTAGTCAAGATGTTCCTGAAGGTAACAGTGAAACTACAGTAGCTGAGTTAGCAGATATTGAGAGCTCAACCCTTGAAGTTGGTCAGGTGACCAGGGAGAAGCTAATGGACCAACAGAAAAACGATGTATCCTTAGCTGAGTTGTTTTTCAGAGTTGTTGATCAAGAAGAGATGCAACAAACTCCTACCTGTTATTATCTGAAGGAAGGTTTGCTGATGAGGAAGCATAGACCTGCAGATATACCAGGAGATGCTGAATGGGGCGAATATCATCAAATTTTGATCCCACGTCCATTGAGGAAGCAAGTAGTAGCAGTAGCTCATGAGTCTGGACATATGGGAATCAGGAAGACTGGAGAAGACCATGAAATATTTTTTTTGGCCTGGACTTCACAAAGATGTTAGCAAGTTCTGTCGGGAGTGTCATACCTGCCAGATAGCTGGAAAGCCAAATGAAACCATTCAGAAAGCCCCCCCTACAACCTATAGAAGTTAGAGGAGAACCCTTTAGCAAGGTGATTATAGATATGGTTGGACCACTGCCGAAGACGAAGAAGGGTCATGAGTATCTGTTAACATTGATGTGTCCTGTGACAAGATATCCTGAGGCAATCCCTGTTAGAAACATATCTGCCAAGATAGTTGCTGAGAAACTAGTGGAGTTTTTCTCAAAGTTTGGGATACCTTAAATTGTACAAAGTGATAGAGGAACCAATTTTACTTCCAAACTGTTCCAGGATGTGATGAACTTGTTAGGAGTGAAACAACAGTTGTCCACTGCATATCACCCAGAGACTCAAGGAGCCTTGGAAAGGTTTCACCAGACATTGAAAAGTATGCTGACTAAGTATTGTTCTGAGTCAGGCAGAGACTGGGA
Source organism: Macrobrachium rosenbergii (assembly GCA_039081455.1). Classification (NCBI taxonomy): domain Eukaryota; kingdom Metazoa; phylum Arthropoda; class Malacostraca; order Decapoda; family Palaemonidae; genus Macrobrachium; species Macrobrachium rosenbergii. The sequence goes on from JANJGK010000001.1 coordinate 34,385,321, forward strand.
TGCTGGTGTACAATTGATGTTATTTGAAATTAGGAATGCTTATCAAGAAAGCATGGGTTGTTCACCTAATGAGATGATTTTTGGTAGAGTAGTGAGAGGACCGTTGAAAATTCTTGCAGAAAATTGGGAAGAAAATCAAGTGGAAGTCCGAGGAGAGTATGTAAAGAACTTGAGGAAAAGATTGGAAGAGATTAGAAAACTCTCTTTGGAAAATCTGAAACTGAGTCAAGAGAAAATGAAAAGGAGATATGATAAGAAGACTAAGCTAAGAAGTTTTAGTGTTGGTCAACAAGTGTTAGTGTTTTTACCTGTCAAGAGATTTCCCCTTTCCAACAAGTTTCAAGGTCCTTACAAGATAATTGAGAGGTTAAGTGATAGAACTTATGTAATTGAAACACCAGAAAGACGAAGACAAAAAAGGAAGATACACGTAAACCTCTTAAAACCTTACTTCTCAGAAACCAAAATGGAAACTGTGTCAATAACCCAGACAACTTCAACTACAGAAGACGACGATGGATATGAATTGGGAGCTGAAAGCAAGATGAATAATTCTTCAATTTTGGAAAATTTGGAGGATAAACTGAAACATCTGAGTGTTGAGCAAGGTGGTGACTTGTGCAAAGTGATTAGAAGCTTCACAGAACTATTTGCAGATGTACCTAGGTGTACTGATCTGATCAAGCATAAGATCAAGATCCAAGAAGATGGCAGACCATTCAAACAGAGAGCTTATCGCCTATCACCTTATCATCGGGATGTTTTGAAGAAAGAAGTCAAATATTTGCTACAGCATGGATTAGCAGAACCCAGTTCAAGTCACTACAGTTCTCCATGTGTGTTAGTGAAGAAACCGGATGGCTCATATAGGATGTGTACTGATTATAGGAAGCTGAATTCCATCAGTGTGGCTGACAATTACCCCTTGCCTCTTATAGATCAGTTACTTGATAACGTTGGGCAAGCCAAGTTTGTCTCCAAGATAGACTTGTTGAAGGGATACAATAAAATTCTCTTAGATGAGAATGCTAAGTTGCTGTCAGCTTTTATTACTCCTTTTGGACTTTATCAGTATACTGTTCTGCCATTTGGTCTGATGAATGCACCTGCAACGTTTCAACGAGTGATGGATCAACTGCTAGGGTCCATAGAAGGAGTAGGTGTATATCTGGATGACATAGTCATTTACACTACAACCTGGGAAGAACATCTGAAGATCCTGAAGAAAGTTTTCAAAAAACTAAGGGAAGCAGGACTAACAGTCAACCTAGAGAAGAGTGAGTTCGGGAAGGCAACTGTGCAGTATCTTGGGTTTGAATTGGGAAAGGCCTTCTTGCTCCAGTAAATGCTAATGTAGAGGGTATCCGTAAAGCTACCCCACCTACTACTAGAAAACAGTTACAGAGATTTTTGGGCATGGCAGGATTCTATCGTCGTTTCTGCCCGAATTTCTCAGCTGTAGTAGCCCCCTTAACAGACTTAACTAGTCCCAAAGCTAAGTTTGTTTGGACTACAGAATGTCAAGAATTTTTTGAGAAGGTAAAAGTCATTTTAACCTCAAGACCAGTACTTCGGGCTCCAGACTTCAATAAGAAATTTGTGATACAAGTTGATGCCTCTGACAGTGGAATTGGAGCTGTACTACTTCAAGAAGGTGAGAGTGAACTTTTACATCCCATATGTTTCATGTCTTCGAAACTGAAAAGGCAACAGAAAGTGTATTCCACAATAGAAAAAGAAACTCTAGCCTTAATCACAGCATTGAAAAAGTTTGAAGTGTATGTGAACAGACCTAGGAATGAAGAGATTTTAGTGCTGTCTGATCACAATCCGCTCACGTTTTAACAGCGGATCAAGAATCACAACCAGAGACTCACTCGGTGGTCTCTGTGCTTGCAACAATATAATATTAAGGTACAGCATATCTCGGGTAAAAACAATGTGGTTGCTGATTACTTATCCCGTTGTGAATCGTTGGATTCAACCTCGGGATAACCAATCTTCTGGGGGGAGGATTCTTTTGCTGTGGTTTTCATAATGCAGTAATATCCCCGTGTTTATGTGTGAATTGTTGTATATTGTATAATTTTGTATTCAGAGTTAGCGTAAAGTTAGTGATTAAACGCTATATGGTTTGAGAGAGGACGTGAGTGGCGCTAAGAGAAACCGAGGGTCGTTGTTCATTGTGCAGCGCGCAATTTGTTAGTCAGTATTCAAAACTGCTGGAGTAATGCATTCCTATCACCTTCTCGGATGACTCCATTAGTGTACAAGGCATTATGGGCCGCGATGAAAACACTGTGGGGTGGAAGATTCCATTACAAAGGTTGCTTAATGTCGTTCAGGAATGTTATATGAAGCGATGTTTTCCATTCTTATTTTAATAACTAGAGATTCTCTTGTTCTGAAACTATGTAATAATAAGTATTATTATTAACTGTAATTCCACTTTGTCTCTAATTATCATTTTAAAGAGTTTTTAAAATAAAAACCTCGTCTGGGACCTGTCCGTGCACCCATAGGCTGTTCCCTGCTACGTCTAAGATGCCCTTACAAGGGGCCTTCATTTCAGAGACCAAAAAGCGTTGCTGAAGGGAGATGCGCTCTCTCTCTCTCTCTTTCTCTCTCTCTCTCTCTCTCTCTCTCTCTCTCTCTCTCTCTCACTCGCTTGCTCGCTCTCAGGATTACTAATGTCCCGTTTTAATGTAATTGATATTTTGGTAGACGATGGTCGATCATATTCTTTAACTGTTTAATTCCTTAGTAAATGTATCTGATTTATCTGAACAGTGTATTTTATTAAGTGTGTGTGTAACGGCGCCTAATTAAAAACACGAAGTAATTTGGTACCAAGGTATTGTAACATAATTATTGGGTTTTAGTGCACTAAAATAATATTTAGAGTGGTTATATGTAAAGATACCTTTTCACCTTTTCAATATTTTTTCGTGTTATATGTTTTATGCTTTATCTTTTGAAGAATTTTTCTTTTATACATATATGTGATGTGTTTGCTATTGCCTTAAATTTTGCTTTACATTTTTTGATATTTAATTTTTGCAGAGTATATTTCTGTGTCTTTTGTATTCACATTTTTACATGATTGATTTATTTGCTTTATTTTGTTTAACACTTGGGAATTAATTTACTTACAGTATGTTTCCTTTCAATCAAGTTTTGTTATTTAACAACTTAAATTTTACATGGATAATTTTTTGATTAATTAATAAATTAATTTCTGATTTAGTTTTGACTGATAATTAATTCAGATTTAATCCAACTTTGTTTTGTTTTCAAGCAATAATAAATTTCCCTGAGACTGTTAATGTCATGTATAATCTTTGAATTTAGAAATAAAGTTCAGTATTTAAATATTATATCAGAGTTTCATTCATTGACCCACCAGTAATTTTGATTTGAATTACAGATAGAGTGGTAAGTGAGATGTTTTCCTTCAAGTAATTGAAGTGAGCTCGAACCAGGGAAATGAAATGAATAGAAATACTTGAACTTTTATAATGTTAAAGGAGTGACGCCCGTAGATTTTACCTCACACCTGTTTAACGAACTTAATCTGTTTTCTTTCAAGATTGATAAGTTTTATAAGGGATCACTGTTGCCTTTAGAGAAATCAGTCGTCTTGTATGTGTGTTGAGGGTTCAGGTGTCTGGCTTTTGTGAGGTAACTATAATTGTTGAAAAAATGGTAAGTTTGGTAATCAAATGTCAAGCACTTAGATACCAGGTTTGATTTAAAGAACAGACACTGGACACTTCATCATAATATATATATATATATATATATATATATATATATATATATATATATATATATATATATATATATATATATATATATATATATATATATATATATATATATATATATATATAAGCATTAAGCTACAAAAGTCCTTTAATATCCAATTCGCTCTACCTCGGAAATAATATATTTTCATATGTTACCGAAGGGGAATTTTTTAGTTGATAATAAGTCCGTCGTCTCTTGGGCTCGAACCAGCGAAGGACAAGAACTCAGGACTACTGTGACGCCTTAACCCATAAAGCCAACAAGTGAGGTATAAGTTATTACCGACCCTCACCTACAAATCACCGTCAAACTCTGGAATTTGTATCTAGAATCGGTATCAACCCATCTCTGCCATGCTAACCTTGTAGTGCGTTTGTCGTACATAGCCATATTACAAATTAAATTCTATCACATCACCGTGACTCATATACAAGCATTAAGCTACAAACGTCCTTTAATATCCAATTCGCTCTACCTCGGAAATAATATATTTTTATATATGTTACCGGAGGGGAATTTTTTAGTTGATAATAAGTTCGTCGTCCCGTGGGCTCAAACCAGCTAAGGACAAGAACTCAAGACTACAGTGACGCCTAAACCCACAAAGCCAAGAAGTGAGGCATAAGTTATCATCGACTAGCACCTACAAATCACCGTCGAACTTGGGTGTTTGTATTTAGAATCGGTATCAACCCACCTCTGCCATGCTAACCTTGTAGTGCGTTTGTCACACGTAGCCATATTATGAATGAAATTTTATCACATCACCGTGATTCATATACAAGCATTAAGCCTCAAACATCCTTTAATATCCAATTCGCTCTACCTAGGAAATAATATATTTTCATATATGTTACCGACGGGGAAATATTAGTTGATAATAAGTTCGTCGTCCCGTGGGTTCGAACCAGCGAAGGACAAGAACTCAGGACTACAGTGACGCCTTAACCCACAAAGCCAACAAGTGAGGTATAATTTATTACCGACCCTCACCTACAAATGACCGTCGAACTTGGGTGTTTGTATTTAGAATCGGTATCAACCCGCCTCTGCCATGCTAACCTTGTAGTGCATTTGTCACACGTAGCCATATTATGAATGAAATTTTATCACATCACCGTGATTCATATACAAGCATTAAACTACAAACATCCTCTAATATCCAATTCGCTAAACCTAGGAAATAATATATTTTCATATATGTTACCGAAGGGGAATTTTTTAGTTGATAATAAGTTCATCATCCCGTGGGCTCGAACCAGCGAAGGACAAGAACTCAGGACTACTGTGACGCCTTAACTCGCAAAGCCAACAAGTGAGGTATAATTTATTACCGACCCTCACCTACTAATCACTGTCGTACTCGGGTATTTGTATTTAGAATCGGTATCAACCCGCCTCTGCCATGCAAACATTGTAGAGCTTTTGTCGCACGTAGCCATATCATGAATGAAATTTTATCACATCACCGTGATTCCTATACAAGCATTAAGCTACAAACGTCCTTTAATATCCAATTCACTCTACCTCGGAAATAATATATTTTCATATATGTTACCGAAGGGGAATTTTTTAGTTGATAATAAGTTCGTTGTCCCGTGGGCTCGAACCAGCGAAGGACAAGAACTCAGGACTACAGTGACGCCTTAACCCACAATGCGTATAAGTTATTACCGACTCTCACCTACAAATCACCGTCGAACTCGGGTGTTTGTATTTAGAATCGGTATCAACCCACCTCTGCCATGGTAACCTTTTAGTGCGTTTGTCACACGTAGCCATATTCTGAATGAAATTTTATCACATCACCGTGATTCATATACAAGCATTAAGCTTCAAACGTCCTTTAATACCTAATTCGATCTACCTAGGAAATAATATATTTTTCATATATGTTACCGAAGGGGAATTTTTAGTTGATAATAAGTTCGTTGTCCCGTGGGCTCGAACCAGCGAAGGACTAGAACTCAAGACTACGGTGACGCCTTAACCCACAAAGCCAACAAGTGAGGTATAAGTTATTACCGAACCTCACCTACAAATCACCGTCGAACTCGGGTATTTGTATTTTGAATCGGTATCAACCCACTACATGGTTAGCATGGCAGAGGTGGGTTGATACCGATACTAAATACAAATACCTGAGTTCGTCGGTGATTTGTAGGTGAGGGTTGGTAATAACTTATACCTCACTTGTTGGCTTTGTGGGTTAAGGCGTCACTGTAGTCCTGAGTTCTTGTCCTTAGCTGGTTCGAGCCCAGAGGACGACGAACTTATTATCAACTAAAAAATTCCCCTTCGGTAACATATATTTCCGAGGTAGAGCGAATTGGGTATTAAAGGACGTTCGTGGCTTAATGCTTGTATATGAATCACGGTGATGTGATAAAATTTCATTCATAATATGGCTACGTGCGACAAACGCACTACAAGGTTAGCATGGCAGAGGTGGGTTGATACCGATTCTAAATACAAATACACGAGTTCGACGGTGATTTGTAGGTGAGGGTCGGTAAAAACTTATGCCTCACTTGTTGGCTTTGTGGGTTAAGGCGTCACTGTAGTCCTGAGTTCTTGTCCTTCACTGGTTCGAGCCCACAGGACGACGAACTTATTATCAACTAAAAAATTCCCCTTCGGTAACATATATGAAAATATATTATTTCCGAGGTAGAGCGAATTGGGTATTAAAGGACGTTCGTAGCTTAATGCTTGTATATGAATCACGGTGATGTGATAAAATTTCATTCATAACATGGCTACGTGCGAGAAACGCACTACAAGGTTAGCATGGCAGAGGTGGGTTGATACCGATTTTAAATACAAACACCCGAGTTCGACGGTGATTTGTAGGTGAGGGTCTGTAATAACTTATACCTCACTTGTTTGCTTTGTGGGTTAAGGCGTCACTGTAGTCCTGAGTTCTTGTCCTTCGCTGGTTCGAGCCCACAGGACGACGAACTTATTATCAAGTAAAAAATTCCCTTTTGGTTACATATATGAAAATATACTATTTCCGAGGTAGAGCGAATTGGATATTAAAGGACGTTTGTAGCTTAATGCTTGTATATGAATCACGGTGATGTGATAAAATTTCATTCATATGGCTACGTGCGACAAACGCACTACAAGGTTAGCATGGCAGAGGTGGTTTGATACCGATTCTAAATGCAAATACCCGAGTTCGACGGTGATTTGTAGGTGAGGGTCTGTAATAACTTATACCTCACTTGTTGGCTTTGTGGGTTAAGGCGTCACTGTAGTGCTGAGTTCTTGTACTTCGCTGGTTCGAGTCCACGGGACGACAATTTATTATCAAATAAAAAATTCCCCTTCGGTAACATACATGAAAATATATTATTTCCGAGGGAGTGCGAATTGGATATTAAAGGACGTTTGTAGCTTAATGCTTGTATATGAATCACGGTGATGTGATAAAATTTCATATATATATATATATATATATATATATATATATATATATATATATATATATATATATATATATATATATATATATATATATACTCTGAAGATGGCGTAATTGCCAATAAAGCCGACTCCCGTCAGGCTCTACAACCGTGGTTTGTTTTCCCTGTGGTGTTTTATATATATATATATATATATATATATATATATATATATATATATTAATATGGAGTGCCTCCCAAAATTTGAAAATAGAGGACAGTATTCATTGCTCTCTCTTGCTGATTTCTATTTATAATGCTCACTAAAAACAAAAGGCTCATCAACCTCCCGTTCAGCAACTTGCCAACACTGCACCATTTACTTTCATACATAACATATTGCCTCACTTTGTGTATTATGAAGGCTTTCTTTTCAATTGCTTCTTTTCTACCATGTATTAAGCCCTCTGAAGGTCTTTGTCTCCCTTATCCTCCTAGCTCTTACAAATTGTTTATTCTTTTCACTTGCTTATCATCCTCAGTTCTTTCCATACGTCTAGACCAACTCAAGACAATGATTCTTTACTATACTTCTCATTTGTTCATCCACCACCCACTTGTGTCATTCTCTCTTCTCACGTTTTCTAAAATCATAAAGACCCTTTGCAAATTCTACTCCCCTTCCCCTACCCCTCCCCCTCTTAGAATTTTATGAATTCTTCAAATGATCCTTCAGCTATTTTATCATTCGCTCAAGCCCATTTTCATGCATTTTCCCTTTACATGTTCTTCTTTCTTCCTTCTTATCAAACTTCCCCATTTGTCTTCTTTTCTTTACTCTTACAGATATTTATTCCCTAGTGCCTCGCCTTCACGGTGAACTTCTGTCTATCCTAACTTTCGCTCCCACCAAATAATAATCAGATATACGATGTGTGGTTATGTGCGTATGTGAGTAGTTATTTTAAAGAAGCTAGAGACAGTCGGTGTAACCCTAATGCTCACAGATGCTATTCGACAGTAATATCCAAAGTAGAGCATTAAATAATACAAGGCATTTCTTGTGCAATGATCACTTTTGAAATGATTATGAATCCGAATAAAACGACGCCCTTTCTGGCTCCTTCACTCTGCATTGACCTTTATCGCGGTCATTAGAGCTTCTGGGACGCCGTCAATGGAGCATCAGGGAGCATTATGAGATCGGGGTACGGTCGTGAGGGGAATGTTCCCCATACGCTGGGAAAACATGAGGGAAACTCTGTTGATGAGGAAAAACCTTTTCTTACTTATTATTATTATTATTATTATTATTATTATTATTATTATTATTATTATTATTATTATTATTATTATTATTATTATCCAAGATTAAAATGATGGATGAGGGATAAATCTCAGTTTTTCTGTTTTTAATGATGATGACTAATATTCTGTCCAAAGCTGACAAGCTTTTTCATGGAGTATGGCCAGAAGTCAATTTGTATAGCAATCATTTGCAGAAGTGGGTGCCTTGCGTTGAAATTAAAAACAAAACATGCCTAAGAACGAATGAATGATAATTAAAGATAATAAGAAATATTGTTAAATGTTCATAAAGGTTGTTTAGAATTTGAATCAGTTCAACGGGCAAGTAAATATATACAATTTATATTTCTTCATGATTTGTCGCTTTTGAATAATCATTGATTTACGTTGGTGTGATTCAAGGAACATTCGTCATATTCAGTAAAGACAAATTTCAAGAGAATATCTGATAAGCAATTATAATATTTTACTCAAATTTTCATTAATCTGTTTCGTTACTGTCAGTCCATTTTCAAAATTGAAAGAGACATTTACACAAAAGTTGGATACGATACTTTTATAAGTCACCGGTCTGGATTCTCGTATCATCATGGTCATTAAAACGATGTTAAAGTGATTGCTATTGGTCGTAGAGTAGGTTCTGGTAATCATTCTTGAAATTTTTATGTTATGGTTATTGCGTTTCACATTTAAATGCATCAAATATATTATGAGGCATACCATTGACTTTAATTAAAGGAATCCAAGAGGATGCTATTGGTCGTAGAGTAGGTTCTGGTAATCATTCTTGAAATTTTTATGTTATGGTTATTGCGTTTCACATTTAAATGCATCAAATATATTATGAGGCATACCATTGACTTTAATTAAAGGAATCCAAGAGGATGCTATTGGTCGTAGAGTAGGTTCTGGTAATCATTCTTGAAATTTTTATGTTATGGTTATTGCGTTTCACATTTAAATGCATCAAATATATTATGAGGCATACCATTGACTTTAATTAAAGGAATCCAAGAGGATGCTATTGGTCGTAGAGTAGGTTCTGGTAATCATTCTTGAAATTTTTATGTTATGGTTATTGCGTTTCACATTTAAATGCATCAAATATATTATGAGGCATACCATTGACTTTAATTAAAGGAATCCAAGAGGACTTTTTTTATGAAAATAGGGTTGAGAAAATTATACAATTTTCATTAGCTTAGCTACCTTGAATATATTTCGAAGCTGAATTTTTACGGAATGATGCTTTTGTCATGCTTAGGATACTATTAAAAATGGAAGGAAATGAATGATGTGGCCTGTCATTTTGGACGTTTTTCTGTTAAAGGCTTAATATAAATGGTCGTGTGTTCCAGTCAAACTAAAACCCACTGATTTTCATAAATGTCTTTACAAAAAATAATATAATTACCAAAATTAGTTACAATTTAATTACTCTCTCTCTCTCTCTCTCTCTCTCTCTCTCTCTCTCTCTCTCTCTCTCTCTCTCTCTCTCTCTCTCTCTCTCTCTTTAATTAAAGTCAAAGGTGCCTCACACTGAGCGACCTGGGGCAACCCGAACGAACTGTAAGGTCTGTAAGGTAAGGTCTCTCTCTCTCTCCTGACCTGTTTGAACAATAAACATACATTATTAGGCAATCCACAGATGTTAAAATTGGTGAGAAAAATTGCTTGAAATTGTGGTATTATTCCACCGCTGTTAATTGCCGTAATAAAATTAAGCGCCAGCGTTTAAGAGCCAAATTCTCCTGTGGTAATTTATATCTCTAATTAGCTTCCGGATCACGACATTGGCAATAAAATATCTGCCTTCAGTGGTTAGGGAAGATTAAAACTCTTCACATCGGGAAAGTGTAAAATCTCATAAAACTGTTATGATTAAACGATCTCTCTTTGTTCAACAGATTGATATGGGTTTTGTCAAGTGAAAGAAAACTGAATCCTCGAGGTTATTAGTTTTATTATTTTGGAAAATCTGTATAGTTGAACAGTAGTAGAGATATACCTATATAAGCTTCTTTCACAATTACTCTGTGCCTTGCCTAGAGACCTGATATCGATAATCCACGAAGCGCCATGTGTGATATTCTCTCTCTCTCTCTCTCTCTCTCTCTCTCTCTCTCTCTCTCTCTCTCTCTCTCTCTCTCTCTCTCTCTCTCCGTTCGAATACTCGTAAAGTACTTCACAACATTTTGCACCTTCTTACAATTGTTTAACAGTAATACATGATTTTTTAAAGTTATAATTATTTTTCCTGTATTTCTACATTTGAAGTTATATATATATATATATATATATATATATATATATATATATATATATATATATATATATATATATATATATATATATATATATATATATATATATATATCTATATATATATATATATATATATATATATATATATATATATATATATATATATATATATATGTGTGTGTGTGTGTGTGTGTGTGTGTGTGTGTGTGTTATGGGCCCGATTTTCGAGGCCTATATTTTATTTAAGTCTCTGTTTTAAGAACAGAGGTTGGTATCTCCCTTTTCCCGAGATATGTATGGTAGCGAGAGCCGACTTGCTGTGTCAGCTGATCTGTCATCTTCACATAACAAGTTATTCATTACCCCTAACTAAATTCTAAGGTCTACTGGAATGAGATACTAGGTTAAAAAACTAAAAACTTTATTGACAAAAAAAAATAACGGTAATTACTTCAAATATGCTACGAAAGAATGAACTCGAATGATTCAACATAACCTTGATAATCTTCTGATTAAGGTCCAAAACATAGACACCCAATTATTCAAGGAAATACAGAAATATCCCATCTGTCATCCAAATCATAAAAGGTCACTCAGTACATTATAAAGGTAATTTCATATATGATTCAATGTCACGCCACTGCCTTCCTTGAAGAGGAACGTGGAGGAAGGAATACCTGTAAGAGACAAGCGTTATATTAAAAACCAGGAAATGTAAAAACACAAGATTTCACTGCAACAGGGATAAAGTCTTTCTCCAGAGTCTGTAAGAAAAATCTAAAATGCTTTATGAGTTGTACTCACTTCACAAAAGTCCTTTGGAACACAGACTCCATCTGTGTGCTTCCCATTTGCACAGTTCACATGTTAATTATACCCAGAACGGATCGTGTTGCCCACTCATTCTATGAGAAACTCCCATTATATGGGTTTTGCAACGTACATATGAACACACTCTCGTGACATCGCTCGAGTTCAGTGTACGACAAGACACGCCTTCTGTAAAACAAGGCGTCACAAGGTACTTGGTCACACACGTACCTACACACTCAACGAGGGGGAAAAAACGCAGTGATACTCTCTTCGAATCCGGATCTATAACCGGATCACCTTCTAGAATGTTCTAAGCTGAAATCGCATTTCCACTCCCCGTGTTTTGCCAGCAAGAGTTTTCTGCAAACGTTGATTTCTTGTGGTATGCGAACGACACTCAAGCATTTTATTACATGCTGTGTTCAGTCATATGATCTCTCTTTTCAAAGGTCACCTTCGTGACCAGTCACATATATACAGTATATATAAGTTCCTCGCTGGGTGAGCGGGTTCCATTCTCAGCTACCACTCTGTTGGTCGCGAGTTCGAATCTCCGACCGGCCAGTGAAGAACAAGAGGAATTTGTTTCTGATGACAGAAATTCATTTCTCGCTATAATGTGGTTCGGTTTCCACAATAAGCTGTAGGTCCCGTTGCTAGGTAACCAATTGGTTCTTAGCCACGTAAAAGTAAATTTAATCCTTCGGGCCAGCCCTAGGAGAGTTGTTAATCAGCTCAGTGGTCTGGTTAAACTAAGGTATACTTAACAGTATATATATATATATATATATATATATATATATATATATATATATATATATATATATATATATATATATATATATATATATATATATATATATGGATGTATGTATACAGATAGAATGATAGATAGATAGATAGATATGCATACATGATGATCTTTTAAATTTTCGACTTCCTCCAACGTTTTGATAAGCTTGCCACTGAAATCCTTCAGCTGAAAAGATTGAAACTCACACTTGGCAGAAATACTAAGGTTCCCCCTGACAGCCTATGTTGCAAGAAAAGATAAGAATTTGTTGCATCTCATATGTATATGTTTTTTTTTCTTTCTCTGCATCTTTTCCAACCTCTATGTGGGAAAAAATTGCCTCCACCTGGTTCGGTCAAAGACTTCGTCCTCTGACAAATGTTTGTCTCTCAGATCTTCTTTAATTACATTCATCCACCTTCGCTCCGGTCTTCCTCTCGCTCTCCTACTAGGCACCTCCATCCGCATCACTATCCTCCCTACATATGTCTCATCCCTTCTCATCACATGGCCATACCACTGCAGCTTTCTTTCCTGGGCTATCTTTGATAGTTCTACGACTTTAATAGTTCCTCTTATTCTTTCATTTTTGATCCTGTCCATTTGTGTTACTCCACACATCCACCTGAGCATTTTCATCTCTACCGCATCCAGTTTCTTCTCTTGCACTCTCTTTACCGGCCATGTTTCTGCTCCATTTATCAAAGCTGGTCTCACTACTGTCTTATACACACTTCCTTTAACCTTTATGTTGATTTTGCGGTCGCACAAGACACCTGACATCTTTCTCCAATTTTCCCATCCAGCCTGCACTCTGTGTGTTATTTCTACATCAGCTCGTATGTATACATATCTCCTAAATTTAGGTGCGTTGTACTAGATAGATCTAAAACAGAACCATCCTCATCCTTGTAATACCGCTTGAGTTATTTTTTCTGGGTTATGGTGGCTATAATAGGCTTATTTTGGTGTCAGTGAGATGTAATGTAATATATATATATATATATATATATATATGAATTTATATTTAGAAGCGAAGATAAGATTTGCATATTTATTAAAAAGGAATAAAAAATCCATAAAGAATAACTGTCAAAATCGCTTTCACAATGTAACAGGTATCCAACTCAATTATGCAAATTAAAAATGATTTTTCATCATACGATTACACTTTTAGGTAATCTAAAACTCATCTGAATGGGTTTATTACGTTTTAGTTTGGAACAGAATGACATCGATAAAGAGCTAAATTGAGAATCCACATACCCATACCTTTGTACCAAATGGAATTTAAATGCTTTATTATACAAAGTATTTAGCAGTATATTAAAGTGACAGAGAGAGAGAGAGAGAGAGAGAGAGAGAGAGAGAGAGCATGATATCGTTGTATGTTCGGCGTTTTCAGGAATTGCAAGAATAAAGAAAAAAATGTTGGTGTCTTTTCTGACAAGGTGACCACATGACCTCTTTGCTGACCAGGCGCCAAATAACATAACATTGGTCTGGGTACAGCATGACTAAGGAGGGGGAAACTGAGCTGTCTTGAATCCTTTCCTTGCCTTGAAGTGGCGTGATAGCTGGAAAGTTTCAGAGAGAAGCCGCCGCCAAAAAATGATAGGGTTACAGTAGGAAAAATACTATGCAGGTTATGTTAAGAAGAAAGAATAAAATTAATTTTAATAACAACCATCAGAATTGACTATTAAGTACTCTTTGATTTCATTTGCAAAATAGCAATGCGCTATTTTATTATACTGTGTGATATCAAGAAAGATGAAAAATTACTTTTATATATATATATATATATATATATATACACATATATATATATATATATATATATGTGTGTGTGTGTGTGTGTGTAAATATATCTGTCTTTTGACGAATTGTCTTTTTAATTATATACAAAATTAGCAGGAGTAAAATTTTCCAAAGATAACTAAACAATTTGTTCTCCACGCCAATAAAATATCCTACTGTTCCAAAATTGGAATTTTATGAAGCTTCCCCTATGTCTGTAATGGCTCCTTTAGAAGAAAATTTACTCAGGTAATACAAGAACATTTCCTGCCATTAAGGTTAACCAGATTCTGAAGACTTCCTTGAACATCCGTTCTCTGTTTCAGTTCAAGGATCGTCTATGCCCTTTTATGTCCTCTTGGGTGGTGTATAAATATACTTGCCCCTGGTGTAACTCGGTGACTTTATGCGGGATCCACACGTAGGCTCCTTAAGGTACACATCGACTGTCATAGAGGAGGCTTTCCGTTCAGGCAACAGACTCACCAACCCGGAACAGTCTAATATAAAAACTCACTCTAAAGGCTCTGAGACATACATCAGTAACAAAGAGTTTTATAATAACTGTGTATTAATTTTTTAAGAGCTCTTGAAAATGATATTACTCGAAAATTACGAAACATTGGGAATAAATATGAACAAGAGAGGTGAATCTCAATTGTCCAGCATCATACTTGTTTTATATATATATATATATATATATATATATGTATATATATATATATATATATAACAAGTATGATGCTGGACAATTGAGATTCACCTCTCTTGTAAATTATATATATATATATATATATATATACATATATATATATATATATATATATATATATATCTGAAAAAGCTATAAGTCACAAGTATGTTATGAATTACAATACACAGTGAATATTGAATTAATAAGTGGGGAGGAAAGGCGTCAAGATTCTTGAGACGTGGGATCAGGTGATGTGACTTTGTATGTGGGTTTGCCAGAAGTGTCCAGGTTCCGGTGAGGAACGTGTGTTCATGCGTTTCTTTTGGGTGGAGTACCAAGGTGTGTAGGGATTAGATATGGGAAAAGGGAATCATTGGAAGATCAACATTGAACATTATTAAAAGTCTTCAGTGAAGACCTGTGGTTCGTGATTTATCGTTCAAGACTGAACATTGCTGTTTGGAGGTAGGAACCACATTCAATTTCCCAAACTGTAGATTGTTTTTCTCCATTTTGGTAATGTCTTTTTTGTTCAAGCATTTATGGTATGATACATATTTTATGAGTGACATGGGAGGAATTGCCATATCTTTATTTTTATGCTTTTGGGAATTAATGAGGAACTCATTTGTCTCCTTCAGATGTTTCGCTGAGAAAGAGGTTGAAGATGTACTCATTGGAAATGCACTGGACTTTGACTTATTTTGACCTTTGCAAGTTACAGTGTAAGACTATTTCTTATTTCTTGCAATCTAGTTATGTTAGATTTTGTCAAATAAATTATTTTGGGTAAAGCTTTTTTTGCTGTAGACCTGAGAGAGAGAGAGAGAGAGAGAGAGAGAGAGAGAGAATGCAGAGTGATTGGGTACTGAGATGTGCTACCAGCAGCCGTCGTACAGTAGCTACCAAGGCTACCAATAGAGGGGATGTCTCAACTTTGAAGTAACAGGTAAGCAATGAAATTACCTCTCAACTAGGCTACAGTAATTTGGTGGCAGCTCATTAGGGACCTCTGAAAGCCTCTGAGAGAGACAGGTGATGTGGAGATTGTGTTATGTAGGACATTATAGGGCATGTTCTAATAATCTGGGAAGAGTTAGGATGGTAGCATTGGTTGCTGACTAAGGTATTTGATCCCCTTGGGGGAGACGTGGCAACACATGATCAGTTACTAGTGGCCTTGCGTGATAAGTGGGTGTGTTTATGGGCTGAAAGACATGCGTGCATGTATTTCTTCTATATCAGATTGGGAATTGTTTCTAAGTACTTTTGCAGCACAGGTCTTGGAAGACAGAGAGGGATATTATTATGTAAGTGTTCTGTTTGTGTCGGCTGTAGTGAGGAATTAGAGGGAAAAAAAGCCAGTTCAAGGGCGATCGAGCGTTTTTTTTTTTTTTATCGTGTGTGCATTTTAAGTCAGAGTGGGTGTCTACACTTAGTAAAGTAGTGTATAGGTACGCTCCAAAGAGACTTATATTACGATGAAATTAAGATGGTTAACAGTTAGGGTGTGTCCATTTGGTCAGCATATGTGTTCTTGATGACGGAAGCAGTTTTTTTTTTGCAGTCGAAGCGATCACGCACTGTTATCGAGTTAGGGGCAGTGACGTTTTGTTGACGTCATTGAGAGCGAGTTGATGCAGTTATCCCACCGCTTTCCTGTTCTCTGTGAGCCTGTTTTCTTTGTGTGGGTGGACTAAAGTATTTCTGCTTTATCGTTCACAGTTGGCAATTAGAATTCTTTTTATGGTTTGCATCTGTGGTTAAGGTTACTTCATTGCTCGCATTTGGCATTTAGAATTTAATTTAATGGTTCGCATTTGCATCAGTGTTAGGAGTTTGCTGAATTTTTAACTGTTTTTTTTCTGTTTTTTTTTCTCAATTTTTTGGTCCTTTCTCTTTTTTTCTTTTTCTACCTTTGGGAGTTATATGAAGTTGAGATCTGGTCGAGTTCTTGAAACTTGGAGGGTTATCTGTTCCAATAATATGGCGGAGGCTAATGAAGATAAGGATAAAGTAACAATGTTGCACAAATGTACATCTGTAAATGTGGGGGTTCGCCCGTTTCCTGGGCTGGTTGATGACGTTCTTCCAGTTCCCCTTGAAATTTTTATGGAGGAGGTGGTGAATTTTTTAGTCGTTAAGAAAATAACGGATGGGGTAGAACCTTTCAATGAAGCAAAAGGCTTTCCTTAGTTAAGATAAAGGGGATACCGGACAACTTTGCCGGAGTCATCGCTTTTTGAAGCGTAGGACCTGGGACGATCTTAAGGATTTTTTGAGCGTCTCATACGGAACAGCTGGAGCTGGCAATGTAGTTCGAGATCTCAGAGCTCTTTTCAAGGTACATAAAGACCATGATTAACTGGTCACGTTAAATGCTAGATGTTTTGATGCTACAAGGGAGTTTTCGAAAAATTTGAGAAATTCTGGTTGGGTAAATGGAGGCTCTATTACGATAGAGAATCCTGAGAAATTATTGCAATATGCATGGATCTTGAATGATGTCCCTGCTGCTATTGTAACCAGTTTTGACAAGGAAATAGAAAGGGGGTCGGATGAGAATTTACTGTTCTCTCAGATTCTTAAGCACTTGTCGAAATGTCCTGCTGTAGATAGCTCTTTTATAGATGGGATGCCGAAATCTTTCAGGGCTATTCCGAAGCATCATACTCAGAGTAATTCTGACTCCACAATTATGAGGTTATGTGCCAAGACAAAGGATGTTAAGACTTCTGCGGGTTCAGGATCTCAAGGGCATTGTTATAATTGTAATAGGCAGGGCCATACTAAGAAGTTTTGTAGGGTGAAATATTGTAGTGCTTGCAAGTCTGCATACCACGGTTGGCGGTTTTGGCCGCTTCTTGATCAGAATGAGTCTAGAAGCACGCCTCAGAGCGCTGGTCTGGCAGGTAGGAAAACTCCTTGAGGGTTTTTTTTTGGAGCCTCTAGTGGCTGGCAAAATTTTTGGTGGACCGAGCAGCTAAAAGGGGAGCGATAAAAGAGGTTATCTATTGTGATATAGGACTTCTGGGGGAACCCTCAGAGGCGAAGCCAGTGGTAAAAGGGTCTGTGTATGGGGTGGGTGTGAGTATTTTTATAGATACAGGCACCTCTATTAATTTGATGAATTATGAGTTGTTCTGATCGATATTTTCCGATCTTTCTTTGAGACCTGCTAAAGAGACAGTATGTGATGTTCAAGCAAATAGGAATACGTCAATGTGGATTTATCTCTTGGGCGTAGAACTTTTACAGAATAATTTTTGGTTATATGAGGGCCTGCTTTGGGGAATACTTTGTTACCGGGTCATCCAGCGTGTCGGAGACACAAAATCTTGGTTCACACAGGGGTATGTGGCATAACTATTGGAGTACCTGGTATTTTTGTGCCTTACAAGGGGATAGATGTAAGGGAAGTGGATGATGGTAATGGATCGGGTGTGCATGAGAATTTGCGAGTAGATTCTGAACATGTTTCAGCGGGTAGGAAGTGTTATAGGGAGGTTTTGTCGGATGATGTGGTTCTTGGTCCTGGTATGGTTGCTATGGTGAGAGTTCAAGTGAAAGGAGTGCATAAGTCCAGACAGGTGCGTGTGTGGATGAGTGTAGCAAAAAGCTGAAGGGGGTAATGTGTATGGGATCTATAAACAATGTATCGAGTTCAGGGGATACTTGGGTGGAATTGCTAAACTGTAATGATTCAGTTCAGAATTATCAGAAGGGTACTTATGCAGTCGATTTTGTTGACTGGGCCGATGAAGAAAAATTAGTTGCTATCATCGGGGAATTGTGTAGATTTTCAGAAGTAGATTTACAGGCTAAGAGGTAGGTTTTTAAGGCTCATTTAGCCAATGCTGAGTTTAAAGAATATGTCGAGGGTGTGGAAGATGTTCTAACTGAGTTTGCAGACATAGTCGCACTTAAAGGGGATAAGTTGTGGTTAACAAATGTGTTAGAACACATGGTTCAATTTGAGAATAAAACTAAGCCTATTTTTGTCCCTTCATATAGGATTCCTTTTAAGATTAAAGAACAGGTAAAGCAATAGGTTAATAAGTGGGAGGAGGAAGGCATTGTTAGGCCCAGTTCCTCGCCTTTTAATTTCCCGTTGTTAGCAGTGCCTAAGAAGGAAAGTTCAGTCTGAGTTTGTGTGAAGTTTAGGAAGTTGAATGAGAAAACCATTCCTCATTGTTACACTGTGGCGTGTTTACCACATTTATTTGTTGAGATTGGGGGCAAGAATATTTATTCTTCAACTGATCTGATGCAAGGGTACTCGCAAGTACCGCTCTCTTCTGAAATACTTAACTGTTCAACGACTCTGTCTTCACTGAACAATCAAACCTCTTCTTACGTTCGATGAATATCCTTATTCGAAGTTTTTCTTGAGGAAATTAAGCAAGTTACTCAATTTTTAACCATAAGAATATAAATTCCGGATTTTTTTTTTTTTTTTTTTTTTTTTTTGCATTTCGTTAAAATTTAAGTTTCATGATTTTGACGTTACTTAAACCCATGTTTAAAAGATTATACTCAGTATATTCCTTAATTAAATATTTTACATTACTTTACAGCTCTGAACATGATATATATGAACTCGAAAATTTGGGTATTTGACTGTTATGATAGCTGCACTGCATTTGATTCTTGAAATATATTAATATAAAATTATAATGAGAAAACTAACTGAATAAATATTTATATATGTACACACACACACACACACACGCACACACACACACACACACACATATATATATATATATATATATATAGAGAGAGAGAGAGAGAGAGAGAGAGAGAGTAGTTAAAATTTTCACCATTGAGCTTATCCCCAATCGGGTGAATGTGTGGCGCCAGAGGGGTACAGTCGCTTTGCTCCTTACCTAGTCATCAAGGATGAGGTCGAACCATCCGAAACTTGGTGATATGATCTCTCTCTCTCTCTCTCTCTCTCTCTCTCTCTTATATATATATATATATATATATATGTATATATATACATATATATATATATATATATATATACATACATATATATATATATATATATATATATACACATACATACATATATATATATATATATATATATATCACACAAATCTGGCAGATTCGATGCACACACACAAATTGTAGTCAAGGGCAGGAATACTCTGGAGATTCACACTTCCTTTATTGTTTCCTACGTTTCGTGATTCATAATCACATCATCAGGGAATTCTATGGAAAATTAAATAAATTAATAAAAGTACTGAACGGCTAAAACTGAATTACGTTAAAACATTAGTCACTAAAAATCTATAAAGGGTGTTAAAAATTACATACACAAGAACACACTTAAATACATACACACAAAGCTTAAAATCACGTTACACACGGACACATATGGTTACACAAGAGCACATTAAAAATAGCAAAATCACAAAACCCTCAAAATAAAAAAAAAGAATAAAAAATTATCTGATTTTAAGAAAATTCTTTTTTTCTCTTTCCAATAACAGAGAAACAAACAAAGACAGTAATATACTTATAAAAAAAAAGCAGAAGACGCTCACCTTACAATGCAAACGATAGAACCACACTAACAGTAAAAGAAAAATATATACAGAAAAAACAAAACAAAAAGATCAGAGGTACAAATAGTAATGACCTATGGCAAAAACAATGGAATTGAGGTAGTTTGCGTGTTTAATGAGGGAACCCGTATTTTAATGTTTAAAGACTCAAGTATCTGCAGTTTCTGTTGGGTCTGTGCCTGGCCAATAACTTTGAAATCATCATAATTTATCTGTGTTTTGCACTTGGTGGCATGCTTTCTTATGAAGGATAGCTCTGGATTGGAGAGTCGGCATCCAGTTCTATAGCTCACCCCCTTATAGTGCAGCAGATTGCTGTAAAAATCGTTCAGATAGTGAAACAAGCATGAAATTTGGCACAAACATTCCTAAGACTACGCTCTCTTAGAAAAGGGCGCTGGCCACCTGAAAATCCAAGATGGCGGCTATTTTTCAAAATGGCCGCCATCTATGTTGAGATTCGCTGGTTTGGGAGCATCTATTGGATGGAATATGCCAGTTTTTTTTTTTTTAAACCTCGACTTTTAGGTTATAAAAATGTTCCATACCACACATTTTATTGAAAACCCTTACTAAATGAATTGTAACCAAGATGGCGTACAAAATGGTTGCCATAAAAGTTTTTTTTTCTATCCACAGCGCTAGCAGACATAGAGACCAACTGTTTTTATTTAATGGTATATTCATGTGATCAGACAGTTTAACTAATATGCTATTTTCAACTGAAATAGTAATGGTATGGTCACATACAACATTGTGTCTAAGACTGTAACCATAAAAAGAAAAGAAGAGAAATACGGACTAAACGCAACCAATCTATGTATAGGTCTCTCAACCTACACCTTTGAAAAATTTGAGGATAAGAAGGTAGGCATAGCATGACACGTTGGATGCTCAAGCTAGATTATCTACTGAAGAGAGGGCAATATTTATCTAGACTTCACATTTGCAAGTGCACAGAGCTTCCTCTTTATCGGCTCATAGAAGGAGACTGCATTGTTTGCCAAAGAGTCTGAAAACTTCTGAAATTTAGTGCGGCCTCTGTCAAGGTGTGTCTGTAGAAGTTCTGCTGAGCTGGGGTGGGCAATGTCTTTGTTGTCAATGGAATACAGATCCTGGCTCTCTTCCTGAAAAGGACTTCCCAAGTGTTGCAAAGCCAATGACAGCTTGCTGACTCTCTCCAAGAATGTCTTCTGCGCATGAGGTGTTTGTTCATGGTGTGTTGTCTGCTCATTAGACTCCTACTTTGAACCTCTGTTTCGTATGCAGACACCAAGCGGATGATCTCTGGGCCAGCCACCATCCATCTTCTGAGTGCTGACGGATCGTCAGTCAGCCCAATGGCTCCGCCATCAGCCTTTATAAAGGCATTGGTCTGCTCATGAGCTTGGTCAAGAGCCATTGCTGAGAACTGGCGACTGGTCTTGTGCACAACAAAGTTGCCAGCCTTGAACTCCTTGTGCAACTCTGGGTGTGAACTCTCTAGGGTAAGCATGTCCCTGAGGTGAATAGGCAGCCAACGAGCATAGTTTGTATTATTGTTGGAAAAGAAGTAGGGCATCAGCTCATGCAATGCCTGGCAGTAGAGGACAAAATTGGCCTCACGGAAGGACCTGATCAGTAGGAATATCACAAGTTCCATAGACAACACCATGTGCCAGAAGTGGAACTGTGGACTCTGCTGTCTTCGAAGGTCACACCACTCCTCAAACTCTAATGCCTGCTCATTGTTGTTTGCTTTCTCAGCACAGTAGTCAGTGTATGCTGTCCTCAGGAGTTTGTACAAACTAGAGGCTGTAACCTGGTGCATCTGCCGTGTCCTGGTTACACTTGCAGCTGACAGGAAGGATTCTGCAGTTCCAGATGAAGCAACTCCTGCCTCCACCAGAGCTCCTGTCCAACCACTGCCATGAAGAAGAGTACCAAGAGATGTCATTGCTGCCATCTCAATGTGCAGACCACCAAACATTACCAGATACTTGTCTTCGCCATACTGATCAGGCCACTGCCACTGCACCTGCTTTGCTACGGCATAGATTGGCTGATCAGCTGTGATTATGGGTATCTGGCCAGGGTTCAGAAAATCAGTGACATCCTGCACTTTCTGCATCATGTGTTTGATCGTAGCAACAGAATGAGCCTGATCACGCAGGAGAGGAAGCAATGAAGTTATGGTTACTTCAAATTCTGGGCTTCTCTTCATTGAAGCGTGATGAGCTGACCACGTCAGATTCACTGCATCATCTATTTCCTGGGTGACTATGACCTTGTCTAGCCACTGATACTCCAGTGCAAGCTGTGGCCCCAAGATATCTGTGGGTGGCTTTGGTATTGCAGTGTTTGGTGGCACAGGGTTCTTTGTTTGAAAGGAAGCTGGTGAGATGTTTGTGAATGTGTCCAGCAATTCAGGCACCGACCTCACTTTCTCAGGTGCAAACTTTAGTTGCTGTCTTTCCTGTCCAGTGTTCTCCTTGGTGGGGTGCTGAAATATGGAGATGCTAGTTCCATGGAAGGAGGTAGTGGCAGTAGTTGCAGATGGGTTGTGGTCGATGTTGTCCATCACTGCAGTGGTGAACAACCCTTTTCGCAGTACTGGGGGACAGACCACACCCTCCTCCACATATTTGCTAACTGTGGCATCTCCTAACTGTGCAGAGACCTCCAGTACTCTGTCATAAGAGATACTGAGGCCATACTGATGTAGCATTTCAACCAGGTTTCTCTTCCTGGTTTTGGCATAGACTGAGAGTCCCATGTAGACTGGGAATAGTGTTTCTCTGTCTTTGGAGTGTCTATGAGTTGTTGCTCCCTCTTTGTATCGGGAGTAGCAGTTGAACTGCATGAGCTGTGCAATGGCCTGGTCTGACTTTGATGCTCCAAATCGTAACTGTGACTTGATGTCAGCCCCATGCTCAACCATCCCTACAAACTGGAGCAGGAGAGGAGGCACAGAATTTCGTACACAAGCCTCAGAAAATGTGCCATCAAACCGTGACTGATGATCAAGTATAGACTTTCTGAGAATATTTGCTGCTTTAGCAATGATAACTGCCTCTGAAAGATCAGATGATTGAGCAAGTGCTTTTCCCACATCCTTTTGAAATGCAAGTAATACATCTCTGCCAGATTTATGAGCCTCAAGTTCTGGAATTTCTGCCAGAAGTTTGTCTTTGAGTCTCGTGGAATTTACACTTGGTGACTCTACACCTAATTGTTCCAGACGTTGTTGGTAGAGGTGGCAAATATCTGCCAGCCGAAATGTGACTAGATCATCTGAACAAAGGTTGTTTTCAACAATGTATGTCATCAGTTCTGACAGAACTAGTGGATACACATCTGATTCTGACTCAGTGCTACCTTGGTCTTTCTCAAGGCTCCTCAGGTAGGACCTTTTTCTGTTGTAGAGGGCACAAAGACAGGCATGGTGATACTTAAACTCCTGTGCAATGACATCCCCACCAGTCAACTTAGCAAGGAGCTTGCCATCACTAAGTATCTCTGCACATTCACGCAATTTCAAGTCAAGGCCCTTAGTACTAGCCTGTCTGAGATCAGATGCAGGTGCCACTTTCTCACAGAAAATGCAAACTTCATTGTCATGACTGGTTCGGCGCAGTTTTGCACGACTAGTCTCAGTGTTGCTGGTCTGGTCATTGGATTGTCGCTTTCTTGCACGGTCCAGTTTAGTGTTGTTAAACAACAAGCGACAGTTCACATGGTATTTTGCTGCATTTTTCCTGAGAGTGGCCTCTATGCCATCACCTTCATCCAGCCTTGCTGGATCCATTATCAGTGGCATTTCATTAATTTCACTGAACATGGGAATGTTCCTTGCCAGCATTGTGTACCCATCATGGTCTAGGACATGATGACTTGGAGGTGATGTCAAGTGCTCACCTCTTTTGTCCTTCTGACAAAGACAACACAAACTCCAGTTTGTTTTTCGACTGCTCAATATTGGATTGGCATCACATTCTGCCATGATTTCACTTTTGATTAAGGCCGAGGGGTTATCCTTTTACCACCTTAAACAAAGCACACATTCCTGTATGGGATTCAACTAGGTTCGGTCTCCCTACACCTAGCCCGATCATTCATCCAGTGCCATTTAAGTCCCGTGTGATCTGTACACCATCCGGGTAAGTACATGAACCATCATGTACAGCCCCCATACCCTTGGCTCGGCTCTCCCGCGCTGGCACATCCTGTCTATTCAGGTGCGGCTATCTAACTATAGCTGGTCTGGGGCTGTTAGAAAGCATTTGGGACACTAAACTAAACTATACTACAACTACTAGTCTAAGACTACAGGATTAGTAAAGCTGGATTAGCTGGCACTGAACCCCATGCTGAGTTACACAGCAGTGATGTCACCAGTGTGCCCTGGTTGTGTGCAGACATACACTCTTTTACATTTATTAATTTTCCTTCAAAATTGATGAGTTATTCGAAAGAGATGGCCTCATTAGGATCTAAAACCACAGAAACCAAGATCCATGCTTAAAACGATAATTGTTGAACGGGCATTATTTCTCATTATAATTATTGTTTCTACCTTTTCTTGGCAGCCATATAGCCCCCATATTTAAAGGTAAACTGTACTGGGAAGCTACAGAAACATAATATTCACAAGAAATAGTATGGAAGAGCTTTACCATATTGCTAGAAGCAAATACATGCCATTCTAGTGAAAAATTAGCCAAAATCTGTCGATACTGGCCGCCATCTTGGAATTTGGCCGCCATATTAAATTTTTTGCGTGGCCAGCGCCCTTTTCTGATAGAGGGAACTTTAAAGAGCACTTGTGCAAAATTTCATGCTTGTTTCACTATCTGAACGATTCTTATGAAATATGCAATTATCTGCTGCACTATTATGAGAGTCGGCCCTGACCCTGAGAAGCCGCCTGGTGGATCCAACATATGTTCCCAGACTACATCTGGGACAGGTATATTCATAAACAACACCAGACGACATCAAAGGGCAGAGCCGATCTTTAAACCCGAAGAATGAGCCGATTGTCTTTGGATTTTTCGGGATGAGTTTGATGTCAATGGCCCCAAAGTACCTCTGAACGATCCTAATGAAATCCCTTCTAAAACTATCATCATGTGAAAATGGGAAAACGGCGTATATAGGGAGTTTAGGGACATTAAAATTTTACTGTAGGGCTGAATGATTTGTTCAGTAGTCTGGAAAGAATTCTATAGAGTGTTTTGTGTGGAAAGCAATTATTGTTAAAGTATTGTTGCAGGAAAAGGATTTCTTCATGAAAAAGGGCCCAATTAGAAGTGAGAGTTAAAGCACGGTGTATGAGAGTGTGGACAGAGTTAAGTTTGAAATTAAAAAAGCAGGAGCTATAAAAGTTTGACCCAAGACCAGTAAACGTTCTTTTTCTAAAAACAGTAGTATTGAAACGGTCATTTTCTTTAAAAATCAAAATATCTAAAAAGACCAGTTTAGAATCCTGTTCCTTCTCCAAGGTAGAAGTGATGCTACTATGACAGGCATTGGCAAAATCAAGAAATCGGTCAGAATCGGTTTCATGTTTAAAAAGAGCAAACGTATCATCTACGTATCGAGAGTAAAAAACTCCCTATATACGCCGTTTTCCCATTTTCACATGATGATAGTTTTAGAAGGGATTTCATTAGGATCGTTCAGAGGTACTTTGGGGCCATTGACATCAAACTCATCCCGAAAAATCCAAAGACAATCGGCTCATTCTTCGGGTTTAAAGATCGGCTCTGCCCTTTGATGTCGTCTGGTGTTGTTTATGAATATACCTGTCCCAGATGTAGTCTGGGAATATATGTTGGATCCACCAGGCGGCTTCTCAGGGTCAGGGCCGACTCTCATAAGGGGGTGAGCTATAGAACTGGATGCCGACTCTCCAATCCAGAGCTATCCTCCATAAGAAATCATGCCACCAAGTGCAAAACACAAATAAATTATGGTGATTTCAAAGTTATTGGCCAGGCACAGACCCAACAGAAACTGCAGATACTTGAGTCTTTAAACATTAAACTACGGGTTCCCTCATTAAACACGCAAACTACCTCAATTCCATTGTTTTTGCCATAGGTCATTACTATTTGTACCTCTGATCTTTTTGTTTTGTTTTTTCTGTATATATTTTTCTTTTACTGTTAGTGTGGTTCTATCGTTTGCATTGTAAGGTGAGCGTCTTCTGCTTTTTTTTTTTTTATAAGTATATTACTTTCTTTGTTTGTTTCTCTGTAATTGGAAAGAGAAAAAAAGAATTTTCTTAAAATTAGACAATTTTTTATTATTTTTTTTTATTTTGAGGGTTTTGTGATTTTGCTATTTTTAATGTGCTCTTGTGTAACCATATGTGTCCGTGTGTAACGTGATTTTAAGCTTTGTGTGTATGTATTTAAGTGTGCTCTTGTGTATGTAATTTTTAACACCCTTTATAGATTTTTAGTGACTAATGTTTTAACGTAATTCAGTTTTAGCCGTTCAGTACTTTTATTAATTTATTTAATTTTCCATAGAATTCCCTGATGATGTGATTATGAATCACGAAACGTAGGAAACAATAAAGGAAGTGTGAATCTCCAGAGTATTCCTGCCCTTGACTACAATTTGTATATATATATATATATATATATATATATATATATATATATATATATATATATATATCACTTCAGCCAGATAAAAGCTCATTAATCATATGAAAAATCAAACTAAGCCTATCAAAACAATTGTGAGGTATCAACATTAAACAAGAAATATACTTGAGTAAAAGGGCATCACTCCATGAAACAACTTTAACTGTTTCCCTATTCTTAATTCACCTCAGCAAAACTAAAGGAACAAAATATGTTTATCACTTTGCCTTGTGCAGGCAAGTAGTCCTATGCACTGGTGGTCAATAAATGAAACACTGTTTTTAAAAACACTAAATACAAAAATTTATTTTCAAATTCAAAATTTATAATTAGAATTCACAATCTGAAAAATTTACTATTACTTGAAAACAACACAAAAAACTTTTAATTAATTCTTGAATTAAATTATTAAACAAACTAAATCACAAAACTTTAATTTATCAAGATGTTAATTTAATCAAGGAAAATTTAAACTATCAAGAGTTACTCATGATCTGAAAAGAAAATCTTAATAAATGAAAATTAAATCAAGTATGCAACGTTAAATTATCAAGAAATATTTAAAATGCTAAGTAAATAAATGTTAAATCACCAAAATATAAAATGTGAAAAATCAAGAGATTGCAAATACAAGAACACACTAGAATACACAGCAGATTTATCAATAGTAATTTCACTAAAGCATAATTTCCCTAATACAACTTATTATACCATGGTATTAATAAGTGAAATTCACTTTACCTTACACAAGCTTGTGAAAACCTTTGCAAAATCCACAAAACACACTTTTTATCAGGTCCCATTATGGTTTTCCTAACGTCTGATCTCAAAAGCCAAGATTAACACCAGTGACCAAACAAATATTCTACGTTAACTTCTCTTTTTTTTTTTAAGAAAGAGAGAGAGGGAGAGAGAGAGAGGGGGGGACCAACTTTAACGGTCTCTAAAATCAGAATCAACAAAATTTCAGGTTCCAGTGGGAGAATGAAACAATCAGGTAACGTCTGAACACAAAACAACGGAAGAGTGAAATGACATTGTTTCATGATGAGGGGTCTGGCTTCTGGGTGAATGCAACATACAGAGGCTATAATTTGAGTAATTATAAGAATGGACATTGCACTGTTCCCCCAAATTCTTGAGTTCGCTCATGCACACATTTGGATTATATATTGATAGTTCTCGATCAGTGAAACCAAATACTGATATGTGAACCAGCTATAGTTTGTGTATGATTAACAGGTGTGTTTAGTGTATATCTGAATATGTCAAATTGAGATTCTTCATGAAAATATGTCTGTCATATATTTTTTGAGAGACCCACTATAGTAAGATCACGCCATATCATAATACATATAAGACGTATTTCTTTTGTAACTGGAGTTTGTTTATAAGTGCAAATTATTACAACTCCCATAGTTTTGTGCGTATGTATGAGTATCTAGAAACATAAGAAGTTTAAATCTTACAAATTCTTTGTGACGATTTAAATAACGTTATATAATTCTGGGCACTCTCGTGTTTGTTTTAGAAGAATCGAAAACAAAGATCAGGAAGTCTCACTCTTATCATGCCTTTTTAAAAACAATATTCCCGCCCACCTGCAAAGGAAACCCAATATTCTTCGATTTATAATATACATGAAATGTTTAAAAGCACTTCTGGCCGCCGAAGGGCTGTTCCCTAAGAATCTGACCTGTCCTCCGTGTGATGTCTGTTAACAGACTTGTGCCAGTTGCATAACATTACTGTATATATTTCGCTCAAATGAAACTAGTCCACAGCTCATTGTTTGGTGACAGTTAATTATGTTCCGTACATTTGCTACGAAAGAAAATAAGAGTAGACGTTTGTGATACATGATTAAGATATTCAACACACTCACACATTTGGATTATATATGGATAGTCCTCGATCAGTGAAACCAAAGAATGATATGCGAACCAGCTATAGTTTCTGTATGATTAACCGGTGTGTTTAGTGTATATCTGAATATGCCAAATTGAGATTCTTCATGAAAATATGTCTGTCATATATTGTTTAGTGTATACCTGAATAGGTCAAATTGAGATTCTTCATGAAAATATGTCTGTCATATGTTTTTTGAGAATCCCACTATAGTGAGATCACGCCCTATAATAATGCATATAAGGGGTACTTCTTTTGTGATCGGAGTGTGCTCTAGCATAAGGCGAGGAAAAGGCGGTGATGCAGATACTTTTTAACATAAGTACTTAATATAAGGAGTGAATCAACCACCCAACAGGCTACATGCAATGACGGACTCCCTTGCCCGACCATCATTGGTCTTTACACCATATAAGTCTTGAGAAAGAAAAAATCACCATAAATGTGAAATATGCTCAGGTATGGCACTGAGAAGTGAAATGGAAAGACACTGGATTTGTTTTGAAAGAGAGTGCAAGATACTTTAGTCATTACCGTAAGAAAGAAACTCATTCCTTGTATGTGGTGTAAGAGATGGATACAGATTCTGGAAATGGTGAGGTTTTGGAGTACCACAAGAGGAAGCTGGGAGGGCGGAGGGGTTGCGAGATGTCGTAGTCATAAATGAGTTCCTATTGCATTTTTGGGTGCGATCGTGAATAAAAATAAATAAATAAATAATTAATAGACCATATGAAATCCTTGGAGAGAATTGGGTCAAGATGGAAGTAAAAAAGTAACTGATTAAAAGAGTTTATGGGCATTAGGAAGAAAAGAAAGGGAAGTTTAAAGAAGAAATATTAAGATTTTAGTCGTTGAAAAGGCGGTTTTAATGTTATGGAAAAATATGAAAGGTAAAATAGTCATTCACAGTTAGAATCCATTCACATTTTTCCACGAAGTGGTGTGTTATATTCGCGTTAAAAACACGAAATTTGGATTTCATGTACGCTTGTTGTTGGCAAAATGACTGAATT
>JANJGK010000001.1:34417857-34419324 GCA_039081455.1 Macrobrachium rosenbergii
AATGAATGAACATTATCGCACCAATAAAGGAAGCTGCACGGTGATCAATTTTATTCTATAATCTCTTCTTTATCTTGATTTTGAAAATTTGAAAAACATGAAGAACAGCGCTTTTTTTTTTTCTTATCGGGGGAAAAAAAATATTAGATGGAATTTTGGGTAAATACGCCGTGTCCTTCAATTAAGCTCGAGTCGAATTCGGACCATTGGTGCATTGCGCAACCAAGTTTGGTAATTTCTTTTTTAATAACAACAAATACGTTGTAACTTATAAATGACCGAAGATAAATTAAAATATGAATGACGCAAAATCCATTACCACTGGACGGCCAGTTCTGGAAAAGTTTTAAAAGTGTTTACTTTTCATTGTGGAAGAAAATGGGTGTAACAGAACTTGCATCGCATTTGGATTCGTTCTATCTCTGTGTTCCATTATAATCAGATAAAAAGGAGGTTTGAAAATATATTTTTGCAAAGCTGACGTAAATCATAACATCGGAAAGGATACTGGAAATGTCCGTACTTGGAGAGACAGCACGACTGGAAGTTCTGCGATACCCAAAGTTTCTTTTATTATTATTATATATTATTAACTTTTTTATGTAAAAACTTTACAAAAAAGAGCAAATGTTATTTTCAAGCCAAGAAAAGGGGAAAAGATACGAGATTCTGGGGAAACGAATATAGGGTGAGAAACCCAAAACTGACCTTTGAAAAGGAAACTTTCCAGAACCTCGTGTGTTGATTAATGGAATGGAAATTCGACGAAATGTCTGAGTGAATATCAAATTTTAAAGATATAAAAATTAACTGCGATGAATCATGATCAAGAATCACTCCTCAAACGTTTTGGCAGCTACTTTGTAAAAGAACATATAAAACATACAGAAGTTAAGCAGAAGGCAGAGATAATGCAATTCAAGCAGAACACGCGCTACTCTGGTAAAATATAGAGGGAGATTTTCGACACGGTTGGTCGTATTTCTCCTTTAGTGGCTCCCGTGCTTTATGTCTCGTATTGTGGAGGGGATATTGATAGTCCTCTTCAGTCCACGTAAATGACTGGGGTTATTACAGGGACGCTTGTGAGGGGCTAGATCCTGGCATCTACAAGTAACGAATACTAATTTCAAAGAAGATCTCTCTCTCTCTCTCTCTCTCTCTCTCTCTCTCTCTCTCTCTCTCTCTCTCTCTCTCTCTCTCTCTCTCTGAATTCATACATAAACTTTTAGATTTCTTGCTGGGTAAGTCTTCCTAGAAGGAGATTGATCCAACTACAGCAAATCACACAAAACAGGAGGCACAATAAATAAAAGAGCATTAGTTATGTTGGATAATGCAGACAGACGTTTTAATACTTGGGTTAAATAGATCTTTTGGCTCAGCAGAAAATATGCAAGCAAAATGAGTAAATTAGCACAACCTGGTATGTATGCATGTACATGCACACGTACATGAATAATCTTA
>JANJGK010000001.1:34419424-34444424 GCA_039081455.1 Macrobrachium rosenbergii
TATATATATATATATATATACATACACACGCACACACCCACACACACACACACACACACACACACACACACACACACACACACACATATATATATATATATATATATATATATATATATATATATATATATATATATATATATATATATATATATATATATATATATATATATATACATATATATACACGAAGTGCACCGAGTACCTGGTTATTACACAATTAATCACAGAATTCAGAAATTTACCTCACTTCAGCCAGATACCTGAACTCTCACAACAATAAAAATTATGACCGAGTACTATAAAGGTAATAGTGATCCCTTAAAAAGCTCATTAATTATGTGAAAAATCAAACTAATTTTATCAAAACAATTGTGAGGTATCAACTATTAATCAAGAGATATACTAGAGTAAAAGGGCATCACTCCATCAAACAACTTTAACTGTTTCCCTGGTCTTCAGTCACTTCAACAAAACTAAATGAACAAAACAAGTTTATCAATTTGCCTTGTGCACACAGTTAATCCTATTCACTGGTGGTCATTAAATGAAACACTGTTTTTAAAACACTAAATACAAACATTTATTTCGAAATAAAAATTTATAATTAGAATTCACAATCTGAAAAATTTACTATTACTTGAAAACAACACAAAAATATTTTTTATTAATTCTAGAGTTGAATTATTAAACAAAACTAAATCACAAAACTTTAATTTATCAAGATATTAATTTAATCAAGCAAAATTTAAACTGTTAAGAATTACTCAAGATTTGAAAAGAAAATCTTAATAAATGAAAATTAAATCAAGTATGCAATGTTAAATAATCAAGAAACATTTAAAATGCTAAGTAAATAAATGATAAATCACCAAAATATAAAATGTGAAAAATCAAGAGATTGCTTACACAAGACCACATGAAAATACACAACAGATTTATCAATGATAATTTCATTAAAGCAAAATTTCCCTAACACACCCTATTATATCATGGTAATAATAAGTAAAACCCACTTTACCTTACACAAGCTTGTGAAAACCTTTGCAAAATCCACAAAACTCACTTTTTATCAGGCCCCGTTACGGTTTTCCTAACATCAGGTCTCAAAAGTTAAGATTAACACCAGTGACCAAACAAATATTTCTATGTTAACTTCTCTCTTTTGAAGAAAGAGAGAGGGAGAGAGAGAGATAACCAACTTTAAGGGGAGCGTTTGATAAAATCGTTTTTCGCTAATAACTCCCGTGTTTTTTAATGAATCAGTTTCAAATTTTGTGCCTGGGTTTATTTTTGTATAGGGCAAAGGACTGTAACCATAATTTTCGTCTTCCGCCCCCCATTAGCTGGTAACCCCACCCCCCCAAAAATTTTTCAAAATGCATCTCCTCCATAACTTCTGCAAACTAAGAGCTCAAATTTACGTGGTAGACAGATATTGGTTATTAGAACAAAGTAAGAGAGCGTTTTTTTCAATTTTTTTTTTCTTTTTTTTTAATGAATATTTTTCGTTTTTTGAAAAAACTTCGATTGATTTTTTGGAAAAAAATTTCCCAAAAATTTTCGAGGGACAAAATGAAAAAAAACTCTCTCTTTGTTTGTAGACAATTTATTTAGCTTTCATTTGCTTTTTGTTTCATTGAGATCGGTGCATTCGTTATGGAGGAGATGCAGTTTGAATGTCGATAACTTTAGTTTTGAGATATCGGCCTTCAAAGTTTTATAACGATATGAGGAGCGTTTGATAAAATCGTTTTTCGCTAATAACTCCCGTGTTTTTTAATGAATCAGTTTCAAATTTTGTGCCTGTGTTTATTTTTGTATAGGGCAAAGGACTGTAACCATAATTTTCGTCTTCCGCCCCCATTAGCTGGTAACCCCACCCCCCCAAAAAATTTTCAAAATGCATCTTCTCCATAACTTTTGCAAACTAAGAGCTCAAATTTACGTGGTAGACAGATATTATATATTAGAACAAAGTAAGGGAGCGTTTTTTTCAATTTTCTTTTTTCTTTTTTTTTTATGAATATTTTTCGTTTTTGAAAAAACTTAGATTGTTTTTTTGGAAAAAAATTTCCCAAAAATTTTCGAGGGACAAAATGAAAAAAACTCTCTATTTGCTTGTAGACAATTTATTTAGCTTTCGTTTGCTTTTTGTTTCATTGAGATCGGTCCATTCGTTATGGAGGAGATGCAGTTTGAATGTCAATAACTTTAGTTTTGAGATATACGATATTTTTTGCTTCTCTGTGTATTTATTTGCTTGCTGTTACACAGTTTGATGTTTTTATGACATATTTGAAAAGCCAAAATATATAACAATAGACTTGCAAAGTAATATAACTTCGCTAAATGAAGCTAGATGAAGAGAGTGTCAAAACACGGCTCAGGTTGGGCAGCGCGACGTTTGACTTAGTCAAGCTCTGAGCGGCTACTGACTGACTGTCTGACGTCACTGCCTGCCCTGCGGATTCCTGGCTTTCGCTGATGCGTACTAGGTCCACAGGGTTGCCATATAACGCATTTAGATATTATTATTTCATAGCTAAAAGGAAATTACTACCGATATACTGACATTATCATTACATTATACGAAAAATGTAATTTTTTCTATGATAGGGTTACTGTTTTTGTTTATAACTCCTAAACTATGGCGAATATTTTAATAAAACTTTCTGAGAAGATAGTCAGGATATGTATGATGCCATATATAAAATATCTCAGAAAATTTTGATTTTTCGATTTTTTCGTCAAACGCTCCCCTTAACAGTCTCTAAAATCAGAATCAACAAAATTTCAGATTCCAGTGGGAAAATGAAACAACCAGGGGGCGTCAGAACAATACATGATCAGAGCAATGCAATCTTACAAAACACAACGTAATTGATTCAGATACATGAATTTCCTCTCAAAAAGGTACATATGATTCAAACAGAAAATCGTGTAGGACGAAGCTCCTAGCGAAATCTCAACACAATCAAAACAGTGACTGGTCAGCCACAAAAGGCAAGCTTTCAAAACAAGTACGAAGAACCAAAGCTGGTTTTCAGAACAGTACATGGAACATTGTGAAATCATTCTTCTTTTCTCGTATGGGACAAAGTTTCCCACAACTAGATTGTTATTCCCATGCTAGTTACCTAGTTACCCTCTGGACAACAGCTGAACTAAAACACGACATCAGGGGGAGAGAACACTTGTTGCTAAGGGGACGAGATGTCGGTCAAATACTACATTAATATTAAAACATGTTGCTAATATTAAATTACACTGTGGAGTTACCTAAATCACTGACTCTTTTGAGATCTGACAACACACTACATACGATATTTCAACAATTATTATCATTACGCATAATACATGTTAAATAGAAGAGTAAATATATAAAAACTGTGGGAAGATGTACATATAACAAGGCATCATCATGAAGAAGAAGAAGAAAAAAATATATATACTGTATATATAATTATATATATATGTATGTATATATATATATATATATATATATATATATATATATATATATATATATATATATATATATATATATATATATATATATATATATATATATATATATATATATATATATATATATATATATATATATATATATATATATATATATATATATATATATATATATGTGTGTGTGTGTGTGTGTGTGTGTATATATATATATATATATATATATATATATATATATATATATATATATATATATATATATATATATATATATATATATATATTTAATTCCAATTAGTGTATTCTATTCTTGAGGAATATCGAATTGAAAATTCAACATTCCTCAAGATGATTTCCACGTCTAGGCCTAGTGAGCAGCGTCCTTACCTTTCAATTGAAAGACCTGGGTTTGATCCTGATGTGAGTCAGAACAGAAATTTATTTCTGTTCCACACGTGATTGTGTGTTGATTATTTCTGTCTCATTCACTCTGAGGGGATAATTCGAATGAAATGCTCTCAATTGGGTCACTGCTGAGTCGGGAAGTTGGGGAAAACACGCTGGTATGCAAGCAGTTAGCTTGCATAGGTAATTCCTTGGGTGCAGTTGCTCTCAGGTTCCAACTTCTTTTATGACTTGTATGGCCTAGTGGGCAGCGACCTTGCCTTTCAATTGAAAGACCTAGGTTCGATCCTGATGTGAGTCAGAAATTTATTTCTGTTCCACACGTCATTGTGCGTTGATTATTTCTATCTTGTTCACTCAAAAGGGATAATTCGAATGAAATTCTGTCAACTGGGTCATTACTGAGTCGGGTGTTGGGGAAAACACGCTGGTATGCAAGCAGTTAGCTTGCCCAGGTAATTCCTTTGGTGCATTTGCTCTCAGGTTCGAACTTCTTTTATGACTTGTATGACCTAGTGGGCAGCGCCCTTCCCCTTCAATTGAAAGACCTGGGTTCGATCCTGATGTGAGTCAAAAATTTATTTCTGTTCCACTCGTGATTGTGTGTTGATTATTTATATATATATATATATATATATATATATATATATATATATATATATATATATATATATATATATATATATATATATATATATATATATGTGTGTGTGTGTGTGTGTGTGTGTGTGTGTGTGTGTGTGTTTGTGTGTGTGTAATTGTAATAGCCACGATGCCCTCTTGACTTCTCGAATTCTTAGCCCTTTTTTGGATACGCTTGTCACTACAAAGCCTTAAGATCCATATTTCTTGCACCTGGATCTTACGGCTTTGTAGTAACAAGCGTATCCATAAAAGCGCGAGGAATTCGAGAAGTTAAAAGGGTATTGTGGCTATAACAATTACATATGTATTCACATACATAATACATATATTTTTACGCACACACAGACATATATATATATATATATATATATATATATATATATATATATATATATATATATATATATATATATATATATATATATATATATATATATATATATATATATACACACACACACACACACACACACACACACACACACACACACATATATATATATATATATATATATATATATATATATATATATATATATATATATATATATATATATATATATATATATATATATATATATATATATATATGTATATATATATATTAACTTTATCACACACACTATTGTTCTGTGCATTAGTAAAGTTACTAAAAGGACCTCATTCAAACTGGATGGTATGTAATGGAGTTTTTATTCAAAAAGTTACAAGCTTTCTTGGACAAACAGTCCACATTATCAAGTATCCGTACAATGAGCTGACGCGTAGTCCGGCTGTATTTATATCTGTGTGCTGGGTACTTTTAACCCTATAATCGCCTAGCTCTTCCTGTGTGACCTCCACCCCCTCTTGACCTTGGTCTTTCTCTGATCCCTCCTCACAGGTGACCGTTTTCCGTGCATTCTCTTACGTTTTTTCTTCGTTTCCTTGCTACTGTGGAGTATACGATTTTTCTAGATATGCTGTCTTCAAAGCCGTTTCCGGTGTTCCCTGCCATCGTGTTACTGGCGCAAGTTATGAAGGCGTTCTCTACAACCAGTCTAGATGTTTTGTTGGTGTTCCTGTACAGAAAACTCATATTTTCCCAGTCTATTCTGTGATCATTTTCCCAACAGTGTTTGGCAACTGCTGACGTCTGATTATAATGCCTTATGTTCTGCAGATGTTGTTTGCTTCGCTCTTTACATGATTTGCCAGTTTCGCCATAGTACCCTTCTTCACAGTCTAGACACGCTGCCATATAAACCGCCCCCCCTCTAATATCTTCCCCCTCTACCGACTTTTTGTTTCTAACTATTTTCTTCCTAATGGTGTTTTTGTAGCTGCCTATCAATTTGAAATTATTTAGCTTCCTGTTGATGGGTGCAATAGAGTTGTTGTCCGGGACTGTAATTATTTTCTTTCCTACCAAATGTTCCTTTTCTATCCTTTCCCTCTCCCCAAAACAGTTTTTCCTTGCTTTGATATGTGCCCACTCCCACCAATACTTAGGGTAGCCTAATCTCCTAAAACTCTCCCTCAGGTAATCCAACTCTTCGTCTAAAAATTCGGGACTGCAAATCCTATAAGCCCTGATGGCCAACCCTGTCATTAATCCTATTTTTATTTCTTTCCTATGACTGGAGAACCTATGTATGTATGAATTGGTGTGTGTCTTCCTCCTATATACCTTGAATTTTAAATTCTCCCCTACCCTCTTGACCAGGACATCCAAGAAAGGAATTTCTCCCTCCTTTTCTTCTAATGTGAACTTGATGTGTTCATTTAGTTTTTTTATGTTTTCTAAAAACTTGTGTAGATCTTCCCTTTCTCCCTTGTAAATGATCAAGATGTCATCCACGTATCTTACCCATTTTAAGATATTTAAGTTCCCTTTATTTACTTTGCCCACTTCTTCCTTTTCAAACCATTCCATAAAGATATTAGCTAGAATTGGTGAAAGACTTGAACCCATGGCCGCGCCATTTTTTTGCATATAATGGTTTTCGCCCCACTTGAAAACATTAACGCTGAGGGCCGCTGTTAGCATTTTTATTAAAACGTCATGATCTATGTCGCATGTATAGACCCCCTCCTCCATATTCTTTTTTATTATTTCCATCGTCGTCTTTACTGGTACGTTAGTGAACAGGGAAGTTACATCCAAACTTGCAAATTTGCAGTCTTTTACGTTAATTTTGGATAATTCGTCTATCAGGTTCATGTTATGTTTTAAAAGCCCTTCGGGTACTAAGCCTACCCATTTTCCCATTATGTTGAAAAGAAATTTCTCCAGCCTCCTCTGCGGTGATCTCGTCGATGCCAAGATCGGTCTTAGCGGGCACCCTTCCTTGTGGATCTTAGGGCTACCATAAATATATGGAATCTCTGGACTTTCCACTGATTTTACTCTATGTTCTAATTCTTTTAACTTGGTTTTGTCGCGGATTTTTTTCAACGCTTCCCTTACTTTTTTGTTAAAATTGCACTGTAGCCCCCTAATGTCCGGTTTTTTGTTGCAAGCCTCATATGTGTTTTCATCGTTTAGCAGTTGTTCTAACTTATTCTCGTATTCTACGGCATCCATTACTACAACGGCCTCCCCCTTTGTCTGCCTCACAAATCTTTATGTCCTTGTATTTTCCTAACCTATCAAGGGCCTTACGTAACCTCTCCGGAAACACGATTCTGTTCGACCTAATCCCCGCCCACAAGGCCCCCCTGCAAAAAGCTGCTTCATCCCCATTTTTTATCTTATCTAGTTCCCTTAAGCTTCTACACATTTCGATGAAATCTTGACTTTCGTTCCCCATGCAAAAATTAAGGCCATATCCTAACACTAGCACTTCATCCCTACTTAGGAGTCTCTTGGAAATGTTCTTGACTAAATCAAAGTTCCCTTTTCTTTACCCACCCCGACATATCGAAAATGGCAACGAGTCTATTCTCGTGTAGCTGAGAACTACGGCGGGCACATACCTTTACATAACTTGCAATTCCTTTGAAAACGTTGTCTAGACTGGGGCCTCCGTATTTGTCTGTCAGTTCTCTCCTGATATATATATATATATATATATATATATATATATATATATATATATATATATATATATATATATATATATATATATATATATATATATATATATATATATATATATATATATATATATATATATATATATATATATATATATATATATATATATATATATATATATATATATATATATATATATATATATATATATATAATATATACATATATATATTATATATATATATATATATATATATATATATATATATATATATATATATATATATATATATATATATATAAATTCAGAAATTCCCGTTATTTCTCACCGATATAACACCCAACTCGTCTTCCTTTGATTTCAAATTTTCATAGTCTTATTATATTTTAGTTAACTTATTATTTCACCATTGCTCTACCTTTACCGGAACGTTTTTCTCTTGAGTTCTTAGCCACTTCCTCCCTGGATCCTTATCGATGTTTTAGACAATAGTTCAAGCTAGTTACTCTACCCACAAACAAGAGGAAGGTTAGACCATGGCCCGGATACGTTGTGTTTTGGACGTGTTCAAGGAACTCTGTTTTCAACAATGTATCTCTCTATCCATTATTAGATGTCTCTCATTGCCTCTCCCGTAAAAGTGCGAAAGGCTTCTCCTGGCCGGTTGTATGGATACACATGTTCATCGCGTTATTACAGGGAATATCTGATATTAAATATGTGTACACCATTAACTAAGTTATGTTTTTTGAAAATGTCATTGCCTATGTATATACACTTTATTTGGGAATTGATTTTAGCTTTCTTTATTGCTGGTATTTTTTTTTTTTATGAACTTGGCTAATGGCTACAAACTTTTAGTCCATATAATTGTTTTGGTACCCAGCAACAATAAGGAATTCGTAATATTCGTTGTTCTGATTTTTCATTATATACTTTTTTCTAAGATATATCGAAAGTGGTCGGAAACTTATCAAGATTAAATAGGCTCTAGACAGTCAAAATGCCCGTGCAGCCTGGATAAAATAATATCAGAAAGAGGTACATTATATTCTGAAATTATCACTTTCTGGTTATACGAGTATCTAGTTAATAGTATCCTCACTTTGTATTCTACAAAAAGTGAGAAAATGAAACATCCATCACAACTTGCTAGTTAAGCGATAACGTACATTTAGAGGCCATTTCATCGGAACTATTTTGAGCCTGAATGACAAACAGTGCCATAAAACTTTCATGTGTCGTCGTAAATGATGACAGGACCCCTGTAATTATACAGAGGTCCCTCTTTAGCAAGGCACCTATGGGTAATAACAGGAAGTCTGGTTCTCTGGATCCTGTTTACAATGGCCAGTAAACCTTGAAACCCCTTTCCGCCTCATGCACTCAGCTCCACGTTAAACCAACTGGAGCAGTGCAAGAAGACTCCTGCTGTCGCATTTTGCTTGAGATTCCTCAATTCTCTTCCAAAGTTAATTTCATCCGGAAGCAAAGTTGGATGGTTATAGTTTCAACCGTCTTTACACTTGTTTAGTAATCTCATTGTCTCTACAAATAACGAGATATTAGGAAAAGTTTTCGATGGATCCCAGGTAATTCTTGTCTAAGAATTATAGTGAAATGAAAAACTGATCGAGGTTTGAGATAGATCAACATTTATCTTTTTCTGTTATTTTCAATTGATATCACCTTACGATATTTAAAATAGATTTCCAGTTACCGCGAGTTTAGTGATTTCACCAATTGTATTTCTCCTCTGACCCTATATGATAGGGCAATAGATCTCAACAAGTATTTCAGTTTACTGCATTAGTTATGCTCATAGGGCTATCAGTTGCAGATAAGCATGCCCTCTGAGGGCTTCCTGGATGTTCGAACTAAATCTATCGATATGGATATTCACTTGTACATTTTAACTTTTCATCTGCCTGCCTTATTTTTCATAAAAGGAGCATGGAAAGCTCAAATCTCGTGTTACAGAACATTTTGTTACTTTTTTTGATCTGGATGAGTTTTGAAACTATTAAGGAAGATAACTCTGTTTAAACTAGCTCCTTGTACAAATACTATAAAATTAAGATTAATATTTCGACAGACATAACTCCACCACACAACAAAATTCATAAAGCGAGGAAATTAGTGTAAGATTTCAGCGAAATAGAAACAGATATTTATTTTTAAGTCAGCAACAGTTCCGGAAAACTGTCCCTTACAATGCA
Organism: Macrobrachium rosenbergii; assembly: GCA_039081455.1. NCBI lineage: Eukaryota > Metazoa > Arthropoda > Malacostraca > Decapoda > Palaemonidae > Macrobrachium > Macrobrachium rosenbergii. The sequence goes on from JANJGK010000001.1 coordinate 34,429,182, forward strand.
AATGACGGTAACGAGGAAATATGCTTCTGAAAGGATTTTTTTTTTTTTTTTTGGTCAGTGTGCTGTATGGAACCGAGTGTGAATAAATTAATAATGGTGGAAAATGGATGAAAAGAAAGAGAGACTTTTGTTGTTGATACGATTATCAGTGGCATGACGTTTAAGAGCGCTGAATTAAATGCCAGGGAATATAGTTAATCCTTCCTATAACCGCGAGTCGCCAGGTGTTAATAGAAATGCTTGGGTATGATGTTTCCTATTCCTATGAAGTGGATGGCTAGCGTATGTGTAACACATCTTACCCTTGCTCCCACAATTCCATAGAAGTATTATAATTTTTTCCCAGTAACAAAATAATGAACTACATTTTATGACGTCTGTCCTTCCAGTTCAACATCCGATGGATATTCTGTCCGTCACTATTCTAATATTTTATTGCACCGTCAGCATATTTTTCAGAAACACTAAACGAATTTTATAATAATGTCTCTAAAAATTTAGTTTATAGTATTAAAACTTCTCTTGAAATTAATTCGTACTTCTTGCAAAAAAAAAAAATAAAATAAATAAGATGTGGTTTTTGTTCATAACCTTACAACCATAGTACCCCATAGTATTCCATAAACATTTTAAGATTTCGATTTCGCAAGACTGATTTTTCTTTGCACTATACGAAGAAGTGCAACAACACCAATGACTGTAATGCGTGAACCTGCAGACACACCCTGTACATACGATGCAAACAAACATTACCTCAATTATTCAGGAGTATCCACGTGTCATGAGCGGAAGAGGTCATATGGAACATACGACTGCCATTCACCTTCAATAGCTATTGATTGTAATGCTTTTGTTGGTACACGATTCTTGATAAAATGAATAAACACCTTGCATAACTCATTGCGTATTGCTAATCAGTTTTATCACTTTGAAACTTTTATGTACTTTCCTAGATCATAGATCATTAATCATATGTTATATCTGTTAGGAATATTTCATAAAAGCTCTCCTTTCAAAAACGTTTCTTGGCACTTTCCAATGTAGCTATGAAATTTATTTCAGATTTATCATTTTCAAGATACTGGTCCCAAGCATAATGTAATACTAATCATCATCATAATAATCATATCATAATAGAATTATTATTATTATTATTATTATTATTATTATTATTATTATTATTATTATTATTATTATTATTAGTAGTAGTAGTAGTAGTAGTAGTAGTAGTAGTAGTAGTAGTAGTAGTAGTAGTAGTAGTAAACTTTAACTAGAATAAACACTTTATGTTTCCATGAAAGAAAAGATAGTAAGATTTACTGACGCCCAGACAAAGGCGCAATACCTCTAAAACGGTAACACGAGCGATCTGAATTGTGTGGTGTACATGCAGATATGTCTCTAGACACAGAAAAGGCTCCAAGAAACGTAAACTACTCAGTATATGTCTGGTAAAAGTAAATTTTGAACTGACGATTGTATCATAAACGGTAAAATATTCAGATTCAAAGGTTTTCGGATTATGGGTCTTAGAAAAGTTCAGCACACCATGGTCAGACATGTCTGGATCATGGAGTTCAGTTTTGCACTTCGATGTATGTTTTATTTATACGTCTAAGAATCTCATATTTTGAAATGAAAATTACATCCTCATATGTGTGTGCGTGTATATATATATATATATATATATATATATATATATATATATATATATATATATATATATATATATATATTAGGTAAATTAGATAGGGAGAATAGAAAGAAACAGAGAGAGAAAAAATAGAATAAATAGAGAGACAAAGAAGGAGAATAAAAAGAGAGAGAGAACAATAATTAAGCCTGGGTTATTTTGCATCGAGAGAGGCTAGAAGTGCTGATTGATGGAAACCACCTTCCACGAACTCAAAACAGTGAGCGAGTATATCACGCCCGGGGCCATAAAACCGATTGTAAAATCTGGAAACTGTGGCCCCGCGACTTAGCTTACTCAGGGATTTCTCAGCACCTCGTCAAAAGCTAACGCCAGCCATATCTATAACCCTGCCTTCAATAGGAGGCGTTTTCATGGAAATTCCATGGAATTGGGGACTGGACAAAGTGATGTACTTCAACACCCTCCAATCAAACATTCTAGGGAGGGGTCTTTTACACCCCCTCCTAAGATCATTTCCAATCAAATCCACTAAGGAGATATTTCAACAACACCCACCAACGTCCTTCCCCATCAACTGTTTGAGGGGAGGCCTTGCAGATAAATTCTTCCAATAGGACACTGGAAGGAGGAGGAGGAGTTGCAGAAAACAGGAAAACCCAGGGGTTCCAATGAAACAAGAGGAGAGCAGAGCAGCGTTCGAGTTCAAATCCACCACAGGGAGAGTTATATCTCTCCTTGCTTTCGTACTCCCAAAACAGACTGAATTGAAGTGTCTAATAAGATTGATTTTGTTATCATAATTGTAACTGTAAATTGTACTTAAGTTTGTAATTAACTTTCGTCATTAAATCAAGAAATTACAATCTCGTCTCTATTACGCCTTTGTGGGAGATGTCAGTAGTTTAAGATAATTTCCCTTCAACAATAGCAGGTTCGTGAACGACAGACGACGAGAGACGCAGTGACGACGGGGTCAACACTTAGAAGAATCTTGCAGGTGAGAGGGATTAAAAAAAAAATTGACGGGCACGACATACGGTGGCAGCGTAAGCGGATCCAGAAGGCGAGACGAAACAAACGAACATTAACAGAAATATCAGTGCAATTACTTAAGTTACAGTGAAACGAAAATCTACAAAACGAGCTTAAATTTTTTCGACGGCGAGCAAAACTTATATGAAGAAATAAAAAAAATCCTGCAATAGAGCGTCAAACAAAAGTGAACAAATAACAGTATTGGTGCGTCACGAAGAAGCAAAACACAGAAAACAGTTAACGACAACAGAGTGAGCCAGACATCGACAACAGCAACAAGCACCGGTGTTTAATAAACTATCTCTACGGGTGTAACAGAAAAACAACGCAGAGTGTGTTTTAACGAAGGCAACAATAACAAGAAAACCACAGCTTTACGGTTTCATAATAACAACAACCCGTTAGTCATCGAGAAATGAAATTTACTGTTCTCTCTCTTTAAATGTGTGAATAAGTGAAGATTATTTAACATCTCTTTTATTATAAGATTGAAAATTAAGGAAACTCTCTCTAGTGAATTAATTTTTTTTTTTTTTGCGTAATTACCATTATTACTATCTCTATGATAATTATTTGTTTAGTAAATAATTTAGATAGGGAAATAGTTATATTTTTTTCTTTCTTTGAGGAATTATATGCAATTTTGTGTACTCATTGTGATGATTTTTTTTTTTATGATATGATGCCCAGTTTCACATAAGATTTTTTTTCGTGTGTATTTGAATGGTATCTTGAAGGATTTTATTTACTTGTGCACTTGAACTCAGTTGAGAGTTTAATTTTTTTTACTGTTATAATTTGACAGTTTCTTTTATTTTATGATACAGTGTGCATAGCGAAAATTTTTTATACAGATACAAATGAGATACTCAATTTGAATAAATTTGTTTTAGCAATACAAAGATTATTTGACGAATTACTGAGCACTGTTAGACATTCACCTTACGATTTAAGACTGTCGACACTCCGACGTAGCCGAATTCCAAGACTAAATTCCCACTCAGCTTTAGTACAAGGAAATACTAACAATAATAACCCAACTAAACAGAACCAAAATAGTGTTATTCATTCTAATAATACTAACAGTAATAATAATAGTAACAATACTAATAATATTCGCACCTTACAATAACGCAATGTGAATCAAGCAGCTGTGATAACAACAGCCACACGCTTCTGTGGACAGGTGAATGATTCAAATCCTGACAAAAGTCGACTCGAATCTTATACAGTAAATCATTGGCTCGCAGATGCAGATAGTCGCATAACTTCAGGGAGAATAACAGATGAATGAGTTAAAATAAATGAAGTCTTGCTTCTCGTCAGCTCAGAACGTGGTGACGCTTACAAAACTCTGAACTCCACAAGTTTTAGCAAACTTAATAACTATGCAGAATTCAAAGAAATTTGTTTATCACTCTGGGAACCAGTAAATAAGACTGACAGTTTATATAACATAACTAGATTCCTTAACCCGCAATGTAAGACAATTGCTAATTTGTACACAAGCGTGGAGAATGCAATAGAGAAAATAACAGAAGACTTAAAGAAAACAGGCATTACCATAAGAGATAAGACACAGTTTGGAGATAGTGTCAGTAACTTAGTTGAGCTAAGACATGTTTTAAATTGCTTGTCATTTGCAGCAATATATAATGCCCTTGGAGAAGAGGAAAAGAAGGCTTTCAGAAAAATAAAAATTGATCCAAAGAAAAACAGCCTTCAGACATTGAAGACGATGAGAGAAGAAATACAAAAGAAAGAGATAAATCTTTCCCAGGAATTTGTAGGAACAGCAGAAGCACAATATGAAAGGAAAAGCAGAAATAATAATCCTACTTTTAAAATGAATAATAAGTTCTATGATAATTCCAGACAAGTAGGGAATAGAACAACTACCTTTCAAGGAAAATATGCCCAAAATACCAAAAGAAAATAGAATCCAAACCAGAAATGAAGATATAATCAAACAAAGAGTGGTTCTCCCAAACCTTATAAATATGGTCAAAACTCAAACACAAATAAACTATTCCGCTCAAGGAGCACGACCAAAGACAGCCTGTGAAAACTGAGGGTATACAAATCGTTTTACAAATGAGTGTAGAAAGCCTAGAATCTGCACGGTTTGTAAGAAAGTAGGACGTTTAACCAAGAATTGCTGATTTGGAACAAAAGAAGGAAATAAAGAAATAGTTGAATTAAGCAGCAATCGCTCAACATCAAACACAGTAGGTCTTCAAGTCAATGACAAATTATCCCTACACATAAGACAACAAGAAAGTCCCTTCAAGAAGATAATCTAAAAGTAGAAGAATTAGCAAAAAGGGAAAGTAAAGGTTCATCCGCATTATCCTATTTGCAGAGTAAAGAAGCTGTATTTTCCATGGAGGAAGAAGAAACAATCAGAAAGGATTTACCTATCATTAAAGTTCTCATAAATAACAAAATATGCACTATGCTAACGGATTTAGGTAGTACTGTAAGCATAATTGATAAACATACATTAACAAATTACTTAGGCGTTAAAGAAACGCTAATTCAGGGTCAAAGCAGAATAATAAAAGGAGTAGCGGGTAAACAGATTAAAAGTTTAGGAAATGTGAACTTAGAAATAGACCTTTCGTCACATAAATCTGCTGAAAGTTTTATGGTTCTAGAAGACAGATTTTTTCCCGCACAAGTATTGTTCTCATTTAATCTAATGAAGGGATGTGGAATCATCCTGGACTGCAGAGAAGGAAGAATTTACCGGAAACAGGATAATCAAAAGAGCGTATGCTTTACGCTTGAAGAAGAAGATTTTCACCCAAATCTGATCAGTTTGTCTAAGACGGCTTCGACAAGCGAGAAAGACATACATAAAATAAATTACCATCAAGAGAACAATCAAAATAAAATGGAAAATAATAGAAAAGAGGAATTCCCACAATTACAGAATAGAAACCCAAGAAGATGTGCACATCAAGAAATTATATACTCCAAGGATAGAAATGACCCAGATATAAATAATGGTGATCACTAAGGTTCTGAATATAACGAAAAACAAGGCGCCTATACTGATAAACATACAGAGATAAATACACATAGTTATAGCAATGTAGTAATAAGTTGTGATAATGAAAGGAAATTACTAAATGAAGTATTGTTATTAAACAAAATAAATAAAGTGGATATAAATAATGTAATAGCAGTAACTGAAGAAATTAATGAAGATGCAGAACATTGTTACTTTGCAGAGATAGAAGACGAAGAAATATGTTGCGTAAGCACTGCTGATGATAATAAAGTACAGTTCATACTAAATAGACAAGCGATTTTGCATCCAAAGTGTTTAACAAAAATACATTTAAGGGGAAAAGAAGAGATAGAAGTTAAAGACGTCCTATTATTAAATGAAGAATTGCCAGAATTCGTCAGGATGGATAATTCCTTAGCCCATATGAAGGGCAATGCTTGTAAAGTTTATGTCCAAAACTACTCAGATAACAGACCAACACTATATGCAGGCATTGTCTTCTGCAAAGGAATGGCTATTAACAATCCATTACTAACACTGGAAGAAAAAGCATCTTTCTCTGTAACTAGTCAAAGGTCTGAATTAAGCAAAGAAATGAATAAAACAGATTTCCCAGAAAACAAGAATAAATTAATTCAGGTATTAGAAAAATACAGAGATGTAATAGCTATAGAAGGAGATAAATTAGGCAGAACAAATGTCTTACAACATAGAATTTTGTTAGATGATGGAACAAAACCATTCTTTATTCCTAATTACTGATTACCAATAAACCAAAGACCCATAGTTGATAATTTGATAGAAAAAATGAAGAAAGATGGGGTAGTCATTCCTTCCAAATCTCCATATAATTCTCCATTGCTACTTATTCCAAAGAAAGATGGAAATTGGAGACTTGTGATAGATTATAGAAAGTTAAATTCCAACACCATCCCAGATAGAATGCCAATGCCAGTAATTCAAGATATTTTAGCTCAATTAGGAGGTGCAAAAATATTTTCATCTTTAGATTTACTGAGTGGATATTGGCAAGTGCCTTTAGAAGACGAGTCGAAACCATACACAGCCTTCAGCACACATAAATAACACTTACAATTTGAAGTCGTGCCATTTGGACTCACTTCGGTATCTTTAACTTTTGTTAGATTAATGTTGCAAATCCTAGGACATATAGAAAATGTTGCAGTTTACCCAGATGACGTTATCATTTTTAGTAAAGATTTAGAAAGTCACCTCAAAATTTTAGAAATAGTCCTAGAAAGATTAAGAATAGCAGGACTAAAAATCAAATTAAAGAAATGTCAATTGTAATGAAATCCTTGGAATACTTAGATCATGTAATTAGTGAAGATGGACTGCTCATGCAAGCAAGCAAGATAAGGGCAATAGTTGAATATCCAGCTCCTACAAATTTGAAAGCATTGAGACGATTCCTAGCAATGGTAGGTTACTATAGACCTTTCATTATGGGTTTTGCTACAGTAGCCGAACCATTAACAGAATTAACAAAGAAGGATGTCAAATATGAATGGAATAAAGAGCAAGAGACAACATTCCAAACGATAAAAAGTAAAATGACAAGGAATCCTGTATTAGTCTACCCAGATTTCTCCAAAGACTTCTACTTGGCCTGTGACGCCTCAAGTACAGGGCTAGGGTCTGTATTACTGCTAAAGGACAAAACCAGAATGAGGGCAGTATTTTTTGCCAGTAGAGTCTTAAATGCAGCAGAGAGAAATTATAGCACAATAGAAAGGGAATGTTTAGCATTATACTGGGGATTAACGAAATTTAGGCAAATAATCCTAGGGCATAAAGTCAATGTACTTACTGATCACAAACCCATTTGTGATTTGTTTAAGAAGAGAACTTTTATAAATAGCATGAAGTTCAATAGATGGTTCATTAGTGTGTTAGAATTTGCTCCAAAATTAAGATATATCCCAGGGGAATTTAATACACTAGCAGATGCATTATCCAGATCCCAAGAAGAAACAGGGAAATGCATTACCACTAATACTTTTTGTTTTAGCTGTCAAGTAGTAGACTTAGACTTAGAAAGAGTACAAATACAACACGGAAAAGATACAGAAATCAGACAGATAACAGGACAGTTAATGGCAGATGAATCTTCAAAACCTGATTTTGTTTTAATCAATGGGTTATTGTATAAAAGACCAACAGAGAAGAATGGTTATTCTCGTCTATACATCCCAAAAACACTAATCAGTGAAGTTTAAGAACTAACACACTCATATAAGTTAGCAGGACATCCAGGAATTAAAAAAGTCAAGTAGAATCATAACCAGAAATCATTTTTGGCCACATTGTAGTGAAGATGCCAAGAACTTTGTACAAAATTGTGAGGTTTGTAATAGAAACAAGGGTAACGTAAATCCAAAGGCTCCACTTGAAAAATATCCATCGGAACTCCAACCGTTCCAATGCGTGACGATGGATTTTTTAGGTACATTTCCTACCACTATTATGGGGAATAAACAAATACTAGTCTCTCCAGAATATCTAACAAGATATATAGATATTGTACCAGTAAGAAGTAGAGATGCAATTACAATAGCAGAAGCTCTTAAATCTAGAATTATCACGAGACATTCATGTCCACAAGTTCTTTCTGATAACGCAGCTGAATTTACTACTGAACTTTTAAGAAAATTATGTGAATTTTTTTAGATAAATAAATGTCAAATAACAACATATAAACCAAGTTCAAATGGAGTAGTAGAAAGAACAAATCGTAAAATAAAGGATATCCTGAAAACTTTAGTTAAACCTAATACAGAAGACTGGGATTTAGCTTTGGAAGACGTACAGTTTACTATAAACAACACTGTAAATGAAACAGTGGGAGAATCACCACACTACTTATTATACGGATATAAAAAACGACTACCTAATACCTTACTAGATGATGGAACACCACCCCGACATACTTATAATTATGATGACTATATTGCATGGAAAACTAGACGTACTTATAAAACGATCAAACAGACGAGGACTAGACTTAATGAGTCTCAAAGGGTTCAAGCAAGGTACTATGACAAAAATACGGCTAAACCAGACATTATAGTAGGTGCTCAGGTATATGTTCAGAATCATGTTCCAGACGGTCCTAATGTAAAAGTTTCTCCAAAATTTCATGGTCCTTATAGAGTATTAGAAGTGTTAAAATTAAATAAGCTTAGGATAATGAATGAGAGTGATCTAAAGGAAAGAATTGTTCATTGCAATCATGTGACGGTAATACAAACAGACGCTTGGTCCACTAAAAAACTAGAAGAAATATTGAAAGAAGATAAGGAAGAACAGATAAACAAAAGATATGAGTTAAGAAAAAGATAAATTTATGTAGTGTTGAAGTGTCATATGTAAACTGTATTTGTAGAAATTAAAATACATGTATATAGAATATCTGATAAGGCTTATTCTTACAGATACAAACATGCGGCTCCTATTGGTTCTCACAACACTACTTTGTGTGACATCCGAAGTGGTCATCCGAAAGGGTGCACTACTAGAGAAAAAGGGATCTGTGAAGTTAATAAAGGATTTAGGAATTGTAAGTATAGATATATCTTCAGTGCTTATCCATGAGTTGACGTTGAAAGATGTTCAAAAAGAACTGACATCAATAATACAGAAAACTGATAATAACAGTGCATTACCATTGTTGGAAAGATTAGATAATGACATAGGAAATGTATTAAATACAAGGTCCAAAAGATCCCTCTTACCTTTTATAGGAGCAGCACTTAATCAACTATTTGGAGTAGCAACTGAATCTAATGTAGAAAAAGAAAAGGCCCGAATGGATAAATTGGAACGATGGGCAGGAACAAGAGGAACAGTGTTAAATAAAATAATAACTTCTCAAAACTTAAATGCCCAAGAGATAGAAAAGCTAAAGGTATTCATTAACAAAGTAAGCAAAATCACAAAAGAACTGAATGTGTTAGAAAACCAACAGTTTCTGAGTAATTTTATTCTGAATAGTGAATTAATCTTGCAAGAACATAGAGACATGTTAAATGCCATTTTGTTAGCTTATAAGGGAATGTTAAGCCCAACATTAATAACTCCTAAAGAATGAGAAGATATAATGAATAATTTTTGGGTAGAGGGGCATTATACCCCTATGGTAAAGGATGTTATGATTTACTATGGTTTAATAACCACCAAGGTGGTTAAGAATAAGATTATTTTAGTGTTACCATTTAATCAGAAAGATGCAGATGTACTGATGTCCATGTCCTTTCCCCATGTTGATAAAGGAAAATGTAATAATTTCAAATGTCAACAAAATCCATTTTGCATTAGAAGAACATGGGTTAATGATGTCATTTATTACTGATGTTCAATTAAAAGTTTGCATAATTTTAAAAGACAGGGAATATATCTGCAACCTTGATAACCTTTACGAAACTACTAATGCCTATCCTTGTGTTCAAGAAATAATTGAAAATATAAATCAAGAAAATATAGTATGTACCCAATTATCCAAACACAGATTTGTTTCCATCTTAGTAGGACAGTAAATTTTTGTATTTTCGCTAGATACTATAACAGCCATAATCAACTGCCATAATCTAAGTACTGAAATTAATTTCAGTAATGTTTATGCTTTTGACAAGACTTGCAAGTTAAGAATTCCAAACCAATTGTATTATGAACCTCATGTTTTTACTGAAATACAATACAAAAGGAAGGTCCCATACATGAACTATTCTAAGAATATCAAAGGGTTTCACTTGCCTCAATTAGAATTAAAACAACTGAAAGAGTTACCATTGGTAGATGAGTTTTTCTACTACAAAGAAAAGGTTTCACCAATTTTATCTCTAGTCAATTTGATCATAATATTACTTGTGATTGTGGTGTTTGCAATTTTAATCAAATGTATAGTGATTTCAAATATTGAGAAGATTATAACAGAAATAAAAAGGGCCAAGGAAGAAGAATAATGTTCTTATAGACATGATTTATTGCCAATTTCTCTATATGTTGTTGATTTTTCATTGTGGAGCCTTGATGGTTCGGTCAGTAGAGCAGCAGACTTGGACTTCATAAAAAGTCTGAGTCACGGGTTCAAATCCGCAGCTGGCCGGTCAGAGGGCGGACACTTTGCTATCCATGTGGACACCCCTGGGCTATGTATGTAATCAATGGATAGGTTTGCTGAAAGCAAATGGGTGTTACAGACTAATACGCACACAAACAAAGCCACTCCAACATCTAAAAACATAACAGACGCCTTACACATCTCGAACTGTTGGCCTGAACCGCTCACGTCTCCTCACTGCTAGGGGAAAGGGAGCTGGGGATTTGGCACGATACATATACACATGTGCTACCGTGGTCTAAGCGATGTCAGGCAGGGCAGCCGATTGAGGCTACGGCCTACCCCAAGGCCAAATCAAAGTCCTTCAAAAGAAGGCATCATGCTTACCCCATATGAAAAATGGTAAAAAGCATGTTAAACGAAGAAGAAGTTGTTGATGTTCATTGTGTATTCACTATTGCAATTAACCATTTTGCACTGTGATAATTCATTGTATGTATGAATATTTCTTAATATTTCTTTTAAATGAAGATTCATTGTATGATGTATGAATTTTCTACAATATATTAGTACATTGACACAATTTATGCAATTTTTTGAAAGTGTTAGTTTATGGGTATTCAAATATATCCTTTATTTTATGTGTAAGTTTACACTTATCGATTTGAAGTATAGTTTTATTGTCACACTGAGGGCAGTGTCAGATAGCGTGACCAAGTGGTGTTAGGTAAATTAGATAGGGAGAATAGAAAGAAAGAGAGAGAGAAAAATAGAATAAAGAGAGAGACAAAGAAGGAGAATAAAAAGAGAGAAAAGAGAGAGAGAATAATAAATAGCCTGGGTTATTTTGTATCGAGAGAGACTAGAAGTGCTGATTGATGTAAATCACCTTCCACGAACTCAAAACAGTGAGCGAGTATATCGCGCCCAGGCCCATATAACCGACTGTAAAATCTGGAATCTGTGGCCTCGTGATTTAGCTTACTCAGGGATTACTCAGCACCTCGTCAAAAGCTAACGCCAGCCATATCTATAACCCCGCCTTCAATAGGTGGCATTTTCATGGAAATTCCATGGAATTGGGGGCTGGTCAAAGTGATGTACTTCAACACCCTTCAATCAAACATTCTAGGGAGGGGTCTTTACACCCCCTCCTAAGATCATTTCCAATCAAATCCTCTACGGAGAGATTTGAGCAACACCCACCAACGTCCTTCCCAATCAACTGTTTGAGGGGAGGCCTTACAGATAAATTCTTCCAATAGGACACTGGAAGGAGGAGGAGGAGTTGAAGATAACCAGAAAACCTCGGTGTTCCAGAGAAACAAGAGGAGAGCAGAACAGCATTCGAGTTCAAATCCACCACAGGGAGAGTTATATCTCTCCTTGCTTTTGTACTCCCAAAACAGACTGAATTGAACTGTATAATAAGAGTGATTTCATTATCATAACTGTAACTGTAAATTGTACTTAAGTTGGTAGTTAACTTTCGTCATTAAAGCAAGAAACTACAATCTCGTCTCTATTACACCTTTCTGAGAGATATCAGTACTTTGAGATAATTTCCCTTCAACAATAGCAGATTCGTGAATGACAGACGATGAGAGACGCAGTGACGACGGAGTCGACACTTACAGGAATCTTGCAGGTGAGAAGGAATAAAAAAAATTAGTCGGGCATGACACACACACACACACAGACACACACACACACACACACACGCATATATATATATATATATATATATATATATATATATATATATATATATATATATATATATATATATATATATATATATATATATATATGTGTGTGTGTGTGTGTGTGTGTGTGTGTGTGTGTGTGTGTGTGTGTGTGTAGAATCTACTGGTCACATATACCAGACACATATGTAATTCTAATAGCCACAATGCCCTCTTAACTTCTCGAATTCTTCGCGCTTTTTTGGATGTGCTTGTAACTACGAAGCTCGAAGCTGTAACATCCAAACGCAAGAAATTGAAGAGACTGTGATTGCCGGTCGCGGGAGACGAACCCACGTCACCTTAACCACAAGGAGGTCACGTTGCCCACGAGAAGGATAAAAAGTCTATTAACTCTCGTACATACATATACCTGTCGTTTTCAGATATATTCATTAGAGCTGTAGTAGACCCATCCTCACTATCGTAGCCAAGTGGGCAATCGTTTTTATTGCTTTTTAGGCTGAAATATATATGTAGAATCTACTGGTCACTTTTACCAGTAGATTCTACTGTACATATATATTTCAGCCTAAAAAGCAATAAAAACGATTGCCCACTTGGCTACGATGGTGAGGATGGGTCTATTCCAGCTCTAATAAATATATCTGAAAACGACAGGTATATGTATGTATGAGAGGTAATAGACTTTTTATCCTTCTCGTGGTCAGGTCGGCAACATGACCTCCTTGTGGTTAAGGTGACGTAGGTTCATCTCTGGTGACCGGCAATCACAATCTCTTAAATTTCTTGCGTTTGGATGTTATGGCTTCGTAGTTACAAGCACATCCTAAAAAGCGCGAAGAATTCGAGAAGTTAAGAGCGCATTGTGGCTATTAGAATTACACATATATATATATATATATATATATATATATATATATATATATATATATATATATATATATATATATATATATGTGTGTGTGTGTGTGTGTGTGTGTGTGTGTGTGTGTGTGTGTGTGTGTGTGTGTAGAAATAGCGTCTATGAGACAGTGAAGGGAGAAAGACTAGTAATGTCATGGAAGAGAGCAAAAAATTAAAAAAGCACTACTAATTATAGATCATATAATAAATCATATTTATATGGATGTATGTGTTTGAATATACGGTATATATACATAAAATATATATATACATAGAAAGAGAGAAAGAGATAGAGAGAGAGGGAAAAATTAAACAAAGGACAACATAGTTCGGCCCTTTACTGAATATGCAATAATAATTCTGCAAGTTAATGCCATCACTGTTATATCCCAGAAAGAAACAGCCAGAGGCCAATTGCTTATCTCACCGCCACTTGTGACCGAAGGTTCCACTTAACTTGGTTTTGACTAAGAACTGAGGAACTCAGATCACATACATTTACGACGTCCTGGCTACCTTTAATAGACAATTGAGGCAAAGGGAGAGAGAGAGAGAGAGGGAGAGAGAGATGTGGTCTTACTTCCCATAATCAAGAATCAAAAAGCATTATCTGTATATGACATCCGTATTTGTGTGTCAAGAAGGAATAGGTAGTTTTGAAAGCACTCACATAAAACTTTAAATGGTCTTCCCATTTCGTTAATAGAGTGGTCTAAATTGTATTAGTTTTTTCGCATTTGGTAATGATTACATTCTGTAAAATATTATCTAGCTTCCTTTAGACTAAGCAGTGGTAATTTAAGGGACGTGAAACGCAGAAATTTAAAAGCGATAAGTACCCATTATACACGTTGACCCTCTATTCCATAAGCTTCTTAACTACATAATATAATGAATATCAAATGGAAAGCTTCTCTACCAGAGCACAGATCAATTAATCTAGAACTATCAAAGAGACCACAGTACAGTCACAATTGCTCAAATGCGAATATAGAACCGAAGTAACTTTGCAAAGTGAGCACCAGCGTATAAATCATAATTATGCCGTCCATTCTCGATATTATAACCTTCACAAGTGATTTCACTGTAAGGTACTGAGGAATAGCTGCATTGTGACCTTTCAATATTGTGACTGGATGTTTGATAAGCCTTCGGAATTATGCTACAGAGATGTCTGTGAAATGTTTAAGAGCTTTTCTTATTTATGTGTTGGAATCCACACCAGTTTAATGGCTATGGTTCACATCCTATTGTGTACGTCATTTTCTAATATCTTGCATTTCAGTACAGTGATATCTTTCTTTATGAATGTAAATGACGTATCCTTAATTAGCTTAGGCCAAAACAAATCAAGAAAAAGAAGAAAGGCGAAGAAAAGTGAGAATTAGCCATGAAGGAACAGATGGGAAATAGAAAGGAAATTCGTAAGCAGGAGTAAATGTCCAAAGCTTGGTAGGATCCTTGGATTAAACAATGAAATGCAAAATCTTGTGGAATGTAACATTCGAACTTACGTCATGCTCTTGAATATGTCATCATGCTTATCGCAGGTAGCAACGTTCGACCCTCACCTTAAATTGGAGGGCCCTTGAAAGTTAATCAATTTTTGGACACAGACTATAAAAGGTAGCAGAGGAGATCTCTGTGGTCAGTTGATTGTTTGTAAACTGAAATTGTAAGTAATTTCTCTCTCTCTCTCTCTGGGAATTAAAAAGCAAAACCAATGGAAAGACTAAACGTTTTCCGAGGTAATAAGGCCATATCTCTCTCTCTCACGCACACACATTAGCGAGTGTGTGTGTGTATATATGTAATTGCTTGCCGATATGTGTTTAAGTGACTG
>JANJGK010000001.1:34449424-34453626 GCA_039081455.1 Macrobrachium rosenbergii
TTGGGAATAAAGAAATATGTTAGAGTTAACTGGTTTCCCTGGTCCACCCTCACACATATATATATATATATATATATATATATATATATATATATATATATATATATATATATATATATATATATATATATGTATAGTTTGTGTGTGTGTGTGTGGTTCGATATGCAGTTGCAGCATCAGCTATAGAATCATGTAGACAGCCTACCTGAGGAGAGGAATTTAAGAGACCATTAACTAGCAATCGTTAATCACGCGTAGATTGTAAACAAGCTGCAACAAAACATCCACTCTGCAACGAAAAATCAACAAAAATACACACGACGAATCGAAGATTTGCATTAACTAAAACGCAGAAATAGTAAAACACAGAAATAGATTTCACATTAATTCTCCACAGCGAAAACAACTCCGATTTCACTTGTATTTGCAAAGGAATTAGAGGCGGGCCTTCAACAACCAGCGGTGCGCATAATTAGAAAGAGAATTAGGGTAGAACCGGTGCATAAACGCCATTAAAACGTTGAAATGATGGGACACTGCAAATCATCATTTTCCAAGAATCTACCCAGCGTTGAATTGAATATAGAAGCACTGGGACCTACGAGGTCATTCAGCGCTGAAACGGAAATTGACAGTAAGAAGGTTTGAAAGGTTTAACAGGAGGAAAACCTCAAAGCAGTTGCACTATGAATCAATTGTTAGGAGAGGGTGGAAAGTTAAGTATCCCTTAGTTTAACCAAACCACTGAGCTGATTAACAGCTCTCCTAGGGTTGGCCCGAAGGATTAGATCTATTTTACGTGGCTAAGAACCAATTGCTTACCTAGCAACGGGACCTACAGCTTGTTGTGGAATCCGAACCACATTACAACGAGAAATGAATTTCTATCACCAGAAATAAATTCCTTTAATTCTTCATTGGCCGGTCGGAGAATCGAACGCGGGCCAGCAGAGTGCTAGCTGAGAACGGTACCCACCCCTCCAATGAGGAACGAGGGTGGAAAGTAAGATGGAAGGAAGAGACTACCAAAAGAGGTACAGTAAAAGGAGGGAAAGGGGTTGTAGCTATAGGGGCCTAAGGAAGGAATGCTACAAAGAACCTCGAGTAATGCCTACAGTGCACCGCACGAGGTGCAACCGACAGCACTAACCCCCTAAGGGGATCTACTCAGCTTCCTCAGTATGTTTGTCGTCTTCTCGCCTTGAGAGCAAAACCTTGTCGAACGTCTGGTCTCCTGAGCATCCTTCAACATCCAGCACTGAAAACTTTCGGGCATTTGTAATTTCATTCCGAAATCGCAAGAAATCGCTCGAAACGCATTGATCCAATCCTGAAGGGAACCCGGAGGAGGATTGATCCAGTCCTGAAGGGAGAACCCGGAGGCGGCTCAGGGAGGAATCATCCTTGGCTGAAGTCGGTGATTAAGAAAGTTAAGGAGTCCCGGGAGACTTGTTTAGACAAAACACGCGTCAATGGGGTATAGGAGAAGGATTTTGGATTAGGGGTGCGCCAGGGACGGGGGAGTTTGGAGGGGGGGAAGGAGGTTATTAGAAGGTAACTGAAGGGTTTCAGATTCCGTGTAGGGTAAAGGCTTGGGAGATAGATTTCACACTCAGGTTTGGTGGATGCTGTGGTTCTAAAACCCAGGAACATTTGAACAATTGGTTCTAAAACCCAGGGACATTTGAACAGTGGGTTCTAAAACCCCTTAGGGACATTTGAACAGTGAGTTCTAAAACCCGGGACGTTTGAACAGTGGGTTCTAAAACCCAGGGACATTTGAACAGTGAGTTCTAAAACCCAGGAACATTTGAACAGTGGGTTCTAAAACCCAGGAACAATTGAGCAGTGGGTTCAGAGTGTTTTAAAAAACTTGGTATGAGAAGCAGGAAGGTTAGGCAGGATATTTTGACTCGGAGATATAACAGCAAGCGGGAAGGTCACAAAGGCGTTTCAAAATCTGGTATGAGGGTTCTGGTATAATTTAGGCACCACGGTTGGGATATAGGCTTTAAAATCGGGGCCTGATGGGGTATGTGGTTTGGAGGGAGGTTTCAGAAATAGGATATGGCAGGGGTTAGGTTAGAGGCGCCGAGTTTGGGCACAATGGATGGGGATGGGGGTTAGAAAATAAGTTTTAGATTTGGGATGTGATGGAGAGAAGGGAGAGGAATAATTCCTACGCCGATCTAATTTACTGAGGATATAAGATAGTATTTACTTAAGATAAAATATAACTGGCTACACTTATCCTCAAAATTACAAGATTACCAAGCAAATGTCCCATGACACTACTCAATACGACAACAATCACGTGAATTTTATTTATTCGTATTATCAGCAGTCTTCTACAGTTAAAACCCACCTCGTATATATTGCAGTATACTAGAATACTGAAGGACCCTCGAGAGCTCCTAGCAATGGAAATAAGCTGACAATTAGATACATATATATATATATATATATATATATATATATATATATATATATATATAAATGCATATTTCGTTGAATTCTATGGCTTTTTGATTGTTGATCACCTTATTAGTTTAACAATATTTTCATAATCTTCTGCGTTCTTCGACAATCAAAAAGCCACAGAATTCAACAAAATTTCCATACAAGAAAAACTTTGCCCCAAAGCATATATATATATATATATATATATATATATATATATATATATATATATATATATATATATATATATATATATATATATACATATATTAATTGGTTCTTTAGCCACGTAAAATAAGTCTAATCCTTCGGGCCAGCCCTAGGAGAGCTGTTAATCAGCTCAGTGGTCTGGTTAAACTAAGGTACACTTAACATATGTATATATATATATATATATATATATATATATATATATATATATATATATATATATACATATATAAGCATAAAATTTTTTTGCCTATAGTCAGGAGAAAGCCTGAAATTCATTCAGAAGATACTCGCAATAAATAATAAAAAAATTTAACGCATAAAAAAAAGTCCCTCCCTGATTTGAAAGTGCCTCACGCAACACAAATAAATCAGCAATCAAATCAAATAAAACCCTACCGGTACAAAACAATAACAAAACCAAAAAAATCTGTTCCCTCTGGTCTGGAGTTAATCCGCGCCGCATTCAAAGTTACTGGCGACGGAGTACAAAAACAAATAGTGAAACAAAATTAGTTTTCCCCAGTCAACCACTGATCACTCAAGGGCCTGGGCTTATTGAAAGGACCCTTGAGTAAACAAAAGCCTTCCCACAACCACAACTGACCAAACAATATGCCACCTATTCAATCAATCCCGGCACTTAATCATTTTTTAATCGAACTGGGGGTTTTATTCATTCCTGTTTAATTATACGTGCTACCCAAAAACTGTAATGCTTAAAATCAGTTATTTTTGGTCTAGAACTAATATTAATTCACTATCCTCTTAGTCAAGCAAACAAACACTATATATATATATATATATATATATATATATATATATATATATATATATATATATATATATATATATATATATAATTTCTGACTCAGATAATGAACACATGAGCACTTGTTTCACAGACATAAATTTCTGACTCAGATCGGGAACGACTGAGGTTCGTTCCCGATGCGAGTCTAAAATTTATCTCTGTGAAACACGTGTGATATATATAGCCTAAATATCTATATGTGTGTTGTGCGTGTCAAACAATCACTCCAGAGAAAAAATTTTCATTGGAACAAAATGAACTGAGGTTAAGTGACGATACCTAAAATAAAGTTTAAGCCTAATTTTAGCACCGAACATCAGTGACTAGTGTAATTAACACTGACAATTCAAGTAGTGTTTTACCTGCCTCGTTTGCTTAATAATATGGCATAAGACTGAATAAGAAATCAAACAGTTTTGATTAAAAAAACAAACCTACTTCACCTGGCGACATGGCATGAAACGCCCTTTCCATACTAGGCCTATCTCTAAAAAAAAATGAACGAAGCATCACAAACTTCATATTTAAGGACAGGCTATTAACAAAATGACGTACAGATTCCTTAAAGCTCTCTTAATTAGAATGGAAGTAATGCAGCGAGTGATGTGATTGCGAGAGAACTTTACATTTTCTTTCAGTCTACAAGGCAACACGTCCGTGATTTCAGTGTACAAGGCAACACGTCCGTGAATTATCTAAAATAAAGCGGGAGACCAAC
>JANJGK010000001.1:34453726-34486226 GCA_039081455.1 Macrobrachium rosenbergii
ACAACACGCGTGGAGTGGAAACGCATTTTCAGGAAAAGAACCTTCGAGAAGGTTGATCCAGTTATAAATTTGGATTTGAAGAGAACTTTTCAGTGGAGTGTGTGAGTACGTGTGTGACCGAGTATCTCGTGATGCCCTGCTTTACAGAAGGCGTGTCTTATCATATCTTGAACTAGAACGATGTCACGAGAGTGTGTTCATATGTGCGTTGCAAGACCCATATAATGCGAGTTTTTCATAGATTGAGGGAACAACGTGATCCGTGTTTAGTGACGTTAATATGTGGTCTGTGTAAAAAGGCAAATACACAGATGGAATCTGTGTTTCCAGAGGACTATGGTGAAGGGTGTACCTCTCATAAACATTTTAGATTTTTTTCTTTCAGACTATGGGCAAAGAATTTATCTCTGTTGCAGTGAAATCTTGTGTTTCTGCATTTTTTTAATTTTCTGGTTTTTAATATTATGCTTGTTTTTTTTACAGGTATTCCTTCCTCCTTCCTTCCTTTCTCCAAGCTCCTCTTCAAGGAAGGGAGTGGTGTGACATTTAATTATGAATTGACCTGAATGTATTAAGTGACCTTTTATGTTTTGAATGACAGATGAGTTATTTCTTTATTTCCTTAAATAACTGGGTGTCTATGATCTGGACCTTATTATTTTTAGAAGATTTTCATAGTTATGTTGAATCATTCAATTTCATTCTTAATAACTTATTTGAAGTTATTTTCGTCATTTATTTGTAAATAAAGATTTAGTTTTATATTTAGTATCTCATTCCAGTAGTCCTGAGAATTTAGTTAGGGGCAGAGAATAACTTATGATGCGAAGATGACAGATCAACTAACACCGCAAGTCGGCCCTCGCTACCATACATGTCTCGGGAAAAGCTAGATACCAACCTCATTTCTTAAAACAGACTTAAATAAATTATAGGCCTCAAAACAGGCCTATAACATACACACACACACACACAAACACACACACACACACACACACACACACACACACACACACACATATATATATATATATATATATATATATATATATATATATATATATATATATATATATATATATATATATATATATATATATATATATATATATATATATATATATATATATATATATATATATATATATATATATATATATATATATATATATATATATATATATATATATATATATATATGTGTGTGTGTGTGTGTGTGGTTGTGTGTGTGTACCGTATATATATATATATATATATATATATATATATATATATATATATATATATATATATATATATATATATATATATATATATATATATAATTGAATAGGCATCTGTCAGTTATAATTCCCATTGTCAGTAAGTTATTCCCAAAGTATATTTGTGGCTTAGTATATGTGCGCACAGAAAATTTATGTGAGTATAAGTGACAAATTCATATATATATATATATATATATATATATATATATATATATATATATATATATATATATATATATATATATATATATATAGTTATAAAGTGATCAAGCACCTGGTTATTACACAAATAATAATACCAAAAAGCTGCCTCATTTCGACCAGATACTTGAAACCTCATAACAACATATTAAGACTGAATACTCTAAAGGCACAGTGATACCATAAAACTTACTTACCACTTGAGAAATTCAATGTAACTTTAACAAGTTATGGGTGAGGTAACAATTAATAAGTTATAAACAGACTAGTGGAAAATGGGCATCACTTCAACAAACACTATAACAGTTTCCCTTGTTCTATTTCACTTAGATATGTCTCAGGTGAGCAAACAGATATATCACTTACCTTGTACACATTCATTAAATTGTCTAATTACTGGTGGTCAGAATGGAACACTGTGTTTTTTAAACTTTAAACAAACAGATTTATTTCTAAGTTCAAAAGTTATATGCAGAGTTCACAGTCTCAAAAAGATTTACTATTAATTGATAACAGTGTAAGATTTAATCATTTCTTAATCAAGTTTAATTCACAAAACTTTAATTTATTAAGAAAGCAATTTGGTTAAGCAAGATTCTAACCATTAACTTTCACTCAAGTTTTAAACATATACTTGATTAATTAAACTCAACACAAATGTTCACCAAAATATAACTGACTGGAATCCATATAAATAGCCTCTGAAATTTCAATAACAAGTATGTACTAACAAAATGCTAAGTAATCACCAGCACAAAACTTTGTAATACAATAATTATAAAATTATAGTAATATGATAACACAGACATATAAGAATGAAATATGCAAAAATGGAAATATACCAATAATAATTTCATTAAGACAAAAATATGTTTAAAGATTACATCAATCTTTCAAAAGATTATCTTCACTTTTAAAAAAAGTTAAACTCATGTCTTTCTAAGACTTTTTCAATGACAACACTGCTAAGTCACAATGACACAAACAATGATATATAATTAGCAGCAAGACACATTAGAACTCACTGTAAGAGATATCATTCACCTCTTATCAAAATAATAATTCTCTTTTACCTAGAACATCACTCTAACTCTTAACATAACAAAAACACTAAACATCACATTACCTTATGAGAGTTACACCATTATACACTTTCCACAATGCTTGCACAAAATGAACACACTTCTTGGGTGAGTTTAACAAAACTTTTACAAATATGAGATCAACCAGTGAACCCCTTTTACATGAATGGTAATTTGAGGGAGAGAGAGAGATAGGACTTATTGCCAGCAGCACCTGTTCCTAACTGCCTGACTCTAGTACAGTACTGCACTTTTATCTCTAAGGCCTCCCAGAATACATGATACATAAAGTGTATATACATTATACATACAGGTATACATGTACGGTATACATACAGGGACTTCTAAGGCCCAGAAGGAAATATGCCAGAGCTCTTATCAATGATTGACATCATCCACTGGACACTCAAACACTTGAACAAACAAAAGGAAGTGCTTTTGGACCCAAAACTGGCTCGCTGTCAGCATATCAACTTCAACTCTCTCTCTGTTCCTCATTCCATTACTCAAGATCATGGAAAAGAATAAGCACAAACACAGCTAATAACCATGGAACAGACACACATGATAAACATATAACAGGCAATTTGTCGATAGGCTGTCAGCTCATGTCAGATAAGACAAGAGGCCTCTGCGAACATGACTTCCTGGACCCCAAACGACTGAGTAAACACAGGAAACGGGCTAAGTGATATGGTTAAAAAAATATCTCCCTCTCTCTCTACAGCACGCTAAAAATTCGAGTCTATAACTCCCATTATACAATTTTATATACTGCACCATATATTAAACAAATGGAAAAAACATCTCAAAACATTTTAAGATTACAAGATACACAATTTATCTGTAAGAAAAGACATTTTAAAATCATACCTCACAACAAGTGACGAATCTGCAAGCAAAACATCAAAATTTTCACAAAGACACATATAATATTTGTAGAGTGGTTTTACATATTATAACACCTTATAATATACATACATATATATATATATATATATATATATATATATATATATATATATATATATATATATATATATATATATATATATATATATATTAATTTGTCACTTACACTCGCATGAATTTTCTATGCTCATAAATATTAGGCCAAATATTTGTGGCTTACTTTGGGAGTAACCTACACCCAAGGGGAATTGTAAATGACAGATGTCCTGTCCCTGGCAGGACTGAACCATTGCCTGGTTTAGGAACAGCAATTGACAGTAACTTTGACAACCTGGAATCACATGTACACACACACAGACTATACGTACATACATACATATCACATAACCCTCCTCTCTCTCCCTCTCTCCCTTTCATTCCTGGGTGCCACTCCTTTCATATTATTCATGTTTTGTGTACGACCTCTGCATTACCATCATCATCATTAAAACAGTTATTAAATTGTCGATATTCCTGAACTTAATTAACTCTGGAACGGTAAGTTTGATTCGGTAAAAAAAAATATGAAATTGGTTTACTGAGTGATTTTCTTTAACTAAGTGACTGTGGTGAAAGTAATGACAGATAGGTGTCGTTATTACACATCCTTAGTAACATTTGAACTTGTATGACTAAGTTTCATATTCCATCCAATATTATTTCTACCAGTAATATGTGCAATATATTATTCTTTTTATAGCAGGGTTCTTATACTGAAAGTATGGGATACATTAAATAAGTAAAATATATCAAGAACTGATGTGCAAAACTAAACATTTCATTTTAACTACCAAGCAACGCTTCTCTGCAAGGGCAAAGAATTATGGGAAATCTAGCTAAAACAAAGGTCTCTTGTAATAGCAACTCCCCCGTCCCCTCCCCTCCCCCACTGGTTAGTGGTTACGCCCTTGACTGCGTTGGCAGTTTCGTGGCTTTATTACTCGCCTTTCCGCTGTGTTGGATTTTCTTCAACGGTTGGAAGTGTCATAGCTGATACAGTGATTTGAGCAGTACGACTCGTTTCAAGTAGAAAAGACCTGCAGAACTACTTTACCCAGTTTCCCCTTCATCCTCCTCCTCCTCCTCCTCCTCCTCCTCCTCACACCCTCCCTTCCTTGTCCTCTGATGTCCTGAAACCTTCCTTCTCTTCGCCCTCCCCCGCCCCTTGAACACTCATCTCTCTCTCCTCCAATTTCGGAAACAAGTGGTTACCGACCACTGACGAGTTTAGTTTGCTTCCAGCTGAAGGACGAACTTATTTAAGTGCTGCAGTTGTTGCCCTTGAGGGGAATAACCCTAGCATCAACACCATGCGCTTGGCCTTCGGCCTCAGTTGTATATTCTATTCTGTTCTCAACATCAGTGCAGGACCAACCCACAGAGAAGAATTTACCTTCCCACCTAAAAACAGAACGACTGTCGACCTCCTGAAAGCCAACGCTTATTTTAAACTACTAGACGCAAATGATAAACTGAACAAGGACATCATTGGAAGTTATTCAATAGGGCTCCCCCCTGGATCCTCTTCTGGAGCTTCTTCATATCATCGATGCCCAGAGTTGGGAAATGAAACGCAAAGCTCCATCATGGAAAATCCTAGAGACCTTCAGAAGACCAGATCCGAGTTAAGTATGACTTAGAATATAGAGGTATTTCCATAGAGCAGTATATTCCTGAGACTCTCAGGGGCTACTGTTGTCAGCGTTATAGCCATCACCACGACCGTTGTAGGGGTCCTATAATTTGTGCCTTATGCAGCAAGAGACACAAACCCAAGTTATGTCTAGACAAATAAAAAAAAAAGGGGAAGCCTACCACACCTGTGTCTGAACTGTTCTGAACCTCATTATGCAAGGCTTAAACAATGTATTATTAGATTAGCTCGCATTGCACAGTCAAAGGCAAGAATAGACCCACCAAGAACAACAACACCAGCACCTACACCCCGACCACCGGTAGCCCCGAACCATGGATAGAAACAACACAAGCAGTGGAAGTAGCACCAGTTTCATGTCAAGATAAACAGACAAACCGAGCAGCCAACACCCACAACTCCTCCTCATCCTACTCCAGACCTCAAACGTCAAAGTTGTCTTATATCTGTGATTCTCAGCACAAGATCCCTTCTGGAATGACGAAGGATGATTTGAAAGTACTTGTGGGCTCAGGTTTTTTCATATTAAAATTCTCATGGGTCATCAGTGACATAATAGCGCAAGATTATTCAATATGAGAACTCTTGAAACATTTAAAAGATTTCTTGATGAAGCTCAACAACGGTATGGCACTTCTAGCTCTAACGATTTTCTAGGGGAGCAGTAGCATGATGGTTGTTAAACTCCATTAAGTGGCAGTTACCCTGTTTCTCCCTCTAATGCACTTTCTTTCCATGTACAGCCACCTTACATCTAATAACCAAATCCTTCAACTATCACACTGTCCCCACTTGAGTTGTTAACTCTTCCCTTTTATCACTTTACTGAAGACGAATAAAAGCAAAACATAATTACCTACCTGTTGAATTTTTCCACTTGAATGCCATCAATTTTACTCAATCTTTGTGCTGGCATAAAGCCTGCTCATTCGTAAACAACAGCAATAGCATGGCCAAAGCATTCTTGGTGCTTAGACCAGAATTAAATAAAGTAAACGAAAATAAGGAAAGAATGAGCTTATTAACACAAAGAAAAGACAGAGAGATTATGAGAAAAATGGCATATAGGTTTAAGAGATGACATCCCAAAGATGTTATGAACTTGACTTCTGAACGATGTTAGATTAAATGATGTAGGGCACACACACGTAGGAGAATACCAAAATTTGGCAGTAGAGAGAAAAAATCTCCGAGCACGCAACCCCAAGTGGACTGGTTTCCACAGAATAAATATATGAAGAAGTGATCTGACTGCTGGTCATGAAGTCTCGTTAGAAGCGATGAATTATTATTTAATTGCCAGTGTTGGCATCAATGTGTTTAATGTTCGGTACCGATTGACGGTTTCAAAAAGTAACACGAAGCTATAAATAAAAGCCATACCCCAGATCCGTATATACCAATACAGTTTTATTATAAAAAGGGAAAACAATTATTTTTAATAATTTAAAAATCAGTTCCTTCGCAAAGTAGGAATCTGATAAGATAATTTAGCTAAGTTTGTGAAAGAGGTGCGAAATAATGAGCAGGGAGACCAGTACTGCTAGTTTATTGATGAAGCAAGCCACTTATAAAGCAGGGTGCGGATGTCTGCGTGCTTCGCAGAGACCGCGGGTACAAAGATTTACAGGTGACCTGAGGTCAAACTAATTCTCTACAAAAACAGGACAGGTTCATACAGATAACATAGTGATCAATACTGTCTGACATATAATATAAATACTTCGTTACTTGTACATAAAGCATGATCATTTGGAACGACAAATATATAATTTACAATTATGGTGATAAACGTATGTTCTGGTCGACCCTAGGTCAATGTGAAGGCACCGCAGGAAATGGTATGTTCACTATAGGAGTTGAGCGGGGACTTTACAATACTGCCCCCTCCCCCCGTAACAAGACGGAGGCAACGTCTGATCAAAGCAGATATCTGCTGGGGCAACAAAGGGGGCCTCGCTTCCTTGATGTCAACTGGAGAGGGTGGTCGCCTTCCTCGGAGTCCTCTGGAGCGGTTTGTTGGAGTTCCTTCCTGTCTGGTTTCTGGGTTTTCCAGGGAAGTCCACGCCTCCTTCCTGTGCCCAGGGATGTCTGAGGGGGTGCCACATCCTTTGGGAGGCTTTGGGGTCCGCCTCCATCGTCCTCCCCCAGGAATGCAGGTTTGAGACGATCTATAGATATCCAGTTTTCCCGCCCATGGATGGCTACTCGGTATGCCTTCTTGTTCCTTTCCAGTACAAGGGAAGCTCCTCTGTAGGGTCTAGTTAGGGGTGGGCGTACGGTGTCATCTTGACGAAGACATGGGTGGTGGAGGATAGCCCAGGGGGCATGAAGGGGGACATCCTGTCGGTAAATGCCCTTTGGCAGGGGGCGAACTTTCCAACCCTGTCACGGAGCCACTGCATCCCTATGTCGTCCCTGTCCTCTGCGACGAGTTCCCCAGTGACTACCAGGGTCTCCCCATAATCTTTTTCCGCTGAGGAGGGGTCACCGTTGGCTCTGGGGCGGTTCTCCACCCCAGGAGGACCCAGGGCAGCTGGTATTTACAATTCCCGGAGGAGCAATGAGCCATGAGGGATGCATTCAGAGACCTGTGGAACCTTTCCACCATTCCGTTGGCTGTGGGGCTGTAGACAGTGGTGTTGTGGTGAGTGGTCCCCATTAGGTGTGCTAGGGTGTTCCACAGCTCAGACAGGAAAACGGGTCCTCTGTCTGTTGTTGTCTTGTCTGGGACACCGAACCAGCTGATCCAGCTGGAAAGGAGGGCTTCCGCGTACGCACTGGAGGTGGCTTCTTCCATGGGTGTAGCTTCGAGTCACATGGTGGAGCAGTTGACGACTGTCAGAAGGTACCTGACTCCTCCTGATGGGGGAAGAGGGCCCACCACGCCAACGTGGATGTGCCCAAAGCGTCTCTTTGGCTGGGGGAACTCGCCCACTCCAGATTCGGTGTGCCATACTACTTTCTTGGCCTGACACTGCATACATTGCCTTGCCCAGGCCACCGCATCCTTTCGTATGCCGTGCCAGACGAACTTCTCCGTCAGCAACTTGGCTGTTGTCCTTCCAGTGGGGTGGGATAGGCCGTGGATGACTTCGAAGACCAGCTGACATCTGGGGGCGGGCACCAGGGGGCTGGGGCGTCCAGTGCTAATGTCGCTCAGTAATGTTGATCCTCCTGAGATGAAGGGCACGTCCTTCCATTTCAGAGACATGATGGCTGGATGGTAGGCTGGGGTCTCAGGGACAGCAGCCTCTTTGAGGGCGAGGTCCTCGTAGTCGATCCCGAACTGTACTGAGTCGATCTCGATCCTCGATAGTTGTCTGTTTTTGTATGATTGTCACGGGGTAGGGGTTTGATTTCGAGTTAAAAACCTTTCTGGAGTGACACAGAGGCCGTGTGCAAAATTTTGTCCAGTTGTGTCAACCAGTTTGGCTTTCTACAGTGGACAAACAAATTATGAACATTCATATATATATATATATATATATATATATATATATATATATATATATATATATATATATATATATATATATATATATATATATATATATATATATATATATATATATATATATATTGTTAAGAATAAACATTCCTCCCTCCCATGTAAAGTAATTTCAGCAATCAAATTCGAATTAATATTTTGTTCCTCTGTCTTTCGAATTGGATCTCAGGGAAAACCGCGCTTTTTGAGCCAGTACACAACCGTTAGGCGTCAGTATTCCTCACCTACCCCTCCCCCTTAAGAATCGTACGATGCGAAAACAATACTCCCAACCCCCTTTCCCCCATCGCACGATGGGGGAGCCATGTAGGGATTAGGAAGGGGAGAAGGGCATTTAAGGGCTGGTGGAACAGGTAAGTTTGCTTCTATAGGCATATTAAGATAAGTGTGCTTTTCCCCTACCCCCCTTGCTCGCTTTCTTGGCTTGCTTGCAGGTACAGCTGGGCCCCTGCCACCCCCCCGCCCAACGCCGAATGCGCTCTGTTTTCCAAAAAGCAGAGAGAGAACTCCCTGACCTCATCCTGAGCGGATGCTTCTTTCTCCGCTGGTGTGGCGATCGTCGACGACAGCCAATTCGATTGTAGGCGCCTATAACAATCTGAACAGGTTCGTACGTTGCAAGTAGTCATTTAGCCAGCCCTGTCCCTTGTACTCCACTCCTTAATTTCCCTCTCTTTTTAACTTTTAACCTATTCCTCCACGAACAATCTTCCCTTTGTCCAAATCTTGCCTGTATCCCCTGCTTTGCCATTTACGTATTTTGAATTCGAGTAACGATCCCGATAAACAATCATTTATCCCTCCACCAGTGCAATCTAAGGGCTATTTCAGTTGTTTAACTCAACGGTAACCAAGCGGTAGTTAACTTTGGGCGCATATAATTACGTGTCCATTGTTAACGCACTCGCGATTTCGAGACCCAGTTCATGTTTACGGGCTTTCATCAAAAGCACCTTCTAGGATAATTTATGTGTTGTATTTAAGAAAGTGTTTTGTAATATGCAGTAGGAAGATTCCCTTCCCCTTAGTTTGATCAGGGCTAACGAAGATGTCTCTTTCAGGAGGAAACGAGACAAGTGGCACGGTTGCACCATTCCTTGCTTCCATCCTGCCTACCACCATTTTCTGGTCGTAGTTAGAGAAGTTCCGTTGTGCCAACCATTTTCATGAAGTATTTCCTCCATCCTGGAACCCCACCATAGACATTGCTATTCCACGTAGTCAGGGCAGGCTGAAAGTGATCATTATCATTGACTGATTATTGCAAGCTGAATGTAATTAGTATCACTGAACTGATTATTGCAGATTGGCCCCGTTTTATCCAGTTATTTGTTTGCCAATTCATGTCATTATCATTACTGTGCCTATTTTGAATCTGTCCCTCAGTGATCATGTCGTATGGTGTCTAACTGTTAATTTACTAATGTTAATTTGTTAAGTTTCTATGAATAAATCACTGTAAATTGGCAAACGAATTCTAATTTCCAATATGGCGACCTTCCACCTTAAATTATAACTCCAGGAAAATTCTGAGGTAAGTCTTCACTTAAATCCCCTTTTGTTTACAAACTGGACTCCCTTGGATTTGTGGCAGCATCAATTATAATTTTGTGTGTAAATTCTCATCAAAACCAGTCCAGTCTGTAACAGTGACGACCAAATGCCAGGATATAGTCAAAATAGCTGAATTAGCTTCGCAATAAAGCTAGACTAAAAAAAGCCAGGAATATGAAATCGATTATTTCATTCACGATAATCATTTCATTTTAAAGGAGCAAAGGATGCGATCGTGCCGACGTCTTTTGGTAAAACAGTGTGTGTGCATGTCCTAATATTAAGGAAATAAGTCATATTAATATTTCTGTTTAAAAACGCAACGATTCTCGTAGCATTAAAAGCGTTCATAACAAGGGAACGCAATAGGGCTCTTATATTAGCGAGACACAGGGAAAGGCACGGAATGTTCACCCTGCAAAAATTTTAGAGTATAGGAAACGTGTCGGTTGCCGACGAATAAAATTAGGATTTATGAAGTGCTAGTGAGGGAATTTTGCATATATGTGCTAGGACCAGTGGCTAGGAGTCTAAATCAGAATAAGTTACGGCAAAGAAAATGTACATTTCTTGGTTAGTGATAAATTTTGAAATAACGATTAGTTTACGGGAATCCGTATAGCGATATCTGGCATTTATACAGCGAGCCAGCCAAAGTTGTGTTCAGACCGCATGCGTCAACTTGTCCCAGTGTTGGAAGGACAAACAGTTCCCAGCGTTTATTTTGCATTTAAGTATTAACGTAAAGTAAAGGACAGTGCTGATATTCAAAGAGTAATAATTCATTTCTTATTTCAAACCCCGCATGTAGCAAAAAGTGCAGTTTGTTGTGTTTCCTTTTCGCCATCCATTCAAATCCAATTGCGTCCATTGTCGCACAGCGAGCAAGAATTCGCGATCAGCTGTTCCCCGCGCAGATCCGTTCCCACAACGTTCTTTCAGGGAACGAACCTCGTCCCTGTGTGTTTAACGAAAATCAGGAAACGGTGCGAACCAATTTGAAACGCCCTTGCGTACCATACCCTTAAGTTCCTATGAGAACAAGCAGTAGCAATTCCATAATATATTTAACTTAACGTACTTTCACAACAATAATTTAATTTTGCTTAAGCATAAAATAAAGGGATTAAAACTTCATAACAAATACGTGCCATTTCATATCGCTCACCGAGAGAGAGAGAGAGAGATTTTTTTTTTCTCCTCTTCCCCTTTCTCTCGCCTCTCGTATTAGTGCATTTTTTTTTTTTTTCACGGGTCAAACCTAATTCACCTTATTTGGGGATCACTAATAAACTTTAAAAGGCAGATACAAAGAATTAGATTAATAACAAAACCTGAAATTTCAAATTTTTAACCCATTTAAAATCTTATTGTATACTCAGTGCGAAATTTCTGCATGCTTGTGCTTAGCGGATTAATCAAGCAAACCAACCTTTTCTTTCCAAGTGCTTCGACCCAGAATCATTTAGCGTAAGCGATAAAGCATATATATAGAGTATATCTTGTTACGTGTTCCAACTGATGTGCGGGAGTGGGTATATTTTATCTCAGACTTGCATGTTGCAAGTGCCAAAACATTGCACATTGAGTGCCTACCTCGTAGCACCCTGTCCTCATGTCAGGCAGCGCCCACTAGTTCTCATAACTAGCTAACCACTCGTGTCACATCAAGTTCCATTTCTCTCAGTGCCACTAATCTGCGGCATTGCTAAGCACCCAATCACTGAAGCACTTATCTTTCTCCTTTCACTTTCCTATCTCTTCCATTCTGTTGGAGTTCTTCCTTGCCTTTCTACTCCCTACTTACCTTCTGCTCTGGCAGAGTACCTCACCTTCAGTGCCAATTCATGCACTGACATTTTACATTGCTTCACGGAGCGCACCGGCACCACAGTGCCACCCAACCAAAGTAACCTCTTACACGTCATTGCACCCGTGTTGAAGAAACAGAGTGCCATACAACTGGTGTTTCCGCCCATAAGGACCGCAGCTCCTTCAGGAACACCTCATTAACAGTGCATCCACCCATAAGGACCATATAGAGCCTTCAGGAGCACTCCATTTACCAGCGCATCCGTCCATAAGGACTCAGACTTCCTTCAGGAACGCTTTTCCTCTAGTGTGACCCTCGCAAGGCACACTCCTCCACAGTGCCACCTCATTCAAAGGTGCCATTCATTGAAGTGCCACTAGTCTAAAGCGGCCCATACACGATCAGTTATATTGCGCAAGTCTGGTTGCACAATATAATTGACAATTTAATGTTGTCCACACACAGGTCAATATAATTGACAATTTAATTGGGCAAACCAGGCACAGTGTGGTCTTGCAATCCGCTGAGAAAGGATGGAGGATTTTGACCCAGCAATCGCCATGGCCGTTGCTCTTGCTGTAGAAGAGGAAAATGTCGTTCAAAGCTAGTTTACAAAATACAGGCAATTTAAATAAGCTCAGCAGCACTCACGCACCATGAGCGTGACATAATACATAAGAAAATGTGTTTTTAAATTAAAAATCGATTCTGTGCTAAAGTAAAATAATACCAAAATTGCATACCTCATGAGAAGGCCCGCTGTCATCTACAGTCGATGATAAACTTGTCTGCTTTGTGAGTGTACTCCGCGATTTTGCTGGGATTCCTTGGTCGTTGAGGAAGGCGAGGGCATGAAAATACCACAACGTTGGTTCATATACCTGGTCCGCCCCTGTGCCAGATTTTTCCGACTCCTGCACTTTTTTCAATTCTTTGCGATAGTTGGTTCTATATGCATTGATCTTTTTTTTTTACATCTTCTCTTGTGTACTTTGGGTACTTTTCATGGAATTTTTCAACCAACACAGCGTAAGCTGCACCTTTCTTTTGTCTGTTGCTGTAATCATCACTTTTTACTTTCCATAGGGCTGGTAAACTTTTATAAACTTCGATGCACTCCAACTGGAATGTCCTGTCTTCTTCTTTGTCAGACATGTTGACGATACGAAATCTGGAAGACAAATGATTTTATTGCACAATTTAATTGATGGTCACCACAGACGGTCAATTAATTGTGCAATGAAATAGACTTGCGCAATAAAATATCAAGCAGAAATTGATTCACTCAATACAATTGCGCAAGTCATCAATATTGCCCATACACGGTCAATTTAATTGTCAATTCAGAGTATTGACAATGAAATTGCGCAATATAATTGATCGTGTATGGGCCGCTTAAGGACACTTCCTCATCGTCACAAACCTTTTCCTTCGGGAACACCCACGTACCTCACTCAGCACCCCTTCCCATCAGCAACATGTCAACCGAGGAGCATCAATATTTCAGGAATATAGGGAAGGAGGACGGTCTTTCTGGCCAGGCCCTTCAACGGTTTGTAAAGGAACAGATCGCTGAGAAGAGAAAGTATGAAGAAGAACAAAGACAGCAAGAAGCTGAGCAGTGGAGAGAAGAAGAAAGAGAAGAGCGGAGAAGACAGCAAGAAGCCGAGCAGCAGAGAGAAGAAGAAGAAAGAGAAGACCGGAGAAGGCAGCAAGAAGAAGAAAGAGCAGAGAGACGGAGACAGCATGAACTAACCCTCAAAGACCGGGAGCTCGAGTT
Source organism: Macrobrachium rosenbergii (assembly GCA_039081455.1). Taxonomy (NCBI): domain Eukaryota; kingdom Metazoa; phylum Arthropoda; class Malacostraca; order Decapoda; family Palaemonidae; genus Macrobrachium; species Macrobrachium rosenbergii. The sequence goes on from JANJGK010000001.1 coordinate 34,467,538, forward strand.
GGAGAGAGCCAAGAAGTAAAGTGCAGAAGCTTTGGCAGCACAACAAGCATCGAGCCCCACCCCATCGGCCACAAATACCTCTCTGTCGACAGTCAATAACCTTGTGGGAAAGTGGACTAAAGACGAGCCGGAGCAATGGCTCGAAGAGATCGAATTCCTCTTCGAGACCTATGACGTCAGCCTGGCTGAGAGGTCCCTACTGCTTACCAAGCACTTAGATGGGAAGGCTAAGGCTGCTCACCGAGCCCTGGACAGAGATCAACGAGGGGACATGGCTGCCGTCCACGAGGCCATCGCTAAGGTGTATGAGATCACCCCTGAGAGGTGGAGACAACGCTTCAGAGGTATGGCCAAGAATGTCGGCTGGTCCTGGACGGAGTGGGCTTGCCACAAAACCCAATCGGGGACCCGCTGGCTAGAGTCTATGCGGTGCAACACCTTTGAAGATTTGTTCAACCAGACCATGCTGGAGGATCTCTTCCAGTGTGCGCCCGTGCCTCTGGCTGTGTATCTTAGTGATAAGCAGCCAGCCACTCTCAAGGAGGCCTGCCGCTTAGCTGAGCCTGGGAGACATACAATCCTTCCCATGGCACCTTGCAGTGCAAAATAGTGCCACCTGGACACCTCTCAGGCCTCAATCGCTCGCGGAACGGCCCGCCTAACAAACCTCCGTGTCCCATATGTAAAAGGTATGGCCATGCCGAAACAGATTGCCCCTATAAAGATGGCAACCAGCAGGGCAACAACTCTCGGCAACCTACCAGCAACCACCAGTCCTCCGCTCCGCCAAATTCAACACCGGCTTCCCAGCATACCGTCACTGCCGGAAGATCAACATATCACCGGGGCCCCTGCCGAGACTGTGGAGCTTCTGGGCACTCTTCTGCTGGGTATCCTGCATGCCCAAAACATGTCGTCACGCCCAGGCACGTGAACCTGATCAGTGCCACCACCTCCTTAGCTGAGCCGCCGGAGAGAACTCACCCTGAGATGGTCTGGACACAGACGTCTTAGTGGCTTCTCTGGACGGTTCCAGCCCACCAGTGCATCTGCCAACTACTGCCGACACTGGCTCGGATATTAGTGTGATTGATCGGGCCCAGGTGCCCGCCAGTGCCACAGTAGAGGAGCACACAAAGTGGACCGTGACCTGGGTGGATGAACAGTCCCTGACCGTCCCCACAGTTGAGGTCAGGGTGATTACCCCTTGGAGCGATAAGGTGCATCGACTTGGCGTTGTCAAGCGTATTAGGCATGGAGTGGAGTTCCTGCTTGGTCGAGACATCCTCTGGGGATGTCCCACCCTCACACCACTCTGTTGCCTGACTGCTTCCGCCAGCACTTCCAGCACCACCTCTTCAGATAGGGACACAGCCCTTGTGACAGCTGTGCCCCCGTCCACCAATACTAATCAACCACATTTTGGGCCTAGTCCGCGGGTCTTGCAACCAGACGGCCACCCAAGAATCACTCCCTCATTCCAAAGAGACCGAACTAATTCCCGCTGTAGGCCCTGCAACATAAGGGGTCACTCTGAGAAATGGGCAAAGTGCCCCAGTAGGCTCGCCACAGCAGCCAACTCCACTAAACTAAGAGGCCCAGTCCTCCCATTAAGACAGGAATCGCTGTCCAACCTCATGCCAGGGACTCCGAGGGGTCTCGATTCCCTGGGTCCCCCTTCAGCTTTGTCTGACATTACTTCACTGCCAGTGCCCCTTGCCAGCACTGGTCAGTGCCAAGCTCCATCCATCTTGGCGGGATGCTTCCTGCCAAGTGCACTTCCCGAGCCGGGCCCTGAGTCAGTGCCCGTGCCGGGCCCTGAGTCAGTGCCCGTGCCGGGCCCCGAACCTGACTTGGATCCTCCTACGGGAGATCCCCCAAATCTCACCACTGTGCTCATCGCACAGTGGGAACCGCTGACCCCGGATGTTTCTTCTTCCCACACTCTTCCACCTGCTGAGGATGACCCTCTAGCAGGCCTGGACGTTACCTCTTTTCTGGTCGACCAGGAACTGTCCGGCCAGGACGCAGACGCTGGTTCCCTTCCCACGACGGTTGTCGCAGCAGCCGAAGTAGGAGGCCAGCCCGTAGCCCTTGAGGCTGCCCCTGATCCTGTTCCTGACGGCACTCCTGGCCGTTCTTCAGAGTTAGTACCCTCATCGCCCCCTAGGAATGGCCTAGCCAGACCCTGGAGGCCCCCGAAGAAGAAGAAGAAGGGGCGGAAGAAATTGACTCAGTGAGTCAGAGCCATAAGCTCTCTTGGCACTCGTGCCCGTTGGCACAGTGCCGCTTGCATCTCAGAGTGATCCTGGCACCTGCCCAGAGAGGGTAGCCTGTGTGACCTCTGAACCCGTAGCATTAACCGTTAACTACCTAGGCCTTTGTAATACTAACCTTTTTCCAACTAACCTCCTTCCAACCCACTCTAGACTCAAATTCATATATTACTTACCCATACATTGTGAATTACCCTTCAGGTTAGGCAAGTTTCAATTTATTGCGTGTTAGTCGTAAACCGTAGTGCAGATCATAACTCAGTGCGTGCCATTCTTTAGTGCAAGTCGTGCAGTGCCAAAGTCGTGGGGATAGTAGGTTAGGTTAGGTTAAGTGGTTACAGTGTGCATTTGTCTAGGCGTAGAGTTATCCCATCATCCTAGCCAGTTAGTAGCCGTATCCATACCCTTCGGTAGGTTAGGCCTGTAAATTAGCCAATTCAGAACCCCTCTTAGCAGTTAGGTAGATTCCCTTAGATGTGCAGAGCCACAATCCACCTTATGTAGGGTCCCTGGCCAGTCGGGAGGAATTAGCTAAGACCCTCACACCCGAAAGGGTGTGAAGGGTCTTTTTTAAGGGGGGACCTGTTAAGAATAAAAATTCCTCCCTCCCTTGTAAAGAAATTTCAGCAATCAAATTCGAATTAATATTTTGTTCCTCTGTCTTTTGAATCGGCGTCTCGGTGAAAACCGCGCTTTTTGAGCCAGTACACAACCGTTAGGCGTCAGTATTCCTCACCTAACCGCCCCCCTTAAGAATCGTACAATGCGAAAACAATACTCCCAACCCCCTTTCCCCCATTACGCGATGGGGGAGCCATGTAGGGATTAGGAAGGGCAGAAGGGCATTTAAGGGCTGGTGGAACAGGTAAGTTTGCTTCTATATGCATATTAAGATAAGTGTGCTTTTCCCATACCCTCCTTGCTGGCTTTCTTGGCTTGCTTGCAGGTACAGCTGGGCCCCCGTCGCCACCCCCCCCCCAACGTCGAATGCGCTCTGTTTTCCAAAAAGCAGAGAGAGAACTCCCTGACCTCATCTCGAGCGGATGCTCCTTTCTCCGCTGGTGTGGCGATCTTCAACGACAGCCAATTCGATTGTAGGCGCCTATAACAATCTAAACAGGTTCGTACGTTGCAAGTAGTCATTTAGCCAGCCCTATCCCTTGTACTACACTCCTTAATTTCCCTCTCTTTTTAACTTATAACCTATTCCTCCACAAACAATCTTCCCTTTGTCCAAATCTTGCCTGTATCCCCTGCATTGAAATTTACGTACTTTGAATTCGAGTAACGATCCCGATAAACAATCATTTATCCCTCCAACAGTGCAATCTAAGGGCTATTTCAGTTGTTTAACTCAACGGTAACCAAGCGGTAGTTAACTTTGGGCGCGTATAATTACGTGTCCATTATTAACGCACTCGCGATTTCGAGACCCAGTTCATATTTACGGGCTTTCATCAAAAGCACCTTCTAGGATAATTTATGTGCTGTATTTAAGAAAGTGTTGTGTAATCTACAATAGGAAGATTCCCTTCCCCTTAGTTTGATCAGGGCTAACGAAGACGTCTCTTTCAGGAGGAAATGAGACACGTGGCACAATTGCACCATTCCTTGCTTCCATCCTGCCTGCCACCATTTTCTGGTAGTAGTTAGAGAAGTTCCGTTGTGCCAACCATTTTCATGAAGTATTTCCTCCATCCTGGAACCCCACCATAGACATTGCTATTCCACGTAGTCAGGGCAGACTGAAAGTGATCATTATCATTGACTGATTATTGCAAGCTGAATGTATCACTGAACTGATTATTGCAGATTGGCCCCGTTTTATCCACTTATTTGTTTGCCAATTCATGTCATTATCATTACTGTGCCTATTTTGAATCTGTCCCTCAGTGATCATGTCGTATGGTGTCTAACTGTTAATTTACTAATGTTAATTTGTTAAGTTTTTGTGAATAAATTCCAATATGGCGACCTTCCACCTTAAATTATAACTCCAGGAAAATTTTGAGGTAAGTCTTCACTTAAATCCCCTTTTGTTTACAAACTGGACTCCCTTGGATTTGTGGCAGCATCAATTATAATTTTGTGTGTAAATTCTCATCAAAACCAGTCCAGTCTGTAACAATATACATACATATATATATATATATATATATATATATATATATATATATATATATATATATATATATATATATATATATATATATATATATATATATATATATATATATATATATATATATATATATATATATATATATATATATATATATATATATATATATATATATATATATATATATATATATATATATATATATATATATATATATATATATATATATATATATATATATATGTACGTACGTACGTATATATATATATATATATATATATATATATATATATATATATATATAATATATATATATATATATATATATATATATATATATATATATATATATATATATATATATATATATATATATATATATATATATATATATATGTATGTATGTATGTATGTATGTATGTATGTATGTATGTATGTATGTATGTATGTATGTATGTATGTATATATATATATATATATATATATATATATATATATATATATATATATATATATATATATATATATATATATATATATATATATATATATATATATATATATATATATATATATATATATATATATATATATATATATATATATATATATATATATATATATATATATATATATATGAAAGTTCGTAATTTGTTTGTCCACTGTAGAAATCCAAACTGGTTGACAAACCCAGACAAAATTTTGCACACGTCCTTTATGTCACTCCAGAAAGATTTTTAACTCAAAATCAAACCCCTACCCCGTGACAAACATACAAAAACAGATAAAACAAATGAAATTTTCGTTTTTACGTCATGTTTTCCTACAGAGTTACTGGGCTAATTCTCATTTTCCTCCTGACTCTCCACCTTTTATTCCATGCACTGTCAGAGTTATGGTTAACCTACAACAATAAACCCAAATTCCCTATAACATAAATTTTTTTATCAGAATTTACGTGAATTTCGATCATAATATATGATAATTATTAATATAAGTGTTAAAATATACCTCACTGCTTGGATGTATTGCTAAATTAAATATTTTCGGTTTTGTTACAAAACATATTTCATAGCTATAAAGCAATCAACCCTAACCAGCAGGTCTAAAGATTTTCTACCTAAATATATACACATACCAGGTTTCTTCCTCATTCACGCATGCGTTGTAGCTGCTAGCTCAACACGACGTGCAAAATGTATGATAACAGTATATCCTTTTTCTTTATTATGTGAAATGCAAATTTTCTCATTAATTCAATCATTTCTTTGTTTTTACCTTCAGAATTCATTATAGCGACTTCTTCGTAGCATCACGATGGCATATATCGTTATAAAGTCAGTTTAAATGAGGTTTATGGGGTGTTTTGGCAACAACATTTCACTACATACCTACATACCTAGCCGGTAGGTCCATCTGTTGTTAAACAAGAGACAGACCTTCTCTCCTCCCACACACAAACACATAGACACACCTGATCGCGAATTGTAGAAATACAATATTTTTTATTTATTGTCTTTGTTCAGTGGAGATGATTTTTATTCTCTTTTGATAGAGGAACGTAACTTCCCCTCCCAGTTCCCTCCCCCCTCTATCTTCCCTTCACCCTCCCCTCCCCTTCACCTCCCAATTACCCTTCCCTCTTCCCTTCTTTTTCCCCTCCCCATCCCCCTCCCCTTCCCCTTTCCCCTCCCCTTCACTTGGCTACAATGGTGAGGATGGGTCTATTCCAGCTCTAATAAATATATCTGAAAACAACAGGAATATGTATGCAAGAGAGGCAATAGACTTTTATCCCTCTTATTGTCAGGTCAGCAATGTGAACCCATTGTGATTATGGACCCGGGTTCGTTTCACACTACTGGACATCATAATTTCTTCATATTTCTTGCACTTGCATCTTAGGCTTTGTAGTGGCAAGCGTATCCAAAAAAGCACAAAGAATTCGAGAAATTAAGAGGTCATTGTGGCTATTACAATTACATATGTATCTGGTAAAAGTGACCAGTAGATTCTACACATATATTTCAGCCTAAAAAACAATAAAAATGGTTGCCCACTTGGCTACAATGGTGAGGATGGGTCTATTCCAGCTCTAATAAATATATCTGAAAATGACAGGTATATTCATGTATGAGATGCAATAGACTTTTAACCTTCCTGTGGTCAGGTCAGCAATGTGACCTCGTTGTGATTATGGGACCCAGGTTCATTTCCCACAACCAGACATCATAATTTCTTCATAGTTCTTGCACTTGGATCTTAAGGCTTTGTAGTGACATATGCATCCCAAAAAATGCGAAGAATTCTAGAAATTAAGAGGGCATTGCGGCTATTATTATTGCACACACATGTATATATATATATATATATATATATATATATATATATATATATATATATATATATATATATATATATATATATATATATATATATATATATATATATATATATATATATATATATATATATTGTCACGATGCGTATCAAGTACCTGGTTATTACACAACTAATCTCAAGATTCAAAAATATACCTCACTTCAGCCAGATACCTGAACTCTCATAACATTAATTGTTACGACTGAGTACTCTAAAGGTAACAGTGATCCCTTAAGAAAAAACTTATTTATCAATCACTTGAAAAATCAAACTAAGTTCGTCAGAATATGGGTGAGGTATAAAAAATTAAACTAGAAATCTTCTAGAGTAAAAGGGCATCACTCCATCAAAAAACTCTAACTGTTTCCCTGGTCTTAATTCACTTTAGCAAAACTAAAAGAACAAAACATGTTTATCACTTTGCCTTATGCACACACGATCAATCCTATTCACTGGTGATCAATAAATGAAACACTGTTTTTCTAAAAATGTTAAATACAAAAATTTATTTTCAGATTCAAAGTTTATAACTAGAATTCACAATTAATTAGAATTCACAATCTGAAAAATTTACTATTAGTTGAAAATAACACAAAACTCAATGAATTCTTGAATTAAATTATGAAACAAAACTAATTCACAAAAACTTTATCAGGAATTTAAATTAATCAAGCAAAATTTAAACTATCAAGAATTACTCAAGATTTAAAAAGAAAATCTCAATAAATGAAATTAAGTATGCAATGTTAAATTAAGTATGCAATGTTAAATTAAGTATGCAATGTTAAATATGCAATGTTAAATTAAGTATGCAATGTTAAATTACCAAGAAATATTTACAATGCTATGTGAATAAATGTTACATCACAAACATAAAAAATGTGAAAATATAAAGAAATTGTAAATAGAAAAACACACAAAAATACACGTAAGATTTATCAATAATGATTTCACTTGTTCAAAATTTCCTAACTTATCACACCATAACCTCCTAACTTATCATACCATGGTATCAATAAGTAAAATTTCATGTTACCTTACACAACTTGTGAAAACCTCTGTAAATCACTTGCTGCAGCTGCGTTACACAATACACACTTTTTTATCAGGCGCCGTTACGAACTAAATAACTTTGCTAAATTCAGATCTCAAAAGTTAATGTTAAAAGTGACCACAAAAATTTACGTTAAAAGTAATCTCTTCCTAATTAGGAATGAGAGAGAGAGAGAGAGAGAGAGATATGGAACCAAATCTACTGGTCTCAGAAATCAGAATGAATCAAATTTTAGGATTCCAGTAATACGTGAAACAATTACATGATGTCATTAAAGCATTTTGGGTACGAGATACAAAAGTTCTAGAAGCAGGGAGGTGACGTCATTAAAGCGTTTTGGGTGCGAGATACAATGGAGAAGCTTCTAGAAGGAAAGTTACGTCATCCCAGCAAAACGTTTTGAACGCATCTTACAAAACATGACGTAATTGATCAGGACACGTATTCTTTCTCTCAAAGTGGCGAACGTGACTCAAACAATGCATGCAACAACATGAAATCACTCGTCTCGAGCCCGTATGGGACGAATTGGCGTTTGTTTTGCAAATCTGTCATCGCTAACCCAAAACAAAGCGTTCCCTCTTATCTCAACTGATGACAACTGAAATGAAACAAGCCTTTGTGGACACACACACGTGTTCACATACTACGCTTTTACCAAGAAAGATATTCGTTCTAAATTACGTTACTATTAAAATTATAACAACAATTCTAAATTACGCTATCAAGTAATCATTAGTACTTTTGAGATCTGATGTCAAACTAAATATGACACTTCAACAACCATTATCATTAAACATAACACATGAAAAAATTCAATATGTCAAAATCATAGGAGGATATACGTATTAGAAGGCAACATCATGAAATTCCTCCCCCGAGAAGATTACTTATCCCGGGTTTGAATCCAACGATTCACAACGGGATAAATAATCTGCTATGACATTATCTTTTCCTGAAATGTGTTTAACACTTACATTATATGGTTGCAGGCATAAAGACCACCTGGTCAGTCTCATATTATTATTTTTCATCTTATTGATGAATGAGATTGGGTTGTGATGCGACAATACTAAAATTTCTTCATTCCTAGGTCGGTTCACATACACTTCAAACTTTTTCAATACTGTGATTAATGCTAATGTTTCTTTTTCAATTGTTGAGTATGTTTTCTGGTGCTTTTTCAACTTTGAAGACATAAAACATACTGGATGTAAGATTCCGTTGTCATCTTTTTGAAGTAGAACAGCTCCAATTCCACAGTCGGATGCATCAACTTGTATCACAAACTTTTTATTGAAGTCTGGAGCTTGAAGCACTGGTCTTGAAGTTAATATGGCTTTAACCTTCTCAAATGATTCTTGACATTCTGGAGTCCAATCAAACTTTCTTTAAGGACTGGTTAAGTCAGTTAAGGGAGCTACTACGGCTGAGAAATTTGGACAGAACCGGCGATAAAATCCAGCCATGCCCAAAAATCTTTGTAGCTGTTTCCTCGTAGCAGGAGGGGTAGCCTTACGGATACCTTCTACATTTGCGTCAATAGGAGCGAGAAGGCCTTTTCCAACTTCAAATCCTAGGTACTGTACAGTTGCCTTTCCAAACTCACTTTTTTGTAAGTTGATTGTTAGTCCTGCTTCCCGAAGTTTCTTGAACACTTTCCTTAATATCTTCAGATGTTCTTCCCATGTATTAGAATAAATCACAATGTCATCAAGGTATACACCTACTCCTTCTATTGATCCTAGTAGTTGATCCATCATTCGCTGGAATGTTGCAGGTGCATTCATCAGACCAAACGGCAAAACAGTGTATTGATACAGTCCAAAAGGAGTAATGAAAGCTGACAGCAACTTAGCATTCTCATCTAACGGAATTTGATAATATCCTTTCAACAAGTCTATCTTGGAAACAAATTTGGCTTGCCCAATATTATCAAGTAATTGATCAATAAGAGGCAAGGGATAATTGTCAGCCACACTGATGGAATTCAGTTTCCTATAATCAGTACACATCCTAAATGAGCCATCTGGTTTCTTCACTAACACACAAGGAGAACTATAATGACTTGAACTGGGTTCTGCTAATCCATGCTGCAACAAATATTCAACTTCTTTCTTCAAAACATCTCGATGAAAAGGTGATAAGCGATAAGCTCTCATTTTAAAAGGTTTTCCATCTTCTCTGATCTTTATCTCATGCTTTGTCAGATTGGTACACCTAGGTACATCTGCAAAAATTTCAGGGAAACTTTGAATAACTTCACTTAATTCACTACTTTGCTCAATACTCAGATGTTTTAGTTTATCTTCCAAATTTTCTAATATTGAAGAATTGTTCATCTTGTTTTCAGCTCCTAATTCGTAGCCGTCATCGTCCTCTGTAGATGAAGTTGTTTGTGTTATTGACACTGTTTCAGTTTTAGTCTCTGAGAAGTAAGGTTTCAAAAGATTCACATGTATCTTCCTCTGTCGTTTTCTTCTTCCTGGTGTTTCAATCACATAAGTTCGATCACTTAACTTCTCTATTATCCTATAAGGACCTTGAAACTTATTGGTAAGGGGAAATCTTTTCACTGGTAAGAACACTAGAACTTGCTGTCCAATACTAAAATTTCTTAGCTTAGTTTTAGCATCATATTTCCTTTTCATTTTCTCTTGACTTATTTTCAAATTTTCTAAAGAGAATTTTCTAATTTCTCTTAATCTTTTCCTCAAGTTCTTCACATATTCTCCTTGGATTTCCTCTTGATTTTCTTCCCAATTCTCTGCAAGAATCTTCAATGGACCTCTAATGTCTCGACCAAAAATCATTTCATTTGGTGAACATCCCATGCTTTCTTGATAAGCATTCCTAACTTCAAATAACATTAAAGGTAAACCAGCATCCCATTCTCTTCCTGATTCATTACAATACTTAGTTAACATACTTTTCAATGTCTGGTGGAACCTTTCCAAGGCTCCTTGAGTCTCTGGATGATAAGCAGTTGATAACTGTTGTTTTACTCCTAACAAGTTCATCACATCCTGGAATAATTTTGAAGTAAAGTTCGTTCCTCTATCACTTTGCACAATTTCTGGTATTCCAAACTTGGAGAAAAACTCCACCAACTTCTCAGCAATTACCTTTGCACTTATACTTCTTACAGGAATCGCCTCAGGATACCTAGTCACTGGACACATTAATGTTAATAGATATTCATTTCCTTTCTTTGTTTTCGGAAGTGGCCCAACCACATCTATAATTACCTTGCTAAAGGGTTCTCCTCTAACTTCTATGGGATGTAGGGGTGCTTTCTGAATGGTTTCATTCGGTTTTCCAGCTATCTGGCATGTGTGACACATTCTGCAAAATTTGCTAATGTCCTTATGAAGTCCAGGCCAGAAAAAATACTTCATAACCTTCTCAACAGTCTTCCTGATTCCCATATGTCCAGACTCGTGCGCTACTGCTACAACTTGTTTCCTCAATGGATATGGAATCAAAATTTGATGATATTCACCCCATTCAGCATTTCCTGGTATATCTGCAGGTCGATGCTTCCTCATTAGCAATCCTTCCTTTAGATAATAACAGGTAGGAGTTTGTTGCGTCTCTTCTTGATCAACAACTCTGAAGAACAAATCAGCCAACGTTGTATCCCTCTTCTGCAGTTCCATTAGCTTCTCTCTTGTCACTTGACCAACTTCAAGGGTTGAACTCTCCATATCTGCTAATTCTGCTTCTGTAGTTTCACTACTATCTTCAGGAACTCTTTGACTACTCGGAGTCTCTTCAATAACAACAGGAACCTCTTCTTCTTGGGAAATCTCTTCATTACTAACACTAGGGGAAACTTCACTTTCCTGGAACAGTTCTTCTAATCTTAAAGATCCTTCACTTGATTCTTCTGGTGCAGGTAAATCCTCAGTATTTTCACTTGCAGACATAGTTCTCTTCATACTCCTGGTAGTTACACAACTTGGAAACAGGTGGGGGTTTTTCTTCTCTAAATCAACCGTAGGACTAACCCTTAACGGTTTGTCTGTCACTATAGGACAAGGAACAAATGGTACACTACCAACTTCATTACCCAGTAAAACATGTACACCTTCAACAGCTAGTGAGTCCTTTACAGCAAAATCAACATTTCCTGTCACCAATTCACAGGACAAATGCAAGCGGCATATAGGAGTTACCTCTTCTCCTCCTATACCCTTCAAAATAATTGAATCTCCGGTGAGATTCTTCTCCAACTGTGGGTGAGCACCACGAACTACCACACTATGGTTACTCCCCGTATCACGTAATACCTTGACTGGTACCTGCACACTTCCTCCTTGAGTTGTCAGCGTACCTTCATAGATATATGGCTTAAAAGCCTCCAAGCTGCTCAGCCACTCACTGCTTGAAGTTACATTTCCACTGGTTGCTAAACACTCTGCTTGTTTAGTCTCAGTCTTCCCCACACTGCTCTTCGTAGTTTGCTTCACCTGGTTACCTTTAACCACTTGACCAACTGGTTTGGTCTGCTGTTGTGTCTGATAACAATCTCGACTGTAGTGTCCTACTCTTCCACACTTGTAGCAGACATTAGTCTTCTGTATCTGTCTTGAAAACTGACTGGATGATGAGGATTTAACATTTAATTGCTGAGGGGTGTTACCTGACTTTGTATTGGCATAGCCACTAGAAGGATTTCCAGTTGTAATGTTCCTGAAATTTGGATGAGATCTGAAACCTGTGCGTTGTTGGTTCTGGTACTTGACATTATAATTTCTTTTGCTAGAAATTATATTAAAATCTTCGCTCAATGTAGCAGCTTTGTCAAGTTTTTTAACCTCTCTCTCTCTTAAATAGGCTCTTATGTGTTCAGGAATTCCTCTAAGATATTGTTCTAGGACTACTAACTCCTCAAGTTCGTCCATAGATTTAACTTTAGCAGCCTCCAACCATCGTTTAAAACATCTTCTTACTTTGTAAGCATAATCCAAGAAAGTTATCTTGTCATCCTTTCTCAAAGATCTGAATCTTTCATTATAATATTCAGGGGTCATCTGGTAAACTTGTAGCACATTATGTTTGAGTACCTTGTACTCTTTACACTGATCAGTTGATAAGGCTAAATAGGCACTTCTTCCTTTACCAATGAGAACACTCTGTAACAAGACAGACCATTTATCCTCTGGCCATCCCATACCTGAAGCTACTTTTTCAAAGTGATCAAAAAACTCATCTGGGGCTTCTTCTGTAAATTTCGGAATTAACTTCTGCACTCTTACTACATCAAATACAGGGTCTGAATTACCTTGAGTAGGGTTAGACGGTATTACAGGTAATGTGGATCGAGCTTTTATTAACTCCATCTCCCTTTCATGTCTTGCTCTTTCTCTCTCCTCTTTTGCTCTTTCTCTTTCTTCTTTTGCTCTTTCTCTTTCTTCTTCTGCTGCTTTTTCTTCTTCTCTTTCCTTTCTTTCTCTTTTCTCTCTATCTTCTCTTTCTCTTTCTGCTTGCATTTTCTCTCTGTCAGCCTGTATCCTCAGCTTAATCAAATTTTCTTCTGCTTTTATACGTCTAAGTTCTGCTTCTGCATCACTTTTCTCTTTCTTTTGCTCATGTTTATCTGTAAATTCTGCCTCAGCTGCATTCAACAATTCCTGTGCCTCTCCTAACTCTTCATCTACTTTATCAGAGTCCATCAATGCTTGGATTGCAATATATTTGATTTGTGCCTTAATCATACCACTAGACACATTACCCCCACATGCTACTGCTAAAGCAATCCACTGTGCCTTAGTCAGGTTGGATTCAGATAACTCTTGGATGGAAGGAGCTGCTAAAAACCTCTGAACATTGAACAGAGCCATTTTCTCTAAGTTACTCAACTAAATAATTCACAATACAAAGCAAAAAATAACTATGTGGTCACTCTCCTATCAAAATATATCCCTAACACCACCAGTATAAACCATAAACCAGAGTGATATTTTGTTTTGTTCCACGGGTCTCTGGGCACCAAACAATATAATGTCACGATGCGTATCAAGTACCTGGTTATTACACAACTAATCTCAAGATTCAAAAATATACCTCACTTCAGCCAGATACCTGAACTCTCATAACATTAATTGTTACGACTGAGTACTCTAAAGGTAACAGTGATCCCTTAAGAAAAAACTTATTTATCAATCACTTGAAAAATCAAACTAAGTTCGTCAGAATATGGGTGAGGTATAAAAAATTAAACTAGAAATCTTCTAGAGTAAAAGGGCATCACTCCATCAAAAAACTCTAACTGTTTCCCTGGTCTTAATTCACTTTAGCAAAACTAAAAGAACAAAACATGTTTATCACTTTGCCTTATGCACACACGATCAATCCTATTCACTGGTGATCAATAAATGAAACACTGTTTTTCTAAAAATGTTAAATACAAAAATTTATTTTCAGATTCAAAGTTTATAACTAGAATTCACAATTAATTAGAATTCACAATCTGAAAAATTTACTATTAGTTGAAAATAACACAAAACTCAATGAATTCTTGAATTAAATTATGAAACAAAACTAATTCACAAAAACTTTATCAGGAATTTAAATTAATCAAGCAAAATTTAAACTATCAAGAATTACTCAAGATTTAAAAAGAAAATCTCAATAAATGAAATTAAGTATGCAATGTTAAATTAAGTATGCAATGTTAAATATGCAATGTTAAATTAAGTATGCAATGTTAAATTACCAAGAAATATTTACAATGCTATGTGAATAAATGTTACATCACAAACATAAAAAATGTGAAAATATAAAGAAATTGTAAATAGAAAAACACACAAAAATACACGTAAGATTTATCAATAATGATTTCACTTGTTCAAAATTTCCTAACTTATCACACCATAACCTCCTAACTTATCATACCATGGTATCAATAAGTAAAATTTCACGTTACCTTACACAACTTGTGAAAACCTCTGTAAATCACTTGCTGCAGCTGCGTTACACAATACACACTTTTTTATCAGGCGCCGTTACGAACTAAATAACTTTGCTAAATTCAGATCTCAAAAGTTAATGTTAAAAGTGACCACAAAAATTTACGTTAAAAGTAATCTCTTCCTAATTAGGAATGAGAGAGAGAGAGATGGAACCAAATCGACTGGTCTCAGAAATCAGAATGAATCAAATTTTAGGATTCCAGTAATACGTGAAACAATTACATGATGTCATTAAAGCATTTTGGGTACGAGATACAAAAGTTCTAGAAGCAGGGAGGTGACGTCATTAAAGCGTTTTGGGTGCGAGATACAATGGAGAAGCTTCTAGAAGGAAAGTTACGTCATCCCAGCAAAACGTTTTGAACGCATCTTACAAAACATGACGTAATTGATCAGGACACGTATTCTTTCTCTCAAAGTGGCGAACGTGACTCAAACAATGCATGCAACAACATGAAATCACTCGTCTCGAGCCCGTATGGGACGAATTGGCGTTTGTTTTGCAAATCTGTCATCGCTAACCCAAAACAAAGCGTTCCCTCTTATCTCAACTGATGACAACTGAAATGAAACAAGCCTTTGTGGACACACACACGTGTTCACATACTACGCTTTTACCAAGAAAGATATTCGTTCTAAATTACGTTACTATTAAAATTATAACAACAATTCTAAATTACGCTATCAAGTAATCATTAGTACTTTTGAGATCTGATGTCAAACTAAATATGACACTTCAACAACCATTATCATTAAACATAACACATGAAAAAATTCAATATGTCAAAATCATAGGAGGATATACGTATTAGAAGGCAACATCATGAAAATATATATATATATATATATATATATATATATATATATATATATATATATATATATATATATATATATATATATATATATATATATATATATATATATATATATATATATATATATATATATATATATATATATATATATATATATATATATATATATATATATATATATATATATATATATATATATATATATATATATATATATATATATATATATATATATATATATATATATATATATATATATATATATATATTATATATATATATATATATATATATATATATATATATATATATATATATATATATATATATATATATATATATATATATATATATATACCCACCACAACCTCTATTGCAAGAATCCATAAAGATGGATTTCCTTTCCTTTAAATAGGACAGCTAGGGCCCACAGACCAACTCACTCAGGAAGGGTCAGCCAGGTACCCAATAGTTAGGACTATAATGGCATCCAAAATGATGATTAGCCTTCCTGTCCCCTTGATATATAGGTGACCTATAAATTCCCCTTCGGTGATAATTCCCCATCGGGGATATTCCCGAGGTAGCGTGGATTTGATATTAAGCGACATTTGTAGCTTCATGAACGTATATAAATCACGGTGTGATAAAAAAAGTCATTAAAAGAGCTGTGTGTTCCAAACGTACCAAAGAACTATCATGGTCGAGGTGTGTTAATGCCGAAGCTAAGTACAATTTCCCTTCTCTCGACGGGTAAATAAAGTACACCAGACTCGGCATTAATTTGTACCTCTCTTGATGGCTCAGTGGTAACGTCGACTGGAGTTGCTGGATGGCGCGTCTGTGTCGTGGGATCGAGACTCGGCAGGCCCCGTTCATTTATCACTTATAAATTCACCTTCGGTGATAATTCCCCATCGGGGATATTCCCGAGGTGGCGTGGATTTGATATTAAGCGACATTTGTAGCTTCATGAACGTATATAAATCACGGTGTGATAAAAAAAAGTCATTAAAAGAGCTACGTGTTCCAAACGTACCAAAGAACTATCATGGTCGAGGTGGGTTAATGCCGAAGCTAAGTACAATTTCCCCGCTCTCGACGGGTAAATAAAGTACACCAGACTCGGCATTAATTTATACCTCTCTTGATGGCTCAGTGGTAACGTCGACTGGAGTTGCTGGATGGCGCGTCTGTGTCGTGGGATCGAGACTCGGCAGGGCCCATTCATTTATCACTTATAAATTCCCCTTCGGTGATAATTCCCCATCGGGGATATTCCCGAGGTAACGTGGATTTGATATTAAGCGACATTTGTAGCTTCATGAACGAATATAAATCACGGTGAGATAAAAAAAGTCATTAAAAGAGCTGCGTGTTCCAAACGTACCAAAGAACTATCATGGTCGAGGTGGGTTAATGCCGAAGCTAAGTACAATTTCCCCGCTCTCGATGGGTGAATAAAGTACACCAGACTCAGCATTAATTTATACCTCTCTTGATGGCTCAGTGGTAACGTCGACTGGAGTTGCTGGATGGCACGTCTGTGTCGTGGGATCGAGACTCGGCAGGGCCCGTTCATTTATCACTTATAAATTCCCCTTCGGTGATAATTCCCCATCGGGGATATTCCCGAGGTGGCGTGGATTTGATATTAAGCGACATTTGTAGCTTCATGAACGTATATAAATCACGGTGTGATAAAAAAGTCATTAAAAGAGCTGCGTGTTCCAAACGTACCAAAGAACTATCATGGTTGAGGTGGGTTAATGCCGAAGCTAAGTACAATTTCCCCGCTCTCGACGGGTAAATAAAGTACACCAGACTCGGCATTAATTTATACCTCTCTTGATGGCTCAGTGGTAACGTCGACTGGAGTTGCTGGATGGCGCGTCTGTTTCGTGGGATCGAGACTCGGCAGGGTCCGTTCATTTATCACTTATAAATTCCCCTTCGGTGATAATTCCCCATCAGGGATATTCCCGAGGTAGCGTGGATTTGATATTAAGCGACATTTGTAGCTTCATGAATGTATATAAATCACGGCGTGATAAAAAAAGTCATTAAAAGAGCTGCGTGTTCCAAACATACCAAAGAACTATCATGGTCGAGGTGGGTTAATGCCGAAGCTAAGTACAATTTCCCCGCTCTCGACGGGTAAGTAAAGTACACCAGACTCTGCATTAATTTATACCTCTCTTGATGGCTCAGTGGTAACGTCGACTGGAGTTGCTGGATGGCGCGTCTGTGTCGTGGGATCGAGACTCGGCAGGGCCCGTTCATTTATCACTTATAAATTCCCCTTCGGTGATAATTCCCCATCGGGGATATTCCCGAGGTAGCGTGGATTTGATATTAAGCGACATTTGTAGCTTCATGAACACACACACACACACATATATATATATATATATATATATATATATATATATATATATATATATATATATATATATATATATATATATATATATATATATATATATATATATATATATATATATATATATATATATATATCAGGTTGAAGAGGTAAAGGCATGCTTGTCTCTCATAAGATCAAGTTTATTATGCCAACGTTTCACGTCACATGATGCATCCTCAAGGCTGGAAAATTACAGACTATAAATACTTAAAACGTCACTTATGCAAGAGGAAAAGCTTTTAAACATTTTAAACATTTACAAATACAAAAATTAAAATAAGAACTTCAAAGGAACACCTACCAAGGCAAGAGCTAAAAAGTGACTAAAAAGACGGAGGAAATAAACATACAAAAGAAACCTATAACGAACGTGGAGAGTAAACAGACAGGCAGTTATGCTATAAACAGTTGTGTGGACGACGACTGGGTGTTTAGTGCTGATACATTATTTTATAAAAAGCGACTCTAACACCATCAACTCGTCGTCCTTACGGGCAGATCCATTAATTTTTAAATGATTTATATCCAAGCGGGTACCACAAATCTTAGAATGGTTCCGAACATTTGATAGTTCGGGATTGGACAATGTACAACCCGTCCTGAAGCTCAC
This sequence comes from Macrobrachium rosenbergii, assembly GCA_039081455.1. NCBI lineage: Eukaryota > Metazoa > Arthropoda > Malacostraca > Decapoda > Palaemonidae > Macrobrachium > Macrobrachium rosenbergii. The sequence continues at coordinate 34,486,202 of JANJGK010000001.1, forward strand.
ACCTTGGTGGGAGCAGAAACGGACC
>JANJGK010000001.1:34488726-34503726 GCA_039081455.1 Macrobrachium rosenbergii
TTGTCTCACACCTCATTGCAAGGAATGGCATCAGGATTGGGTCGTTCCCCTTCGAATTTTCTTTTAATGACATCGTTTCGTCACTAAGAGAGTGGAATGATATCCTGTGCAAGAAAGTCCCTATTTCCTTCTTGTGTTCTATGTAAAGTTGTTAAGGCATCTCATTACTAAGTTTTTCTATGAATGCACCTCCTTGTGAGTAGTAAATGTTTTACACTAATTGTACAGTAACTATATAAGGAATACATTCTATTAACAAAGATGGTGAGAGAGAGAGAGAGAGAGAGAGAGAGAGAGAGAGAGAGACAGAGAGACAGAGAGACAGAGAGATCTGGTAGTAACGGCTGAACTATTCCGCAGCTCGTTATTAAGAGATAAGATTGGGCTACAAATAATAAAAAAAAAAAAAAACCATATGTACTACTGATCGGAAATTATTTAAATGTGCTAAATCACTAAGGAAAAATAGGTAAAATAATGAGTTAAAAAAGAAAAAAAATCGTGAGTCTTCCGCCGGGTATTGCCCATTTCAAATTTAGGTCAACTTTACCTTAACCTAAGTCCACAAAATAAAAGTCATATAATCCATCTGAAAAATCCTTGATTCTAATCCAGATCAAACGTATGCAGCTCTTCCTTGGCATATATCCTAAACTTCTTTCGGATTCATTTGAAATACAGTGAAAAAGATCTTGGATTTACATGTGAATATAGATCCATTTCAAAGACAAATGAGCTTCCTGGGAATATAATATATTCCACCTCCACAAGATTTCACTAGAATTCCTTTATATTATGAGATATACTGAAGACAAAGAGGGAGGGAGACAGACAGACAGCCTAAAAGACTAACAAACAGATTAAAAGATATTGGTAAATCAATGAATCAATCCTACAGAAACTATCACTGAAATCAGTAGACAATAGACCAAGACCGATAAACAATAATGAACCCTCCGAATTCGTTGGGAAGATAAGAAGTGAAGAGTGTGAAGAAACAATGGAAAAAGTGCAACTCAGACTCTCATTCCCATCATGAGGGGAACATCCAAGATTTTGCGAAGGGATTCATATATTTAATTTCTCTCGCTTCAAAGTTTTGCCCTCCATATCCTTATGATTTTCAGTTCCTTCCATTTCCGACTGAAAATGGCAAAAAGCTATTCGGTTAACATTTTAGGTTTTAGAAAACTGGTTCACTAGTTTCATCCTTACCCACATAGACCAATGTGCAGATATACATACACACGTATGTATATATATATATATATATATATATATATATATATATATATATATATATATATATATATATATATATATATATATATATATATATATATATATATATATATATATATATACATATATATATATATATTATATATATAGTCAGTATGTGTTTAATTTAACATAAATTAATTTGTTTTGAATAAGTCACTTTGGCAGTAATTATTTTTTTTTGGAACGTAATGACCCTGTTTCCTCCTCCCCGACATTTCTGACTTGTTGTATAGTTTTAATTACAATGAGCTTGTTTTATTTTCATTTGTGGTGTTGGCTTCTCATCCAGAGCTGTATTCGGCGCTGTCTCGCAAGGACTGAGTCAGTCGTTTCTGGACCTTTAACATTGTGAGGGCTTGACTTATTTTGGGATTATCTGCCTTTCTTCAGTTGCTGCTGCTGTCCTCCTTTGAGAGATTGATTGTTCTCCAGTCTGCGCCCTTGGTTCAGTTATTTTGCCAAGGGGACCTCTCTGCCAACTAGTAAGGTGTGATTACCTGTCGGACGGCAGTGTCCGTTGATCGTCTTGCGACGTTAAAGTGATTCTTTCTTCAGTCTGCGCCCTTGGCCCAGTTAGTTTGCCAAGGGGACCTCTCTTACATTTGGTAAGGTCTTAGGAATATATATTATTCCCCTCGACCAGTGATTTGAAGGCTGTGTTAGCCACTACCACCGTTTAGAGCTCACTTATGGGAAGCAGTTTATTTTTTGATAAATGTTTAGTGTGTAATAAGTTATGTTATTCTGACTTTTCGACATTCTATTACTTTCAGGGCCCTCTCTTTAAGGTGTAATTGCATAGTCTATCTTAATTTGGTGTAAGTGTGTTTGTTATTCGATGTTTTCAGTGTGTGGTTGATTTTTGTGTTTATTTAATGTATTTTGTAAGAGGATCAGTGGTCATTTCTTTCTAAAAGTTTGTATTAAATATTAAGGTTTTATTTTCAGTTTTTCTTTATCCTCCTTGATTCCATCTCTGTACACTCTGTTGCGGCCATTCCACCTATTGTGGACTTGGTCGTTAGTGACTTTATTTGTATTTTAAGAGACTTGTGTATGTTTGATGGGCATGGGCCCATAACATTTGGCGACCTTACCAGGATTTATCGGATCCAGTAGTCACTAGAGTGTATAGAGTGGATTCTTGGGGTGTTTGCAGCATAGTAATACCTTCTCTCCTATATTTTTGTGTTGATCGGTGTTTATAATTTTTTTTGACCGTGGTGGGATATTTGTGTGGTTATTGGTGTACAGTGTATTGGTTTGTTTTTGGGTATATTTTGTGAGATACATTTATATATTTACTTGTGTGCAATTAATTTACTATGGCTGATTTGAATATCCCGGAGCTCTTCAGTGGAGAGGGGTGGCAGGACAGGTTGGCAGACTTGAATAAGTCTGATTTAGAGTGTGTAGCAGGATTTGCTGAAATTGAGAATCCTGGGTCTGTTAGGAAGGGCTTGTTGCTTCTTAAAGTTTATGGAAAGGTTAAGGTGATGAAGGCAGAATGTAAACCAGAGACTAGGCAGGTGGAGGAAGTAGTGTCAGTAGAACTTTTAGATAGGGAGATTCAGTTGAAAAGAATGGAAATAGATCCCCAAAGGTTGAAGGCTGAGGAGAGAGAGAGAGAGAGACACCACGAACTTGCTATGCAAGCACTGAGTAATAAGGGTTCTTCTTCTTCCCAACGTAATGTGTCTGCAATGCCTTGTATTAATCTAACTGAAGCTCTAAAGTTAGTCCCAAATTTTCAGGAAGTCAACGTGGCAGAGTTTTTTGTTTCTTTTGAGAGGATAGCCTCAAGGTTGGAGTGGCCAAAGGAGTATTGGACCACTCTTATTCAGAGTAAATTGTTAGGTAAGGCCCAGAAAGTTTACGTTACCTTGGACAAAGATCTGTCCTCAGATTATGATTCTGTGAAGGCCATAGTTTTGAAGGTTTACGAGTTGGTACCGGAAGCTTACCGACAACGCTTCCGTAATTTACAGAAGGAAAGAGGGCAGACTTTTGTAGAGTTCACCAGGGCTAAAGAGCAGTTTGCTGGCGACTGGTTAAAGTCTAAGGAGGTGACGGACTTTGAGAAATTAAAAGAATTGATTTTGGTTGAGGAGTTTAAAAGGTCCGTGCCTAATGAGGTCAAGGTACACCTCGAAGAGTTAAAATTAGAAACTTTACAAGAGGTGGCTATTGCAAGTGATGAGTACCTCCTCTCTCATAAAAATGTGATAGGGGAGGTACCCAGAAATGAGAAATCTGGTTGGGTGAGAGTTAACAGGAGTAGTAACCAGAACAGGTATAACAGGCCTAATGATAATTATGGTTCTCGTACTACTCCTGTTAACAGTATAGAAGGCAGACCACAGATAACCCGGAGAAGTTGAGAACTTTGACTTGTTTCTTCTGTCATAAGAAGGGACATGTCAAGAGCATGTGTTATGCATTTAAAAGGTCACAAAGGACCGAAAGATGACCGGTAATGGCCATTCGAAGGAATGAGAACGAGTCAGTGGCTGAGAACTCTAATAATCAATGACTAGGCAATAAGTCACTAGCTCCTTTTCAGAAATTTTTGTCTAATGGTTTTGTCCGCTCTGGGAATTCGACTGAGCAAAGAAAGGTTAAAACTTTGCGTGACACTGGTGCTGCTCAGTCTTTAATTCTCAGAGAATCTTTACCTATTGATTTAGAATGTTCAAATAAGGAATATGTTTTGTTAAGTGGTTTTCCAGATACGGTCAGGTCTTACCCGGTTGAGAGTTTTTATTTATCATGCCCGTCTTTTTCAGGTTATTTAAAACTGGCCATTATTGATAAATTTCCTATTAAAGATGTGGATTTGGTGTTTGGGAATGATGTCGCCCTAATAAATAAAACTTTCCCTATTGTATTAAATTCCAGTATTGAAATATCTGTAGTCACTCGATCGAAGGCTAGTAGTGTTGACTCGGCAGAGTCGGTAGTTGATGTTGATTTTAGTAGTTTAGATCGTAGTGATAGCTTAGTTGTAGATAGTGGTGTGTTGGATAATAAACTTAATTGGACTACTAAGGAACTTATTACAGCTCAGAAAGCAGATTTTAAAGACCTGCCAGTTGAGTCTGGCGAAATTACTGATTTGACTGTCCCTCGATTTAAGATAATTAATAATAATTTGTATAGAATAAGTAGACCTTTGGATGCCATTAACACAGGTTGTGAAATTGTAAAACAGATTATGGTTCCTTTTGTTTATCGAAAGGAGTTAATGACATTGGCTCATGAAAATGGTTTGGCTGGTCATTTTGGTGTTTTTAAAACCACTCGTAAATTGTGTGAAAGTTATTTTTGGCCTAAGATGAAAGATGATGTTAAAAAATTTGTAAATAGTTGTGATGCATGTCAAAAGGTCGGGAAGCCTAATCAACGAATTCCAAAGGCACCATTACATCCTATTCCTGTTGTTTCTGAACCTTTCAGAGAGGTAATTATTGACGTGGTTGGTCCTCTGCCGAACACTTGTAGTGGCAATCAGTATATTTTAACAATTATGGATAGGATATCTCGATATCCTGAGGCAATACCACTACGAAATGTAAAAACTGTTAAAATTTTTGAAGTATTAATTGAATTTTTCACCAGGTTCGGAATGCCCAAAGTAATTCAGTCCGATTGTGGGTCTAATTTTCTGAGTAAATTATTTAGGGAGAAGATGGCTGAATTAAAAATTAAACATGTGACTTCTCCGTACCATCCTGAAAGTCAGGGTGTTTTGGAACGATTTCATCAAACCATGAAGTCTATGATAAAAAAATATTGTTTAGTTAATGGTTCCGAATGGGATAAGGAACTACCTTATTTATTATTTGCATTTCGGTCAGTACCGAGTCAATCTTTAGGATTTTCACCTTTCAGCCTTATTTTTGGTCATTGTGTGCGTGGTCCATTGGATGTGGTTCGTGAATCTTGGGAGGGGGATGCCCCTGATATAAATTTACTAGATTATGTTAGTAATTTGGGTGATAAATTAACGAAGGCTTGGAAGTTTGCTGGTGAAAATTTATTGTGTAGCCAAAAGAAAATGAAATACTTTTTTGACAGAAAGACTAAAGAGCGTAATTTTGCAGTGGGTGATAATGTTTTGGTATTGCTTCCCATTCCAGGAAACCCTTTAAAAGCTTCATTTCCAGGACCGTGGAAAATTTTAAAGAAATTAAGTGATGTTAATTATTTAGTTGAAACTCCTGAAAGGAGGAGACCCTACCAGCTGTGTCACATAAATATGTTAAAAGCTTATAAAGGTCGTGACAAAGTTATTCCCGTGGCATTAGTTGGTGATACTACAAAGTGTAATGGTATTAATTCTTTTTCTTTTCCGGACGTGAGTAATTTTGATGATGATTGTTTTGATGGTGCCGAATGGCCTAATGATAATGAACATTCTTTAGAAAATTTTTCAGAAATGGTTTCACATTTGAATTTAGTAGAACAGGGATCTTTGAAAAAGTTAGTTTTTATTCATAAGGTTTTATTTTCGGATGTTCCAGGACAGACCACTGTCCTTGAACATGATGTGGATGTGGGTAACGCAACTCCGGTAAAACAATCCCCTTATAGGTTAAATCCATTTAAAAATGATGTTGTGGATAAAGTGGTTGATTATATGTTACGACACGGGCTGATCGAACCCAGCAACAGTCCGTGGTCTTCACCTGTTGTTTTGGTAAAGAAACAGGGTGGTCAATTCAGGTTTTGTTTTGATTACCGCAAAGTCAACGAGGTCACAAAGCCTGATAGTTATCCTTTACCCAGGATAGAGGACTGTATTGACAGGATAGGGAATTCAAAATATATAACTAAATTTGATTTGTTAAAGGGGTATTGGCAAGTTACGCTGTCCAAACGGGCACGGGATTTGTCAGCGTTTGTAACACAGCGATGACTCTACCAATGTAAAGTAATGCCTTTTGGGATGAAGAATGCTGCTGCAACCTTTCAAAGGTTAATGAATACTTTGGTCCAAGGTTTAGAGGGGTGTGTTGTTTATATTGATGATATTGTGATTTATAGTGATGACTGGGACACCCATCTTAAACGTATTAAGGCCTTATTTCAGGTACTTAGGAAAGCTGGTTTGGTTATAAACCTCAAAAGAGTGAGTTTGCCAAAGCAAAGGTTGTGTATTTGGGTCACGAAGTAGGATTTGGGAAAGTGGCTCCAAAACAGGCAAACGTAGATTCTATTAGGCATATTGAAATACCAAAGTGTCACAGGGATGTCAGAAAATTCCTTGGTTTAGTAGGGTATTATCGTAGATTTGTTAAGAATTTTTCTGATATTGCTGAGCCCCTGACTAATTTATTGCGTAGGAATGTGACTTTTGTATGGACTAATGATGCCCAAAATGCCTTTGAAAAATTAAAGCAGGTCCTAATGAATTTCCCTATATTGAAAGCCCCTGATTTTGACGTTCCTTTTTTGCTTGCTACTGATGCGAGTGATGTTGGGGTTGGAGCAGTTTTGTTGCAGGAAGATGCTCATGGAGTATCTCATCCTGTTGCCTATTTCTCCAAAAAGTTATCCCCGGCACAACGGAAATACTCGACTGTAGAGAAAGAGACTTTGGGATTAATTTTAGCTGTTAATCATTTTCAGGTGTATTTATCCTCTACAGGGACTCCGATGAAAATATTAACGGATCATAATCCGTTGATTTTCTTGAACAGGTTTAGGAATAAAAATCAATGGCTGATGCGTTGGAGCCTCCTGCTCCAGGAATGGAATTTTAGCTTTTCACACATTCCAGGCAAAAGTAATGTTGTCGCTGATGCGCTGTCACGCATCAGTGACTGATCGATAGGTTGATTTGAGAAAAACCTTTTTGTTCTTCGTTAATTATTCTTTGTAAAGTTGTTTTGTATATATTTATATTAATTGATTTGATTAATCCTATAAATTTATTGAATGTACAGGTTTCCAGGTGTGTTGTTTCCAGGTGTGTTGTAATAATGTTGTGTCAGGTGTTTGTTTTGTTTATGAAATAATTTAGGATTAAGTATTTAAGGGGATTGGCCGGTTTCCGACTTTTTTAACGACAGGTTGTTGATATATAGGGGGTTTGTTAAAGGATATTGTGTGGAACTTCTGGGGAAAAAAATTTTGTTCAGTGACCTTAGGTTTTGTGACGCCAGAGCATTTTTCGGCCAAAAATGGCCATTTTCAAAATGCATCTCCTCCTTTGCTTTTTGGTTTTAAGGGATGAGATTTGAACCACGTATAAAGCACATATGGACCTTTGATACAAAGCCGGGGATTTTTGATTTTTCAATTATTTTTCGAGATATGAATTTTTTTTTTTATGAAATTTTCCCAGAAAAATTACAGAAAAAAAAATTGCCAAAAATCAGAAACTCAAAATATTAAAAATTCCCGGCTTTGTTTTAATCTACCATGTTTCCCCATGTTATATTTAAAATTTCATTTAGATTGGTCCAATACTAAGGGAGGAGATGCATTTTAAAGGCGAAAAACTTATGTTTTGAGAAACGGGCCTTCAAAGTTTTAGTTACATAAAAAAAGTAAAAGGGACTTCAAAGACTGTGTTACAATTAATTCTATGATTTTAATTTTTATTTTTGGGTATTAATTAATGCAAAATGATTATAAATAAGAATATTAATTGATTATTTATGTGCCTAAGACACATTCTTATAAATTTTAGGTTCTTGGTCCCCCCCTGTCTGATCTTGCTGCAAGGTATTACTCTAGGGTATCATAGTTGCCTACACTTTTTTATTAGTGTCTCGAATCCATCCCTTGCCAAATGGATCCTGGGAATTACTTTACATTCACAATTAGGGATTCGTGATTCAAGTAATTCATCGTCTTGCTTCACTTATTATTATCATTTTATTTTCAGGATCGTCTATAATATCAGCCTCCGAGCTACTGCTTTCTTTTTCTAAAATATCTTTGCCCTTTGGTAGTGACGAACAAATAAAAAGGTGTTTAGGGGTGGATGTGGTTGGTCTCTGGTCAGCAGAGATCGCTGCCTGCGCCGTTTGATGGGCGACAGCTCTCTCTCTCTCCGTCGCTCCATTCCCCTCTATGGCACTAATTTCTTGAATTCTTTCTTCTACTTCTCGCCTGGACTTTTCCACTTGGCTTTTCCGCATTCTAGAAGCATGAAGTGAACTCTTGGACCTTTTAGGCACGGTGAAAAAACAAAAACACCGCAGAAAATACAGAGTTCAGTCAAGGCTAGCGAGCATGAAAAACGTGTCCTTCTAGCTTGGAAGTTTATAGGCAACTCTCGGCCACAGTCGGCGTCATGGTATGACGTGTGCGTTGTCATGGCTAGGAATAACTAAAAAGGTGCCGAGTAGGATATTATTGACATTATACATTTCATTTCAAAGGAAGTTTTCGTAATATATATCGCAAAAACTATACCAGACTAAATCATTTGCGCTACTGGTGTTTTATGGGTATATAGTTATTGTTACATTTTAGGCCATAACTAGAGGAATACGGCAAATTTTAGCATAATATTTCGTGGACACATTCTTGAACCCTATACCAAGCCATAGAATTTTTTTCAGCAAATCGAATTTTTTAAAGATTATTGGTTTTTTTTTAGGCGGCCGATCCCCTTAAGATTATTAAGATGTTAAATGTCGTGATTTGCAGGTTTTTCTTCGGTGTCGTCTTTGATTAAGAGTGGTTAAGGGTACTTTTGATTTCTGTTTACTTTAGTATGTGTTGTTGGTGGGGGTTAATTAACCTAGACATACACAAGACAATGGTAAAACCATTGTCTTGTGTATGTCTAGGTTAATTTTAAGGTGTTACCATTGTCTTGTGTATGTCCAGGTTAATTTTAAGGTGTTACCATTGTCTTGTGTATGTCCAGGTTAATTTTAAGGTGTTACCATTGTCTTGTGTATGTCCATTAATGATGTGTGTATTTAAAGCCCAATCCCGTTTAGTGTGAGGACGCTCTCTGAAGTGTAGAGGCACTAAAACTGAGTGAAGTGTAGTGAAAAGACGCTCTTTGAAACTCAATGAGTCACAAAAACAAGTAGTGTTGAGTAAGGACACTCTCTGGAGTGAAAAGAGGCATTATTGGAAAGTGTTGTGAAGGGCCACAATATTGAGTGTGTAGTAAATCATTGATATGTGGACAGTGTGTTACTTTTTTTTTTTTTTGGTGATTGGTGGTTAGTTTTTATAAATCATTAATCATATACTGTTATTTGTTTATGCCTTGTTTATTTTATAGCCAACGTTTCGTAATTATGTACAGAATTACATCTTCAGGGCTGTGCATAAGAAAAGATAAAAAAGACAATTATAAATACAGTCTTAGAATACATTTAAAATATTACAGTAAGAATGAAATAAATAAAAATAAAATCACAACCAACCTAGTAAGGAACTAAATGGAAAGAAGCCACCACAGTGAGGAGTTAAGCTACATACAGTTGACCAGCGGATGTATGAGTATTTAATGATGGTACAAGTTGTTTTATAAATAACGACTCTAAGATTGTTAAATCTTGAGGGTTGGCAGCATGACCGATGACACTAAAATCTTTGTTCTCAATGTAGGTTTTACATTGTTTTGAATGGTTCCTGATGTTGGAGTGCTCTGGGTTCGAGATTCTGCTACCTGTGCGGAAACTAACTCCCCGATGTGAATCAATGCGCACCTGAAGAAGCCTACTGGTGGATCCCATGTAAATCCCTGAAATACATTTAGGGCAAGTATCTTTATAGATGACACCAGAGGACATATAAGGACACAGCTGATCCTTTACCTTAAACAAAGAGCCAATACTCAGAGGATTTTTGGTAATTAATTTGGCTGATATGGCTGGGAAATGTTCATGGATAATTTTCCGCACAGGTAGCAGAATTTTATTACAGGATTCTGACTAATTCATGACCAGCCTTGACATCGAATCTCTGTTTACGAATATTCCAGTTGGTGAGACCATTGAACTGATTCTTAACAAGTTGTTTCCTTGTTCCTGAGTCCACTTTCAATAATTTTAACCGCACGCTTGTTAAGACCCTCCTTGAACAGGCAGTGCTGGAAACTGCCTTTGTTTTTAACGGAAAACTATTTAAACAAGTAGATGGCATGGCCATGGGTTCCCCCCTTCTCCCTACGTTCGCTAACATCTTCATGTGCTCCCTGGAGGAGCGCATGCTCGACGATTCCCCTCTAAAATTTCATCCTCTTTTTATATTCTAGGTATGTCGAGGATACGTTTGTTCTCTTCAAGGGTGAATACGAGGCTGATCTCTTCCTCGACTACGCGAATACTTTACACCCGACCATGAAATTTACTATAGAAAGAGAGGAGAACAACTCTCTGTCATTCCTGGATGTTCAAGTATAAAGACAATTCTTTTAACACCACGATTTTTTGAAAGAAAACTTTTACAGGACTCAGATCTAATTTTTATAGCAGCTGTTATTTTAATTCAAAGATTAATTCCATTTTTACCCTTCTTAACATCTAACTGGAATGCTTTTCATAATGAAATTTTATTTCTAGTTAACTTCTTTAAAGGTAACTGTTTTCCCCCCCAGGCTAGTATACAGTAAGTTAAAGCAAATACTAAATAAGCATTTCTCTAGAAGATCTGAAGTCCTAACGGTACAAAAACTGAATTTCTTTGCAACCTTCCTATATATCAGTGACTTAACCGTTCAAAATAGATTTACGAAAATTATATATCCATTAAACATTACCCAGCCATATCAGCCAAATTAATTCCCAAAAATTCTCTGAGTATTGGCTCTTTGTTTAAGGTAAAGGATCAGCTGTGAATTTATATGTCCTCTGGTGCCATCTATAAAGATACTTGCCCTAAATGTATTTCAGGGATTTATGTGGGATCCACCAGTGGGCTTCTTAAGGTGCGCATTGATTCACATCGGGGAGTTAGTTTCCGCACAGGTAGCAGAATCTCGAACCCAGAGCACTCCATTATCAGGAACCACTCAAAACAATGTAAAACCTACACTGAGAACAAAGATTTTAGTGTCATCGGTCATACTGCCAACCCTCAAGATTTAACAATCTTAGAGTCGTTATTTATAAAACAACTTGCACCATCATTAAATACTCATACATCCGCTGGTCAACTGTATTTAGCTTAACTCCTTACTGTGGTGGCTTCTTTCCATTTAGTTCCTTGTTGTTTTACCTCTAGGTTGGTTGTGCTTTTATTTTTATTTATTTCATTCTTACTGTAATATTTTAAATGTATTCTAAGACTGTACTTATAATTGTTTTTTTTATCTTTTCTTATGCACAGCCCTGAAGATGTAATTCTGTTCATAATTACGAAACGTTGGCTATAAAATAATTAAGACAGCCTAGTGATGTGTGGTTTTTGTGCGTATCCCTCTGCATATGTTTCCTGGAGTATTTCCCTGTATCACCATATATATATATATATATATATATATATATATATATATATATATATATATATATATATATATATATATATATATATATCCAATTTGCTCTACCTCGGAAATAATATATTTTCATATACGTTACCGAAGGGGAATTTTTTAGTTGATAATAAGTTCGTCGTCCCGTGGGCTCGAACCAGCGAAGGACAAGAACTCAGTACTACAGTGGACGCATTTTAACCCACACGGCCAGTAAGTGAGGTATAAGTGGATATCGTCTCCCCTATACAAATCGCCTGTCGAACTCAGGTGTTTGTATTTGGAGACGATATCCACCCACCTCTGCCATGCTAACCATGTAGTGCGTTTGTTGCACGCAGCCATATTATGACTTTTTATCACATTACCGTGATTCATATACAATCAGTAAGCTACAAACGTCCTTTAATACCCTTTAATTCAACGGGCAAATTGAATAGGGAGGCGATGTCCACTTATACCTCACTTGCTGGCCGCGTGGGTTAAAATGCATCCACTGTAGTCCTGAGTTCTTGTCCTTCGCTGGTTTGAGCCCACGGGACGACGAACTTATTATCAACAAAAAAATTCCCCTTCGGTAACATATATGAAAATATATTATTTCCGAGGTAGAGTGAATTGGATATTAAAGGACGTTTGTAGCTTATTGATTGTATATGAATCACGGTGATGTGATAAAAAGTCATAATATGGCTGCGTGCGACAAACGCACTACACGGTTAGCATGGCAGAGGTGGGTGGATATCGTCTCTAAATACAAACACCTGAGTTCGACGGGCGATTTGTATAGGGGAAACGATATCCACTTACACCTCACTTACTGGCTGCATGTGTTAAAATGCGTCCACTGTAGTCCTGAGTTCTAATAAGTAAGAAAATCCCCGAACTCTCCAAAGCATACCACACTGATCTTTTGTGCTCTGTTAATCTTTGCGAGATGGATCTACCTGTCTCCCCCACGTAAATCTTATTACAATTGCTGCACAGAATCTTGTTAACCCCGGCTTCTTCCCCTTTTTTATTTGAGTATACATTAATAAGCGAGCTCTGATGGATTTGGGATAATGGAAAATAAAAGGATTATAATCTTTTTTTTTGCTATTATTAGATTTGAGTTGTTCTGTGGGTTTTTGGAGGTTTTCGTCATACGAAAGCTTCATTTTGTTGTTAAAATCTATTTGTCTGTTGTGAGTGGGACCTCTCTAGTCTATTTTATTCGCTTTATTAATAGCCTTCTCGATAATGTGTGGTGGATAGAGCAGGTGCATTAGGTGTTGGCAGATTGTGTTGAATTCTTTATCTAGGTATCCATTTGAGCATACTCTAAGCCCACTGGGGAATAGGTTGCACCCAACCATGATCTTTACAAAGACGTCTTGGTAGTTTAGGAAATGAATATAAGAAACAGCGAAAGTGGATTTATTATATATACTGTGAAATCATATCTGTTCTGTTCTCTTACAATTAATACATCTAGGAATGGTAACTTTCCGTCCTTTTCCCATTCTGTTTTGAATTTTATGATCGGAACTAGCGACTTTAGTCTATTAAAAAATTCGTTGAAGTCTGCCTAACTATTGTCCCAGAAAGTAAAAATATCATCTACGTATCTAAGCCAGATCATATTGCGGGGTTTGATAAACAATAAAATTTGTTTCGAAATATTCCATGTGCAGGCTTGCTAGAAGCGGGGAGAGGGGACTGCCCATGCTACAGCTAAATTTTTATTTGTAAAAATTACCATTAAAAAAAACACGTTGTTAGTTACATAGAAGTTGATTAATTTTAGAGTTTTATCTATGCCAAGAGGAAAATGGTCTCCATATGGTTGTGACTTCCTCTTTAAAAATGACAACACGTCGGCGACTGGGACTTTAGTAAATAATGACTCGACGTCTAGGTTGAGCAATTTGATACTATTTGAGGGGATATTTAAACTTAATTTTTTGTATAAAATCCTCTGCATATTTGACGTGGGAGGATGAGAAGGTTCCTACAAAGGGTGATAACAGGTCTGCAAGCCATTTTGATAATTTGCACATGCTACAGCTAAATTTTTGTTTGTAAAAATTACCATAAAAAAAACACGTTCTTAGTTACATAGAAGTTAATTAATTTTAGAGTTTTATCTATGCCAAGAGGAAAATGGTCTCCATATGGTTGTGACTTCCCCTTTAAAAATGACAACACTTCGGCGACTGGGACTTTGGTAAATAATGACTCGACGTCTAGGCTGAGCAATTTGATACTATTTGAGTGGATATTTAAACTTAATTTTTTGTATAAAATCCTCTGCATATTTGACGTGGGAGGATGAGAAGGTTCCTACAAAGGGTGATAACAGGTCTGCAAGCCATTTTGATAATTTGCACATGAAAGAGTCCTGCTAGATATTATGGGGCGTAAAGGAATCCCTTCATTATGTGTTTTTGGAAGCCCATAAAAATTGGGGAGAGAGGAATTGATTATCTTGAATGTCTCTAGTAATTCTGTTCTTATTACCGCCTATGGTTCTGACTGATTTGTTAAATTGGGGAGCAATATTTGTTGTGGGATATTTCGTTAATTTATCATAGGTCTCCGCATTGTTTAAAAGTTCTTGAACTTTACTGATGTACGTCTCCTTATCTAAGAGAACTATTTTCCCGTCTTTGTCAGATTTTGTGATTATGATATCCTCCCTTATCCTTAAGACACCTAACGCATTTTGGAATCTTTTCGGGAGCGAATTTTTATTTTGCTCCAAGACATTTAGAAAAATGCTTTTGAGACATCCATCTTTGTTGTCATATTTGTTTTTTGCAAAACGTTTATCAAATGCAATTAAGAAATTATGATTACTCTCGGGAACTGGTTTTAGAGTGAATGAAACACCAAGATTTAAAACCGTCTGTTCTGCAGTGAGGGGATGGTTAGAGAGGTTCAGCACATTATTGGGTAAGCCAAGATTATCCCATACACTGTTCTTAATTAGTCCTGTCCCTAATTAGTCTTATTAATTTGTTGCGCAGATTTCTGGAGTGGGTCTCACTGATTTCAATAGCACCTGATATCACAAAATAGGAAAGATATCTGTACATACCATCATTCCTGCGCAGGAGGCGAAGCAGTGGGGCTAGCTCACTTAATTTTCTTCTCATCACATAGATGTCTCGGTGTGTGGCATGTATTCTGTCTTGGAGAAATGTGCGGATGGAGTCCGAAAATGGGTCTGAAGTCGATGTCCATCGCGTGAAGCCTCACATTTTGGGAGAAACTTGTTT
>JANJGK010000001.1:34506166-34521166 GCA_039081455.1 Macrobrachium rosenbergii
AAAAACACAACAACAACACTGCTGCCCGCTTTTTCCCTTAACCTTGAAAGAGACACCGTCTTTGTTAGGATCACATTCTTACTAAATAATGTAGAGAGGGTGAACAGCAGAATATATATATATATATATATATATATATATATATATATATATATATATATATATATATATATATATATATATATATATATATATATATATATATATATATATATATATATATATATATATATATATATATATATATATAATACACACATACACACACACACACACACACACACATATATATATATATATATATATATATATATATATATATATATATATATATATATATATATATATATATATATATACATACATATATATGAATTTTTATCTCATCACCATGATTCATATACAAGCATTAAGCCACAAAGGTCCTTTAATATCCAATTCACTCTATCTCGGGAATAATATATTTTCTTATATGTTACCCAAAGGGTTAGCATGGCAGAGGTGGGTTGATATCGATTCTAAGTTCAAATACTGAGTTCAACGGGGATTTGTAGGTGAGAATCGGTATCAACTTATACCTCACTTGTTGGCCGCGTGGTTAAGATTCGCGTCACTGTAGTCCTGAGTTCTTGTCTGCCGTGGTTCGAGACGACGAACTTTTTATCAGCTAAAACATTCCCCTTCGGTAACATATGCGAAAATATATTATTCTCGAGGTAGAGTGAATTGGATATTAAAGGACGTTTGTAGCTTAATGCTTGTATATGAATCATGGTGATGTGATAAAAATTCATTCATAATATGGTTGCGTGTGACAAACGCACTACATGATTAGCATGGCAGAGGTGGGTTGATATCGATTCTAAGTACAAATACCTGAGTTCGATCGGGATTTGTAGGTGAGAGTCGTCATCAACTTATACCTCACTTGTTGGCCGTGTGGTTAAAATTCATGTCACCGTAGTCCTGAGTTCTTGTCTTCTGTGGCTCGAGCTCACGAGATGACGAACTTATTATCAACTAAAAAATTCCCCTTCGGGCAACATATAAGAAAATATATTATTTCCGAGGTAGAGTGAATTGGATATTTAAGGACGTTTGTAGCTTAATGCTTGTATATGAATCATGGTGATGTGATAAAAATTCATTCATAACATGGCTGCGTGCGACAAACGCACTACATGGTTAGCATGGCAGAGGTGGGTTGATATAGATTCTAAGTACAAATACCTGAGTTCGACAGGGATTTGTAGGTGAGAGTCGGTATCAACTTATACCTCATTAGTTGGCCGTGTGGTTAAAATTCACGTCACTGTAGTCTTGAGTTCTTGTCTTCCATGGTTCGAGCTCACGAGACGACGAACTTATTATCAACTAAAAAATTCCCTTCGGGTAGCATATATGAAAATATATTATTCCCGAGGTAGAGTGAATTGGATATTAAAGGACGTTTGTAGCTTAATGCTTATACATACATACATACATACATACATACATACATATATATATATATATATATATATATATATATATATATATATATATATATATATATATATATATATATATATATATATATATATATATATATATATATATATATATATACTATGTATATATATTAAACGACCCTATCCCCAGGTCAAATAAGGTCATCTTTTATTGCTGTATCTGTTTTAAGAACAGAATCAATCATCTTACTTTCCTAAGATGCTCTGGTAGCAGTGGTTCATCCTGGGTCAGCAAATTCCTTCTCCCTCATCGACTTCTCTCGCTAAACCCATCACTACACAAAGGCCCACTGGAATTAAACACTGATGTACAAAACTAGACTTTATTTGCAAATTTAATGAAAGTGATTCAACAAAAGCTGCATTCGTGAAATGGAGTGAATTCCACCCCCTATAAATGGAAAACATCACTAGAGGGAAATCAGATACACAAACATTCAGGTTATCAATTCTAAACCAGCTGATGCTAGTGACTAACGCCCTGGTCACCAAATAAAGAAATAATGCCATATTATTCTAGATCACGTTAAATGTAATATAGTATGGAAAAGAATACCACCACTTCCAAATATATTCGTCCTCACACGACGAACCCAGAATTCCTGTTGAAAGAAACATATCATATATTAAAACCTGAAATGGTGTTTAAAATACATGAATATTCAAAACATAAAAATGCACAGTGGAAAATGGAACAGGAAAATGCATAAGGGAGACACAACGGGATTTCACTGCAGCACTACTGTATAGGTCTTTCCACCAGATGTCTGGAAAAGATATTAAGTGTTCATGAGCTATTGTATTCTCTTTCTAGATGACAAGTAACAGATTTTCCAGTGGCGACCTTCCAACACTTCACCACTAACCAAAACAGACCCAGTCTCTTAATGAAGTTCCCCCTGCAAGAGTCTATCCCCTTATTAGTATACCATTTACTAGTGTAACACACATATGCACTCACACAATCATTTCTTCCGGAAATGTGACAACCCTGGGTCAATGTTTGGAGGTCACGCTGTCTCTGTGCACTTAAATCATGATCAAAAGCTCTCTGTAACAAACTGTGCAAACCTCCGAGTCAACACAAATGCACCTGCAGTGGAAGTACATAGTTCTTCCAAAGTCATCCAAGATATATTATGTATACAGTATATATATATATATATATATATATATATATATATATATATATATATATATATATATATATATATATATATATATATATATATATATATATATATACACACACACACACACACACACACACACACACACACACATATATATATATATATATATATATATATATATATATATATATATATATATATATATATATATATATATATATATATATATATATATATATATATATATATATATATATGTGCGTGTGTGTGTGTGCGTGTGTGTTGGGTGTGTGTGTGTGTGCATACATTTTATTCACACTTATTTTTTCTACTACAAATTTCAGATCTCTCTTATAATCATCCTTGACTACTACTACTGTCAGTAATAATATTTATTACACCAAGACAATGGTTTTTGCCTAGTTTATAATTTGAGTGCCAAATCAATTACAAGACCGGTGATGATGATTGTTATTTAAACAAGTGCAGAGGTCGCTAACGAATACAGATAACAGAAGTCTGATAATATTGCCCCCGGTGACATTTAATGTATTCATTAATCTACTAGATAACCCGTTGTAGCAATAGAAACCTCTAGTTTATGCAAATATGCTCAGATGTGTTTGAGGCTTTGGTATGATTAAAAGCAAAGAGAACATTGGAATTACTTCGGCTCAGTTTCCGAAATGAATTCAGTATAACGAAATTTCATCTGGCCTCCACTCACACGAGCGTTGTTGGTTTCCGAGTCTTGTTATAAAGCAACGTTTGTTTGAGGAGATTGCCATGCTTGGTTCTCTTTACGAGGGAGAAGTGCAGTGATGCTTGCATCTCTATATAAGAGGAAAGTCTCAGCAGTAAGAGTGTCTGCTGTGCTATATATAACAGCAAAATGTCCGTAGTGATTAATTCTTTATGTGAGAGGAAAGTGTCAGTAATCTTTGCGGAAAGTGTCAATTGTGTCCGGTTCAGTGCAATGACAAGGTTTATTAATATTTTTTTATTTTATTATTTTATACATTAGAAAAGTGTCAGCAGTGATTGGTGCTTCACACTAGAGGAATGTGTCAGTAACACTTGTGTCTAAATATGAAGGGTTCAGCGATGCTTGGTTCTTTATATTAGAGGGAAATGCAGGAATGCCTGATTTCCTATGCGAAGGGATTTGTCGGTAATGGCTAATTCTTTAGACTATAGGAAGACGTAGCTGTGCTTGGTTTTATAAAAGTGGAAAATGTCTGTAATACTTGGTTCTATATGTAAGGGAAAGTCCCAGTAATGCTGGTTTTTCTATATAAGATGGGAGAATGAACAGAATATTTTTTTTATGAAAGTGCAAAGTGGTCGTTTAACACAGACAGTGTCAGTAATGCTCTCTTCTTTATGCCAAGGGGAAATGACAGTAATCCTTGCTTCTTTATACAAGGAAAAACTCTTGGTAATTCATTGTTCTTTATACGAATAGAAAGTGTCAATATTGCTTGGTTCTTTATACTACAGGAAGGTGTCGGTATTGCAGTGATTGCAGAGTTTTATTAATATTTCGTTATTTAAACTGTCAACACTACTTAATTCTTTATAGGAGAGATGCCTTTAGTACCCGCTTCTTTTATGAGAGAAAAGTGATGGAATTACTTTGTTTCTAGACAAAAAGCAGTTGCCAAACATACATATTTCTTTATATCAAAGGAAAGCGTCAGTAATGCTGATGCCTCATACGAGAGGAAAGAGCCAGTAATGGTTCGTCTTTTTGTACGAAAAGACGGTGCCACCAGTGTGACATTCCTTGGTTCATTAGAAGACAGGAAAATGACTGCAATGCTTCGATCATTATATGAAAGGAAATGAGAGTTATGATTTGGTTTTAACGAAGGAAGTTTTGGTAATGAATGATCCTTTATACGAAAGGTAATTGTCAATGACGATTTGGTTTTATGGGAGAAGGAAGTTTTCATAATTCATAATCCTTAATATGAAAGGAAAATGTCGGTAAGGATTTGGTTCTACGGGATGAGGAAGTTTCGGTAATGAATGGTTCTGTGTATGAAATGAGAAATGTCAGTGATTTCGCTTTATAGGAGAAGGAAGTATTGGTAATGAATTGCCCTGTGTAAGGAAGGAAAATGTCAGTACATCTATGTCGTTCTCTCATAAACAGTGTCAAAGTAACTTCAGTGTTTGCGAGGAAGTCTTGAGCCGGTGTCAGAATAATGTGTGGGCCGTCTGGAGGTTTTCTGTTGTACCCTGAGGTGTTCCCAGGGTAAGCTACCATTCTTGAGTCCAATATTGGATAAAGATTTCCTCGTAAACATGAGTTACTTTGCGACTTCGATGTATTATACTCTTCATATCAGAAGAATTCCCACCAATAAATGTCTACCTGTCTATTTATGAACGAATGGCAAGGGTAAGAGAAAGAGTAATAATAATAATAATGATTATTAACATCATCATAATGATAATAAATAATGCTGTTGTCGGCCTAATATTAGATATATGCAGGTAATTTTCGAGAGCCTCTTCAGCTCTGTTTAATAAATACAGATAACAAAATTTTCATTGCGAATTTTATTCCTCATTTAAGTGCTAACTACGTGTGAAGTTAGGATAAAAATAATAATGATAGTTACTTCTAAGGTCGCATATGAAGGGCGACGACACTGAACCAAGGTCATGTAGGTAACGGAATGAAACAGAAACAATAAAGAAGTCGAAAAATATTTTCGGTAGAGTGCTGTGATCAAACGTCAGCTTTAGGGAGGAAGCTTATTCTGTGGCTTCATTAGAATGTTAATTTTACTTCGGATGCCAGAAATGTGAAAGAATTATCCACAGTGCTAGAGCGGAATGGTTTTTACATTGATAATGCGGCTATGTCTACGACAATACGAACCTGAGAAGAGACGTTTGTCATTTTCTTTCCTATATTTTCTCTGTTTTTTGCCCATTTTGTCCATTTAGCTGGTCCGCTGGTTTAGTGGTTAGTTACTGCTGATCAGTTACTGCTGCAGTGTGGGATCGGTGGTGGGAGGTTGAAAGCAATATTTTTTGGAAGCTTAAATTTCAATTCAATTGCCCCTGTGTGTTGTTCCATGTAAATAGCTTTCGTCTACTGATATAATAATAATAATAATAATAATAATAATAATAATAATAATAATAATAATAATAATAATAATAATAATAATAATAAATCCGAAGCCTTATTATTTAAGTGCTCTACAGTCCTGTTTGTAAAGCTACGGAATAGTCGTTCTAGCTTATCTTATGTTTGGTTATTTCTGCCTTCATCTGTCTAGTTAATTATCACTTTTTTTAAATTTTTCATTTGGTATTCTTTTCCCTTTTCCTTCCCTTTATACTCATATCAGTATTTGATTATGATTTAGGGTTCCAGGTTGTTGAAATTTCTTGTACTTTATGTGAATAATAATAATATTAATAATAGTAATGAGAACATCTGAATCTTTCTCGCAAAATGAAAACCTTCATGAAAGAAAATAAAAAGGATAAACGTTCCAGTATTTTTATAGACATTATATTGTTCGTTATACATCTTTCACTATCAGAAAAGGACGCGATTAGTAATAACAATGTATTTTTCAAAGGTTCACGGAAATTCTAAGAAAAGCTATTCAGAAGGTTCGGACAAAGGCTTATAGAGAAATTTGCAAAAGGTAACTGGCACATCCGTGACAGCGTTGATAGTCTAACCAAAGAACCTTAGCAAAACTGGGTTTGTTCCGAACTTGATGGCTGACTATTAGTGAATGTCACGAGGTTATCTTCGCCTAACAGCTGATCTCTTATCAGCGAGATTAAGCAACATTGATCTGGTCAGTATTTTGACAGGTGATTACCAGCGCATAACTTCTCGTGACCAGACGTTTTGGGCACGACGCTAGCAACCGCGACCTAAAAAGTCCTTGTTTAGAAATGTGTGACGTCACATAAATACTGTGTTTTTTACAGTGAATCACATTGAAGCCCACAAGTTAAATGAGGCGTGGGCACTGAGAGGAATGGGAAAGTTGAAGTGAATTATTTCTGTATTTATTCATTCCTTTATGCTGTGCGAGAAAAAAATTGTAGCTTTGATTCATCTGTCGAAGCCATGAAAACTTGTGGCGCTTAATCATTCATGACACGCCAGCTATAGTTTGATAATATCCCTGGTAACGCTGACATATTCAACCAGTTTGTCTTTTACTATGAAAGCTAGCTTGTTGGCTATTTGTATGTAGTAATAATTTTAGGTGTTCTCAATATTTATATTAATGATAATAAAGAAAAATATAATATTATCATTATTCCTAGGAATCTTCACAGAATCACATGCCAGCACGAATAGAATTACAAGTAGATAAAGATATAACAAGCAACCAGAAAATCTGTCCAAGTTAGATATAGTCAAAACGCAAGAACAATTAGGCGATGGGGCTTCGTGTCCAACAGTGGGTGTTACAGCCTTTTTTAAGCTTATTAACACTTGTAAGAAAAAACACGACCAGTTTTACATACTAAATTACAGTTTTACCATACGAGGAATGAATTATAATTTGTTTCATTTCCTTTCATCGGTTTAATGAACCAGCTCTAATATTTTCCGGTTTCTTATCAGCAAATTAGATACTTAACCAGGGCCACATATTCGCGCATATGTCATAAATAAATTGTATACCGTAGGAGAATTAAATTGAATATATGATAGATCTGCCTAAAAAAAATTCTCTTTAAAGCATAAAGAGGAAAAAATTCCTGACTTACGTCCGGATGCGGATGTCTAAGGGCAGCAATCCAACTCTTTCTTGGTCCTTGATCGACTCCTCAGGGAAATTTTACTTACAATTATCCCATAATATTTTGAGATATTTCAGAGGACATTCAGACAGGCAAAAAGACGCGAGCGAATCCAAAACCAGGTCGGCGTAAATTAATATTGATTAAGTAGATTTTACCTCATGGAAGTCCCACAGGTACGAGAGCTTATGTCGTAAACTGATGAGAAAGTAAAACAAATAAAAAATGCGCCAAAGTTTCTTCGGTGCAGTCAAGATTTCTGTACAGCGTATAATGCTGTATGAAACTCTCAGCCGAGGCCCATGAAACTTTTAGTCCCGGCCCGGTGGTGGCCTGTGTTGTTGGCACCTGTAGCGACGCCAGACGCACCATTATGGCTAACTTCCACCTTAAATAAAATAAAAACTAATGAGGCTAGAGGGATGCAATTTCTCATGTTTGATGACTGGAGGGTGGATGATCAACCCAATTTGTAGCCCTTTAGCCTCAGCAGTTTTTAATATCTGAAGGCGGACAGAAAGAGTGTGGACGGACAGACAAATAGCCATCTCAATAGTTTTCTTTTACAGGAAACTAAAAATTATTATCGAAAAAGAAAGTAATTTCTTTTTCGAAAAGAACATCTTCTCCACACTTATCATCACCTTTCTCCAATGTGGGAGGTCTCTTGCTGTTAAATAAATTGGAGACTTTTAACTCAGACGAAGTGGTCTCTTTTATCAGTCCCCTACAAAAAAATAAACCGAGAACTTCGAGGGTTTATTGGTGTAGGTTCGTTGATGAAAGTCTCTTCCAGATTTTTAAAAAAATTTATTTTCCAATGATGTTATTACTTTTGGATTTGCTTGCTTTAAAATCTGAATTTGTAATTTCTGTCTTTAAGAATAACTAATAAATATTCCGGAGGATTTTAATATCAAACGTGTTCTTGCCATCAGTTCGAAAAGAACTGGAATAATATCTGGAATGATGAAAATATGAAAGTCTTCAAAATAGAAGAATAATAGAAGGATAATGAAAGAAGGAAAGTAAAGGTTAAAAAAAAAAAACACACACACACACACGAATTGGTCATCGCAAAACTTCCTTGAGCAAGACTTACAGTAATGAATGTCGAGGTGGAAGTTCATTAACTCTCAACTTTACTTTGCCTTCATTCCGAAAACTTGGGTCCCTTCAGAAGTTATGACAGACTTATTACAAACATTAAATCAAAGACTGATTATTCTGTAATATCCGAATCATAAGTTATTCGCTTCTGGATGCCACATTTCTTACATCTTCAGGTTCGTCCATTATGATTTTTATCGGTATAATTTTAAGACATGGCAAACAACCAAGCTCCGGGGGTGATTTAGTTTATAAATGGTAAATTGCAAAATAATGTGAGAGTCTGTCTTTATGTAGTTGAATTATAAATAAGAGATTAAATATATTGCACCATACATTTACATAGAATAGACACACCCCACACAATACAAATATATATACACACAATATATGTATCCGTATATATTCACAAACACTTTAGTAACAATAAACGTTTCTTTCTAGAATTTCGTTCTCTCTGACGCTCTAAAATACACATGATATCCCTGACTTTATAGCAGTTTCATTCACGTGGACAGCAAAATGTACCATAGAGATTCTCTTCATGCATATAATAATCTTCTATTCTATAAACAGCATAAAAAATGGATGTGTGTGTGTGTGTGTACGTTCCACTAACACTTTGAAATGCATTGAGCAATTTCAACCAGACTTGGCATACATATGACTTACCATCCGGGAAAGAACACTGTGGGGATAAAACATCACTGGCACCAAAGGGGGGTTGTGGGAAGGGGGTGAAAAGTAAAAAATTACAGAAAACAAGAGATATTAGTGTTTGACCCATAGTTTTCGAGGTCGCTGAGATTAATAGTGACACTCCCGATGACCTTTATGTCCAAGTTCAGCCCCAGTAGGGAGGGGGGTGAGAAGGGGGTGGGAAGGTGGTGGCATGTAAAAATAACTGAAACAACAGATATTAGCATCTAATCCATAGTTTTCGAGGTCCCTGAAGAGAATAGCGGCACTCCCGATGCCTTTTAAGTCCAAGTTCAACCCCAATAGGGAGGGGATTGAGAATGGGTGGGAAGGGGATGACATGTAAAAATAACCAAAACTACAGATATTAGTCTCTAATCCATAGTTTTCGAGGTCACTGAGAAAAATAGTGACACTCCTGGTGCCCATCAAGTCCCAGTTCAGTACCGATAGGGAGCGGGGTGGGAAGAGGTGGGAAGGTAGTGACATGTAAAAATAACCGAAAACTACAGATATTACTGTCTAATCCATAGTTTTTAAAGTTGCTGAGATGAATAATGAAACTCCCAATGCCCTTCAAGTCCAAGTTCAGCCCTGATAGGAAGTTAGGGGTGGGGGGGGTGAGAAGGGATAAAAAATAAAATGTTAAAAATGACTGATATTAGGGTCTAATCCATGGTTTTTGAGGTCACTGAGGTGAATAGTGACACTCCTGACGCCCTTTAAGTCCAAACTCAGCCCCGATAGAAATGAGGGGCAAGAAGGGGTGAAAAATAAAATGTAAAAAGCAGCTGATATTAGTGTCTAATCAATAGTTTTTGAGGTTGCTGAGATAAACAAGACACTCCTGACGCCCTTTAAGTCCAAGTTCAGCCCCAGTAGAAATGGGGGTGAGAAGGGGTGAAATATAAAATTTCAAAAATGCTGGGCAATGTAACTGTAAATGAAGCAACTATCTTAACAGGAAAGGGCAAGAGAGAGAGAGAGAGAGAGAGAGAGAGAGAGAGAGAGAGAGAGAGAGAGAGAGAGAGAGAGAATTTGTCAGTTGTCATTCAGAGTTTTCCTAGGGTAGTTCCGAGTTGGTCAGCTAGCTATTGGAATATAAAAAGGGCATATGTCTCCAGGATTTAGCCAATATCCTGTCCCAAAGAACCAAGGCCATAAGATTATTCAAGAAGGCGCAAGGGTCAGTGTCATAATCTTACATACATACCACACACACACATTATATATATACATATATATGTATGTATATATATATATATATATATATATATATATATATATATATATATATATATATATATATATATATATATATATATATATATATATATATATATATATATATATATATATATATATATATATATATATATATATATATATATATATATATATATATATATATATTTTACATATTTCCCTGGGTTTATTGTATTTTACAGGCCAACAACGGAAACTTTATTTAACTGGCCTCGGAGTTCTGACTTACACAGAGGGAAATTGTAAAAAACAAAGAAAAAGAGGGAAATTTAGGAGCTGAAGGCTCTGCTTTATAAGGAAATGTTACGTAAACATTTGTAATAAATTAAAGAATTATATTTACAAAAGAAAGCATTTGAATGGAAAAGGGATAAGTAAATTGAAAAGGGGCTTGCAACACCTGAAGATCCTTCTACTGGAGTCTTGACTAAGGGCAAGGCACAGTCCAAGATGAGTCCACTGTGAATAGGTCCCTCTGCAAGAGAGATTTACACATTACACGCCAGTAAAGGAACAATATAACACTGAACATCACTCGAGTTTACACTGAGGGTGCCAAAGACTCGAGGAATGAATAACCACTTTACACTTGAACACAGGACATTGGAAATGGCACTGGATAAACTGGCACAAGGACAGAAGTGAAATACTGGTACTCCTAACTTTCTAAAGGGCAAACTGTCGTGACTGAAAGGCCTTTACTCGCACTTTACCTTAGGGGAAGCGGGTCTCTGGCGAAGAATGATGAGGGGCGACCACCGACAATGCACGCTGTCCCTCGAGGATGACTGGAGTCAGGCAGGTGGAGAACGAAGGTCTCAGCAAATGTACCGCTCACCCGCGTGTATGGCTGTCCCCTACAACTGCTACTGCATGCCTCCTCCTCACACTACTAACTGCCTACTGCCTACTACTGTGTCTTCCTGTTAAGGGCTCCGGCCACGTCGCGCCCGTGTACAGCTTAGTCGGGCTAAGCTGCTTAAGGGAGTGGCATTAAGTCTCCTCTCCTTGCCCTTTTTTATCCACATCATCTCAATATCTGTTCCAGGTAAAAGAAGGACAGATCGAAATGTTGATAACTTGCTCTGATTTCTAGGTCAAAAACGATTGGTCATGCGGTGG
This sequence comes from Macrobrachium rosenbergii, assembly GCA_039081455.1. Taxonomy (NCBI): domain Eukaryota; kingdom Metazoa; phylum Arthropoda; class Malacostraca; order Decapoda; family Palaemonidae; genus Macrobrachium; species Macrobrachium rosenbergii. The sequence continues at coordinate 34,517,808 of JANJGK010000001.1, forward strand.
CGACTTTATTCTCAATAAAGAAAGGGTAAATTAGGGCGGGGGGGAGGCACGTTGTGCAGCGACTTCTTGTAAATTATAATAGCTCCCAATGGAAGATAACATATGAGCCTTCATACGGGCTTGTATGTTGATATTCAAGAAGTCGGCACAGCTGGTTTTACTTTACTCTTCTCCCAACAAGAAATGGAAAAGCTTTTACTTTACTTTATCCCAAAAAATGGAAAGAAGCCTCACTCTATATACTTCCAACACATTAATATTAAATTACTTTAACATGGCCCATTAACTTCTTCAAATTTACGGTAAGTTACTTTAAGATTACGAGGACAAGATAATTTTGAGGCAGGAGACAAAATTTAAGAATTAATTTGCATATAAGTTCCTTAATTCTAAATAAACAAGGCATGCGGTTAGTATGCCTTGAAGAGGCGGTGTAAATGATAACACAGCATTTATTTTTGTAAATGACATCCCCTTTATGTGATATTGCAATGACGATACATAATTAGCATTGGTAATTGCTTAGCTAATAGTTCAAAGCATCTCCAACTTCGACAGTTGACGCCTGAAAACTTACACTGGGGATTGTGACAGTTGTGGGCAAGCAAGAGTATTCGCGAGTTTTAATTTGCTAACTTTAAACCACGCTAATTTTATGCATCCACTGCCCATAACTCGAGTACAGGCTATACATAGATACTCGCTCAATGTTATGAGGGGATAAGCAGACAAAAGACGAGGGGTCTGGGAAAAAATAGAGTTCTTAGAAGGAAGGAAAGAAAAAAAAAATAACAAAAGGAAAATGAACAGGATGTTATGAATGAAAACGTGACCATGTACGAAAGGCGAAACACGTCTCTCGGATTTTACGAAGGTGGCATTAAAAATCACAAGGGCAGGAGTTTATGACTCGCAATTCATTAAAACAGAAAAATAAATAAACAAATAAAAGAGTAAATGATTTTGGCAGAAGACCCCAGGGTAATAGAGTGAGGTATTTATTGTGCTATGCGGGAATTTATAATCCTTCACATATAAATCACGGCCCGGACTATCTCTCAACTCCAGGGCTGGAAAAGGGAACCCGAAGGGTGCGACTCCTTCAGGAAGAGCTGACACGCATGCCCTGTGCCAAGTTATGGGCGCAAGGGCGTGCCACTTCCCACTCTGTTATTCTCAATGATTTATGCATTTTGAGGGGAATGGTATCCCGTATTTAATTGCCTCTTGTGGCAATAATTTTTAAGAAAAGATTGACAGAGAAGGATAAGGGATAGAAGTTCCGGAGGAACGGAAGAAGATAGTGGAGGGCCTTGACATCCTCTTCTGGATTAGAGGTGCCAAGACCTTCGAAAGATGAAATGGTGGCACAGGTGCCAGGGGAGTTCTAGAGCTCTATGGAAACTATCCAGAAATTCCCATGCCCGTGGTAATTCCGCCGTGAACCTCTCCTACTTGGACAGTCGTCCTTGGCCGGGGAAGTGGAGGGCCTGAGACCGGAGGGCGGCATGGAGTGCTACCTGGGCCAGCTGCTGCGACAGCTGATGCAGGAGTTGTCGGCGCTAGTTCTACCATGATCCATCGCAGCTCTTGTAGTTCATCGGCCAAGTGAGAGGTGGCAGAATCCTGACTCGCGATTGCATTGGCGACAGACTGAGGCAGAGAGGAGGCGTTCGGGGGCAGCGTGAGAGGCTCGCAGGTATCAATGACCAGCTCAAGCACGGGTTGCGAGGCCTCACCTTTAGGTGAACTTCCGCTGTGGTCGAGAGGAACCGTCTCTCTTACCGATGCTGGTAGCGGTGCCAGGCTGGGAGAGGAGAGGGGGTCCTGAGTTGGGTCCCTTGAATGGAGATCTGGGTTGTGCTCTGGCACTGGCACTAAGGAAGAGTCAGACACTGTCAGAGGTTTTTTGTGCTCGTCGGTCAGGACGGACGGAGCTTGTCACTGCTCGGTGCATGCAAGTGGCACTGGCAGGAATTCGGCATCTCCAGGAGGGAGATCTGACTGGGACCCTGGTGCTGGCACTGAGGCAGGGCCAGGCACTGGAATTGGATCTGTAACCGATCGAGGGGGCCACTGTACATTGTACTCAGGTGGCACCGGTAGGGACTGCACTTCCTCCTGGTACCCAGAGGGGGCCAGTCTTGACTAAGGGAGAAGCAGAAAGGATTACTCTCACCCGAGGAATGAGTTGGGAAATGTGGACCCCTGTATTGTCGTGATTTCTGTGCGGACTGAAAGTCCTGTCCCAAGATGACGTCATAGCCTCTGGGAAGATGGCTTGCTATTGCAAGATTGCAAATTTTTTATTGATGAGGTCTAGTGACTCTCAAGTGGACCATAGGGAGTATCATTTTAAATTGGTTTACTCCCTCAATCTTGATGAGTTTTCGTCTATTGACGATAGCTCCATAGGGAACTCTGTCCATTCGTATGAGGGAGATTTGGCGCCCGAGTCATCGAATGCCTTGACTTGGCACGCGGGGTAGCTGCCTCTGGGAGGGGCCACATATATGGGGCCTTCGGAGGGAGGGCACAATAACTTGAAATTTGTGACGGCCAAGGCGACGGCGGGAGTATTTGGTTTGTTATTGTTAGGACATTTCGCCCATGAGGGAGAATGGCCATAAACTTTGTAGGCCGTGCAGAAGGTTTGGCTAAAGTCTTTCCGCGCTGGCCCTGCGGAGGGCGCAGGCGAGTTATTGGGTGGTTTTCTTGGAGAAAGAGGCACTGTTTTCTTGTTTCAACACTGCTCAGAGGAATGCCACGTCTTTTTGCAATAATGGCAAGTTAGGGGCTTGCCCGAGTTCCCATTCTTATGGGAATTTGATCCTCTGAGGAGGGGCGAGGGATTTATCTTCCACCCCATGGATCCTTCATGAGGGTGGTGAGTCTCCCACATGTCTGCTAGCCGGCAACACTCGGTGAGTGTTGCTGGGGCTTTTCCCACTACATGAGTGGCGAGGGCAGGAGGGGCGTAGCACAGGAAGTACTCAAATTTAAATCTCTCTAGTACCTCGGCGGCACTAGTGACTCCTTCAGACTCCAGCCATTTGGCTAACGCCCGCTCAGAATGGCATGCCCAATCGGACCAAGTCTGGCCTGATTCACTTGGCTGCTCTCTCCAACGACTCCTCCGCCGCTCGGGGATAATCTAATGCGCCTTCGTAACTGCTTGGTGTACGGCTTCCCAGTTTCCCCTATCCTCTGCCGAAAGGGCGTGGTAGGCAACGAGTGCCTTCCCTCCCAGGAATTTAGTGAGAACAAGGGAGAGTTCTGCAGGGGAGAGGTTGCAGCACTCCAATACTCGTTCGGCCCTTTGAAGCCATACTTCAGGTCTGGACTCTGTCCATTTTGGG
>JANJGK010000001.1:34526166-34540765 GCA_039081455.1 Macrobrachium rosenbergii
CTTCAGGGGACGTTGCAGCTTCCGCATGTTTATTCCAAACAAACCAGCAAAGTAAGTAAATGTTTTCTTCTGTGAATATTTGTAAATATTTTGTATCATTAATTATCATTATCAGTAATACTTTTTTGTTTTACAATTTTTCAACATTTCTGTTATTTCATTATAACAAATCTTTCAAGTTTTGATTTATAACTAATGTTAGTTTTCTTCTTTCCTCTTTAGGTATGGTATCAAATTGGTCATGGCTTGCGATGCAGAAACACATTATATGTGCAATTCAATCCCCTACTGTGGCAAGACCACTGGTGCTGACAGGGTCATATCGCTGGGGGAGTTTTTTACTACAGAGTTGGTCAAGCCCTTCAGGACGTCGGGGCGTGTTGTTACCACCGACAACTGGTTTACATCCCTGCCCTTAGCAAAGAGCCTGCAGAAATATGGGATGCACTTGGTAGGCACTATTCGTCCTAAACCCTACATGCCTCTGGAACTGCTAACATTTCCAATGGAGTTGGGACAGTCGGTTGCTGTCTACAACTATGAAGATAAAGCAACCCTGATGTGCCAACGTGTGAAGTCAACCAAGAGGATGCAGATTTTATCCACAGTCCACCATCAACCCACACTTGTGGAACGTCAGAAGACGCACATCCACATGTACTATAATGCAACCAAGGGAGGGGTCGACACTTTCGACCAGCTGTGTGCTGCCATGACCTGCAGCAGGAAGACCCGTAGGTGGCCCTTGTGTGTCTTCTTTGGCCTACTCAATATCGTGGTCAATAACGCCTTCATAATATATCAGCACCGACCAGAAAATGCCAAAGTTTCCCGAAGAAAATTTGCTATGGATTTGGCACTTGAACTTTGTCGTCCCTGGGCATTCAACCGCCTGCAGCAGAAGAGATATCTTCCAAGGGATGTCTCATCCCTGATTTGTTCTGTGTTTGAGGTGGAAGACATCACCGTTGCCGCAAATGAAGGCCAGGGACGCTCTGAAAAGCGGCAGAGATGCCATCTTTGCCCTTCCTCCTCTAATGCGAGATCAAAAATTTTGTGTAGCAACTGCAGGAAGACAACCTGTGCCCACCACCTGACGTACACCTGTGAAAAGTGCTCCAATTCCTGGTAAGTGTTCCCAAATTATTATTATTATTGTCTATTGTTTATTTTTTATTATATATTACATTTAAAAAACATTTAACATAAAAATAAAACCTTTTAAGCCATGTCATACTCATTTTTACATGAAAAATATTTTGGCACTGGATGGCAGTGTGGTGCCATCCAAATGTACCTGTTTTGACCCATTTATAGCTTTCAAATTATTTTATTTTATTTTTCCCATGATTTTAGATGCTTGCAGAATACTTATAAAAAATTTCATCCAAATCCATAAAGATTTAGTGTTAGAAAAAAAATATTTTTTTATGCAAAGTTTTCTCTTGATTAAAAAAAAAAAAAAATGTACATATATTTCTCCTCTTTCCAGATTTTGCAGTTTTTGAGCTATCACAGCCTGACTAGTCTCAAAATGGTGCTCAACCCTTCGTATTTCAAGCCTGCCTCGTATTTCTCAAGAATTCTGAACCTCAGGATACTCTTTTGTAGTATAAATGTATGTAATTTAATTTTGATACTTATTGTCAGATTTTGAATAAATAGGGTATTGTTTTTATTACTAGAGTTTTTTCTCCTACACCAGTAGAAAGAAGAATACTTGCTCAGTAGTTTAAAAAAAAAAAAAAAAAAAATTGGTCCCATACGACCCGAGTAGTCGACGGCCAAAGTTCATGTGTCTAAAAGTACACTACCCTACCTGTCGTGTGACAGGTTTCCGAGGCTACCTGTCCAGGGTTAATACACTGTCAGGATATTTCAGTTTCTTCCCTGCATTCCTAACCTTTTCTATTTCCCCATCAACATATTCAGGGCTACACACCCGTAACGCTCTTAAAAACAGAGATGAAAACACTGATTTTTTAACCTAATTGCTTTGTCCGGAATAGAAATGCTCATACGAAGAAGTATTAGCATTTGAAATGGTGCCTACTAATGGGTTGAGAATATCCACTAGGCACTTTGCTAGCTTGTAAGATGCGGAACCAACTGAACTGATAATATTATTGGCCTGCCAGGAAAGTTTGTTTTGTGAGGTTTTATTGTACCATACATGTATGGTAGCGATGGAGAGGTCACACACAACTTCTTTATAAGGTTTTCGTTACCTTTTAACAGGTTTTTCACTTTCGTATTGTAACCACTGTTCACATTGTCTAACGGGTTCTTATTTAATTCTTTATATGTGCTATCATCACCCAAAAGATTTTCCATTTTTTTATATATTCGCTTTTATTTAAAATTACAAGAGCGCCTGATTTATCTGCTTTTGTCATGTGTATATTTTTATCTTTTTTCAGTTCATTGATAGCAACATAACTCTTTTGGGGACATTTGTGGTGTCTGATTTTTTCATACTTCCATAAATCACTCCTTAACTATTAGTGCAGCAGATTGCTGTAAAAATCGTTCAGATAGTGAAACAAGCATGAAATTTGGCACAAACATTCCTAAGACTACGCTCTCTTAGAAAAGGGCGCTGGCCACCTGAAAATCCAAGATGGCGGCTATTTTTCAAAATGGCCGCCATCTATGTTGAGATTCACTGGTTTGGGAGCATCTATTGGATGGAATATGCCAGTTTTTTTTTTTTTTAACCTCGACTTTTAGGTTATAAAAATGTTCCATACCACACATTTTATTGAAAACCCTTACTAAATGAATTGTAACCAAGATGGCGTACAAAATGGTTGCCATAAAAGTTTTTTTTTCTATCCACAGCGCTAGCAGACATAGAGACCAACTGTTTTTATTTAATGGTATATTCATGTGATCAGACAGTTTAACTAATATGCTATTTTCAACTGAAATAGTAATGGTATGGTCACATACAACATTGTGTCTAAGACTGTAACCATAAAAAGAAAAGAAGAGAAATACGGACTAAACGCAACCAATCTATGTATAGGTCTCTCAACCTACACCTTTGAAAAATTCGAGGATAAGAAGGTAGGCATAGCATGACACGTTGGATGCTCAAGCTAGATTATCTACTGAAGAGAGGGCAATATTTATCTAGACTTCACATTTGCAAGTGCACAGAGCTGTGCAGGGAAGACCCAGCTTGTAGCACTTGCACCTTTCCCGACACCCTGCTTTGCATCCACATTTGGTAAGCTGTTGGCAACTCTTGGCTAAGGGCGAGTTGGTTGTCCAGAGGACTTGCCATGCTTCACCAGACTTTTGCCATCCCCACTCAGCAGGGTTCTCTGGCTGTGGCTGACACTGGGTGGCCTGCCCCCACACACAACCAGCCTGGTACGCAGCACGCTTGGTGTGTTGGAGGAGAGCTCCCCTGGTTGGTGGAATGGCCTCATATGCCCTTTGTTTTCTGGCAAACATATCAAGTCTAGCCTCATCCACAGTGCCAGCAGTGCTGGATCTTTCATACATAAGTATGACAAACCTCTCCAGGACCTTCAGGTCACTCTCTTCCACTCTGAGAGGGTAGTGACTCAGTTTGGAGAACACAGTGGAGGCCTCTGGAAAGATGTTCCATGTCTGCCAGGCGGTCTTCTTGCCCTTGCTCCGGAAGGCTGACACTGTATCACAGCCTGTGAACGCATGGAAGAAGAGCATGCCATTCACCTTCTCCTGGCCCAGAGAGTTGCACAGGTCATGCACAGCAATCCAGCGCAGGCTCTGGCCTTGGCCAAATGCCACCCATAGCTTCTCTAGCCCTAGATTGTGGAGAGTGGAGAAAGCACTGACTGCAACGACAAGAACATCTGTGTCATTTGCTTTAACCGTGATGGTCTTGGCTCCATGTTCTGTGGCATATTTGGCATGGAGAAAGATGCGGGTGTCAGCTTCCTCATGAGAGCACTTTTCCAGTCCCTGAAGACTAGCCTCATGAGTGCTGAGGACAGCAGACCCTTTCGTGGCAATGACAACATTTGTGGCAGACATCTGGGCAACTTTGTCTGCCAGGAACTGGAACAACTCTGTCTTGTTGGCATCGTGTCTTAGGAAATTGCGCCAGTTGGATGGAATTGTGTTCTTGTCTGTCACCTTGCGCCTTCCTCCTTGACCACGTTGGAGCCTGGTCTCAGCTTTGAGGCTGGATGTATTGTATACATCAAATACAAGATGTGATGATGTGTACTTGCTGCTATAGGATTGTATCACAGGCAAGAAGTCGCAAAGTGCATAGCCCTCAAAGGTCTTTCCTTTCTTTGGTGGCAAGGCATGGACCAAAGCTGATCCATCTACAATGAGGACATCAGTCTTTGGTTCTTTGTCTTCTAGTGTAACATGACTCTCCAGGACCGAGGTCAGCTGAGACTTCTGACATGTGTACAGCCTACCACCCTCACTAAGGGAAGCTGGGAATGTTTGATTCTCGTGCTGGAAGAATTCCTGCAGATCACATTCACGGCTCTGACAGGATATAAATAGCTTTGAGAAAAGCTGGCAATCCTCCTTCAGAAGTTTCTGCTTTGACTGTTCTACAGGAGCAGCTTCTTGCCTGAAGAAGTCAGTTCTGTTCTTCTTTATCGGCTCATAGAAGGAGACTGCATTGTTTGCCAAAGAGTCTGAAAACTTCTGAAATTTAGTGCGGCCTCTGTCAAGGTGTGTCTGTAGAAGTTCTGCTGAGCTGGGGTGGGCAATGTCTTTGTTGTCAATGGAATACAGATCCTGGCTCTCTTCCTGAAAAGGACTTCCCAAGTATTGCAAAGCCAATGACAGCTTGCTGACTCTCTCCAAGAATGTCTTCTGCGCATGAGGTGTTTGTTCATGGTGTGTTGTCTGCTCATTAGACTCCTTACTTTGAACCTCTGTTTCGTATGCAGACACCAAGCGGATGATCTCTGGGCCAGCCACCATCCATCTTCTGAGTGCTGACGGATCTTCAGTCAGCCCAATGGCTCTGCCATCAGCCTTTATAAAGGCATTGGTCTGCTCATGAGCTTGGTCAAGAGCCATTGCTGAGAACTGGCGACTGGTCTTGTGCACAACAAAGTTGCCAGCCTTGAACTCCTTGTGCAACTCTGGGTGTGAACTCTCTAGGGTAAGCATGTCCCTGAGGTGAATAGGCAGCCAACGAGCATAGTTTGTATTATTGTTGGAAAAGAAGTAGGGTATCAGCTCATGCAATGCCTGGCAGTAGAGGACAAAATTGGCCTCACGGAAGGACCTGATCAGTAGGAATATCACAAGTTCCATAGACAACACCATGTGCCAGAAGTGGAACTGTGGACTCTGCTGTCTTCGAAGGTCACACCACTCCTCAAACTCTAATGCCTGCTCATTGTTGTTTGCTTTCTCAGCACAGTAGTCAGTGTATGCTGTCCTCAGGAGTTTGTACAAACTAGAGGCTGTAACCTGGTGCATCTGCCGTGTCCTGGTTACACTTGCAGCTGACAGGAAGGATTCTGCAGTTCCAGATGAAGCAACTCCTGCCTCCACCAGAGCTCCTGTCCAACCACTGCCATGAAGAAGAGTACCAAGAGATGTCATTGCTGCCATCTCAATGTGCAGACCACCAAACATTACCAGATACTTGTCTTCGCCATACTGATCAGGCCACTGCCACTGCACCTGCTTTGCTACGGCATAGATTGGCTGATCAGCTGTGATTATGGGTATCTGGCCAGGGTTCAGAAAATCAGTGACATCATGGTCTAGGACATGATGACTTGGAGGTGATGTCAAGTGCTCACCTCTTTTGTCCTTCTGACAAAGACAACACAAACTCCAGTTTGTTTTTCTACTGCTCAATATTGGATTGGCATCACATTCTGCCATGATTTCACTTTTGATTAAGGCCGAGGGGTTATCCTTTTACCACCTTAAACAAAGCACACATTCCTGTATGGGATTCAACTAGGTTCGGTCTCCCTACACCTAGCCCGATCATTCATCCAGTGCCATTTAAGTCCCGTGTGATCTGTACACCATCCGGGTAAGTACATGAACCATCATGTACAGCCCCCATACCCTTGGCTCGGCTCTCCCGCGCTGGCACATCCTGTCTATTCAGGTGCGGCTATCTAACTATAGCTGGTCTGGGGCTGTTAGAAAGCATTTGGGACACTAAACTAAACTATACTACAACTACTAGTCTAAGACTACAGGATTAGTAAAGCTGGATTAGCTGGCACTGAACCCCATGCTGAGTTACACAGCAGTGATGTCACCAGTGTGCCCTGGTTGTGTGCAGACATACACTCTTTTACATTTATTAATTTTCCTTCAAAATTGATGAGTTATTCGAAAGAGATGGCCTCATTAGGATCTAAAACCACAGAAACCAAGATCCATGCTTAAAACGATAATTGTTGAACGGGCATTATTTCTCATTATAATTATTGTTTCTACCTTTTCTTGGCAGCCATATAGCCCCCATATTTAAAGGTAAACTGTACTGGGAAGCTACAGAAACATAATATTCACAAGAAATAGTATGGAAGAGCTTTACCATATTGCTAGAAGCAAATACATGCCATTCTAGTGAAAAATTAGCCAAAATCTGTCGATACTGGCCGCCATCTTGGAATTTGGCCGCCATATTAAATTTTTTGCGTGGCCAGCGCCCTTTTCTGATAGAGGGAACTTTAAAGAGCACTTGTGCAAAATTTCATGCTTGTTTCACTATCTGAACGATTCTTATGAAATATGCAATTATCTGCTGCACTATATGTTCACTTCTTCATTCGTTAAATCACTATTTTTCCAAATTGCACAGTTCTTTAGTAATTTCCACACTGTTCCTTCAGCCAGAAAGGAGCAGGAACAGTGTGGAAATTACTAAAGGACTGTGCAATTTGGAAAAATATAGTGAATTAACAAATGAAGAAGTAAACTTAGTTCAGTTGGTTCCGCATATTACAAGCCAGAGAAGTATGTACCTAGTGGATATTGTCAACCCATTAGTAGGTACCATCTCAAATGCTAATGTCACGAATAATGTGGACCTGATAAACAAACTAAACAGTGTACAGATTAATAGTGAATCCAGGCTTGTAAGTTTTGATGTAGTATCACTATTCACAAATGTCCCAATTGATGATCTGATGGAGTTTTTATCCGAATTATTAGAGAACACACAGCTGGATATCCCATTTTCTAAAAGTACATTAATCAAGTGAACTGATTAAATTATGTGTGAAAGAATGTAAATTTGAATTTAATGGCAAATTTTACTCACAAAATTTTGGTATGGGAATGGGAAATCCTCTATCCCCAGTGTTAAGTAACTCATATATGGAATTTTTTTAAAAGAAAATATTAAACAACATAATCCCACGCAATGTAACATGGTTTAGGTCTGCTGACGACATAATTTGTGTATGGCCAGGGAACCAAGATGTAAATAACTTTTTGGCCAAGTTAAATCAATTAGTACCATCAATTAAATTCACTATGGAAATGGAAAATGATGGGTGCTTACCCTTTTTGGATGTCCTCATACGAAGAAATAGTAGTGGGTTTAAATATAGTGTGTAAAGAAAACCCACTAATATTTCTTCCTATGTGCATTTCTATTCCGGACAAAGCAATAAGGTTAAAAAATCAGTGTTTTCATCTTTGTTTTTAAGAGGATTACGGGTATGTAGCCCTGAATATATTGATGAGGAAATAGATAAGATAAGGAATGCAGGCAAGAAATTGAAATAGACCGACAGTGTATTAAACAGTGCATTTCAAGTGGCAAAAAAGACATGTAACAAAACCAAAAAGACCCTTAAAACACAAAAAATTTGCTTGTACTGCCTTATAATAATAATATGAAAGATATCCCCATCTTCTTAAGAATTTTGGTATTAATGTCGCATTTAAGAACAATAAAACAATGAAAAATGTACTTATCAAGAACTCACTGACAATACTAAGGGGTGTGTATATAAAATCCCATGTAAGTCTTGTGACAACTTTTATATTGGCCAAACGAGGAAAGCACTGGAAAAAAGAATTGAACAGCATAAGAAATGTGTGAGATGTGCACAGGAGAACAGTGGTATTCTTGTGCATGTTAGTGAGAACAATCATGCTGTCAACTGGGAAGGGGCAAAAAGGATTGTATATTCTAATAAAGCACTGGAAAGGAATATCATTGAATGTAGCTTTATAAAAGAAAGTTACAACCATAATATGAATATCAGTCAAGGGATGTATAAACTTGATCCTTTAATATCAAAAGAAAATTGTAAATTGTTTAAATTTTAAGGAAGGGAGTAGAGATGTATGAAAATAGTACTATCATATTTGTAAACACAATGCAGGGGCAGTAGTGCTTAATGAGTTTCCAAACTCCGCCTCCCTGACACCTGTCAGGTGTGGATCTGAGGCCGCCTATGGTCGGTATGTATATCAGTATTTTCCCCGGATTTTTAGCCAAATGAGTTTTGAAGGCCACTCCTACCTCGACACCGGCCTGTGGATGGATATGTAGTCTCTAACGGTTGCATATGTTCGTCAGTACTGTTCCTGTAGTATATATATTTGTGACTTCCTATATTCTATATCAGTCCTTCGTCAATGGCTTGGAAATAAAGTCGAAACCGGTGGTCAGGACCTACACCCCGTCTCTTATTTTTCACCTGTGGTAATGTGCGATATATATATATATATATATATATATATATATATATATATATATATATATATATATATATATATATATATATATATATATATATATATATATATATATATATATATATATAATGTATGTATATGTGTATATGCGCGAGTGTGTGTGTGCATTTTCCTTCCAGTTTAAGGGGTACAGGCAATGCTATATTTTATGACTCATTGCCTCTTCCAGACACATTATATGGGTAAAAACTGACATACATATCTGTTTCATCTTGTATACTGTCTATGCATTATGTATAAAGATATTATATACATGCATATTGTCACGATGCATATCAAGTACCTGGTTATTACACAACTAATCTCAAAATTCAAAAATATACCTCACTTCAGCCAGATACCTGAACTCTCATAACATTAATTATTACAACTGAGTACTCTAAAGGTAACAGTGATCCCTTAAGAAAAAACTTATTTGTTACTTGAAAATTCAAAATAAGTTTATCAGAATATGTGTGAGGTATCAAAAATTAATCTAGAAATATTCTAGAGTAGAAGGGCATCACTCCATCAAAAAACTCTAACTGTTTCGCTGGTCTTAATCCACTTTAGCAAAACTAAAAGAACAAAACATGTTTATCACTTTGCCTTATGCACACACAATCAATCCTATTAACTGGTGATCAATAAATGAAACACTGTTTTTCTAAAAATTCTAAATACAAAAATTTATTTTCAAATTCAAAGTTTATAACTAGAATTCACAATTAATTAGAATTCACAATCTGAAAAATTTATTATTACTTGAAAATAACAGAACACTTAATTAATTCTTAAATTAAATTATGAAACAAAACTAATTCACAAAAACTTTATCAGGAATTTAAATTAATTAAGCAAAATTTAAACTATCTAGAATTACTCAAGATTTGATAAGAAAATCTTAATAAATGAAATATTAAATCAAGAGTGCAATGTTAAATTACCAAGAAATATTTAAAATGCTATGTAATTAATGTTACATCACAAACAAACAAAAATATGAAAATATGAAGAGATTGTAAATAGCAAAACACAAAAATACACATAAGATTTATCAATAATGATTTCACTCGGTCAAAATTTCCTAACTTATCATACCATGGTATTAATAAATAAAATTCCCGTTACCTTACACAAACTTATGAAAACCTCTGTAAAATCTCTTGCTGCAGCTGCGTTACCACAAAATACACTTTTTTACCAGGCTCGTTACAAACTAAATATCTTTACTAAAATCAGATCTCAAAAGTTAATGCTAATACGTGACCACAAAACACTACGTTAAGAGTAATCTCTTTCTAAGAACAAGAGAGAGAGGGAACCAAATCAACTGGTCTCAGAAATCAGAATGAAACAAATTTTAGAATTCCAGTAACACGTGAAACAATTACATGTTGTCATTAAAGCATTTTGGGTACGAGATACAAAAGTTCTAGAAGCAGGGAGGTGACGTCATTAAAGCATTTTGGGTGCGATATACCATGGAGAAACTTCTAGAAAGAAAGTTACGTCATCCCAGGAAAACGTTTTGAATGCAGTCTTACCAAACATAGCGTAATTGATCAAGACACGTATTCTTTCTCTCAAAGTGGTGTACATGACTCGAACATGTAACAACGTGAAATCGCTTTTCTTGAACCCATATGGGACGAATCGGCATTTGTTTTCCAAACCTGTCATCACGACCCAAAACAAAGTGCTCTCTCTTATCTCAACTGATGACAATTGAAATGAAACAAGTCCTTGCTGGACACACACACGTGTTCATATACTACACTTTTATCAAGAAAGATATTATTCTAAATTTTGTTACTATTAAAATTGTATTATCAATTCTAAATTACACTGTTAAGTTATTTAATCATTAGTTCTTTTGAGATCTGATGCCAAACTAAATATGACACTTCAACAACCATTATTATTACACATAACACATGAAAAAAAGTAAATATGTCAAAATTATAGGAGGATATTTGTATTACAAGGCAACATCATGAAAACATATATATATATATATATATATATATATATATATATATATATATATATATATATATATATATATATATATATATATATATATATATATATATATATATAGAATATCCAAGAGTCAATGTGACCCATTACACATCTCAGGAGATTCGTGACTAGTTATGCAAATTGCAGTGATACTTTGGCAACTATTATCTTTAATTCTTTTTAGGTAAGCACAAGCTTAAGCTTAATATAACATTACGAATAGGGTGTTGCTCTTCTAGTTTATAGTTTCTAGTTCTACTTCTTTATTAACGATCAGCAATCTACATCATTCCATGCTCTTATGATTTGGTAACTTTTTCATCTTTTTGTTTTTGAAGTTAAATTGCTTTATCTTAATTTTAATGATTATAAAACAGGTTTTTATGTGAACTACTGAATATGCAAGGAAAACAGTCTCATTTTTTGTGTATTCATTTGATTTTCATTTGTATGAAGTCTCTTATAGCTAAAACTGACATCTCATAATTACTGTGTTTTGACCAAAAATTTCTGAAAAAATAAAGATTGATATGAAAATAAACACATCTATTTTAAATGTCCATTTATCTGAATTTATGTGCTTTTGGTAAAATTACATTTCTTCATCCAAAAATAAATTATTTCAATTAAATCTTCTCTCAAAACTTTCCGAAAATATGAACATCGAAATAAAAGATCCTTTGCAGTGAAACAAAAATCGCTGATAAAAACCGGTTTTCGGTAAAGAACTTTGTAGGAGTTGGCAAAAAATATACCTAGTGTATTAAAAGATAAAATTGCTTTATTACACAACATCCACAGTTAAAATGGTTCCTGGAATGCAGCTGTCAAGTAAATGGAAAAATAAAATAACAAAAATCTATTAGATGATATTAAAAATTAAGTGCATTTCAACCTTTTATATGATTCCTCTGCCCTGATATTTGTTTCACTATATACATACATACACACAGGCATATATATATATATATATATATATATATATATATATATATATATATATATATATATATATATATATATATATATATATATATATATATATATATATATATATATATATATAGATTGGCCGCAGATGCGCATATGAATTCTTGGACTTTTAAATATTTATCCGGAAATGCCATCTGAAATAGCGAATTCACTTTATCTCGGGAATTATGTGTGACTTAAATGTAGTGACCTGTCGTCTGTGTATCGAACCGAAAAACGTTGGTTCTGAATTTGGTAAGAATAGTTGGACTTATATAACTCCCTCTGCGTGTAGATTATGCCCAAAGTAGGGTGAATCGATATGAAGGGGAAAATGGGTCTTAATATTTGAGAATGTGTATACACAAACGCATGTGTTCACATGAAGGTTTGTTAAATTCCGTCGAAAGGACATATTACGTTCATAAATGAGGAAGACAGGCGGAATAAAGGTGCCGCCATTTAATAGCCGAGATGACGAAGAGTGCCATGCATCGTGTCTCACCCTCTCCTTAGTCACCGTTAAGAGGACATGCAGTCCTATGAATGGGTCCTTGATCCCTCTCGGCAGACAAAAGGCACAAGGGCCCACATTTACTTAATGCGCTTAATGCGTCATCACTCATCATTTCTTCTTTTTCATCATTCGTCTACTTCTTTTCTGTTTTCGGGTCAGGAAGAGATTATGGTCTTGTTTATAAAGTAGCAATCATCAAGATGAAATGCCCTTTAGTAACTTTTTCGAAAGTTACACTCCGTGTGTCATCAGCAGGCAAACTCGTCCGAAAAGAGATGAGACAAATCTCCTCTTCCTGGACTGGAATCGCTTTCGTGTGAGATATCAGGCCAACACTCTCCACTCTGTTAGTCTTAATATTATATTTACTCAGCCAAATAGTGCTGGTGTTTCATTAGTCAGCCGTTCATATCCTCCATTATTATTATTATTATTATCATTATTATTATTATTATTATTCAGACAAAGCAACCTATCATTTTAAAAAGCCTATATAACTAGTGTGTCATTGGTCACGGGTTCATACCCCTATTATTATTATTATTATTATTATTATTATTATTATTATTATTATTATTATTATTATTATTCAAACAAGGCACTCTTTCATTTGAATTAAGCCTAATAGGTCAAAAATTGATGTTCATTAGTCATCACTTCATATCCCCATGATTATTATTATTATTATTATTATTATTATTATTATTATTATTATTATTATTATTATTATTATTATTATTCAAACTAAGCAATCTTTTGTTTGGAGCAGGTCTAAAATGCCAATAACTTCCAAAGGAAGATTCCATAAAGAAGACAATGAAATTAGGAAATACAGCTTTGTGGTAAATGAATATATTTGTAACCAGAGATAGACATATTAATCCAGTTTCGGGGACATTCAGACAGACGGACAGATATGAGGAAGGAAGGCATGGTGGGATTACTGGAGCCAGGGAAACGTATTCCACTCGATGTAACCCTCATCTGCCGTAAGTGGATTTAATCCCTAGCTCCATTAATAATCTTGACCTTCGATCTCAAAAGCATAAAGCCCAAAGTAACAATTGTTGATTAGTTTATCTGTTTGGAGGAAGTGTTCAATATCCACCCACAATGAAAAATTCCACTCAGTGAAAAAAAAAAAAATGTGAGAATAAATACATACTCTCCTCTTATACAGAGTTCGGTGAACGCTAAAGTCGTTAGGTCTTTCATTACTAATAGCTACTTAATGTTGATGTGATGGTTCAGCGATGTGCTTTAGATTACTCTTTTAAAAGCCCTTTCATTTCTCAGCTAAAATTAGCCTTGCTTGTCATAATTGTCACGAATAAGTTACTGCAATTGACTGGCTAGCTAACAGCCATGTTAAATGCCCGTTTTAAACGCCCAGTAATCCCTTGGAAACTGAAATAAACTTGATTTTTTTTATAAGTATGTCATTTAAAATTATTATTATTATTATTATTATTATTATTATTATTATTATTATTATTATTATTAATATTATTATTATTATTATTATTATTATTATTATTATTTATGAACCTGGATGCCGAGCCAGGACTCACTGAAATATTCATTCCTCACTGAAACATGAAAATCTGAGCAAGAAAAAGCTGACGAAATTCGATAGCTAGGTGGGATAAGAGAAAAAGAGAACGAATGGAAAATTATACGTAAAAACAGAAGACAAACGAGATAAAAAGAAGTCTTAAACATTGCCATTAGAACGGCTTACAAGACGCACTAATGTGTACCATTCCCACCTCAGTCTACGGGGTAAATCGATTCTATTAGACCGATTTAATCGTTATTTCACGTGACCGACGGGATTATTTACTAATCGGAGCTCTTCTAAGCAAGGAGCCTATGTCGTCTGCCAGCTTAAACCCCACTAACGAGGATCAGCATTACGGGAAAAGCCTTTCTAATAAAGCTCACTTCATTTCTCGTGATCGATGTGAGGATTTGCTATCCTTAGCTTCTCAAGATAAAGAACCTTTGTTGTGTGTAACTGCAAAAGTAATTCATTCATTTTATAAATCTCTCTCTCTCTCTCTCTCTCTCTCTCTCTCTCTCTCTCTCTTCTCTCTCTCTCTCTCTCTCTCTCTCTCTCTCTCTCTCTCTATATCTATATATATATATATATATATATATATATATATATATATATATATATATATATATATATATATATATATATATATATATGTGTGTGTGTGTGTGTGTGTGTGTATATATATATATATATATATATATATATATATATATATATATATATATATATATATATATATATATATATATATATATGTGTGTGTGTGTGTGTGTGTGTGTGTGTGTGTGTGTGTGTGTGCGTGTGTAATTGTAATAGTCACAACG
>JANJGK010000001.1:34540865-34555865 GCA_039081455.1 Macrobrachium rosenbergii
AATATTCTTAATGACACATCAAAATTTAAGAAACTCTGCTCCCCTGACCTGTATAATATCATTAAATCCGAGGACAAAATTAACCGATTTCTCAGAACATTGAAACAAAATAATATTATAGACGAACGTATGTACCAAAGTTTGTTCGTTACAGGTTCTTCATACGGTATTACGTATGGTTTGCCCAAAGTACACAAGACCGATGTCCCAATGCGTCCTATTCTCTCCTCTATTAACACAGCCAATTATGATCTTGCTAAATTCCTAGTACCTATTCTGGAACCATTAACTAGAGGCCCTAACACCTTAACGTGCTCTACCGACTTCAAGGAGGAAATTATTAAACAGGACTCCGACTTATTCATGGTTAGCCTGGACGTCGAATCCCTGTTCACCAATATCCCTGTGGAGGAAACAATTCAGATTATTTTAAAAAAGCTTTTTCCTGATGACGATGTCTTATTTCATAATTTCAACAAGAATCATTTTAAACAATTTTTAGAGTTGGCCGTGCTGGACACAGCCTTTATTTTGAATGGCGTTTTGTATAAACAGGTGGAAGGAATGGCCATGGGAAGTCCTTTGGGACCTACGTTTGCCAACATTTTTATGAACTCTCTGGAAGAGCGCATAATGGACGCCTGTCCCTTGTCCTTCCTCCCTTTATTTTATAAACGTTATGTTGATGACACGTTTGTCTTCTTTAAACGAGATTTTAATGCAGACTCTTTCTTGGACTTCGTAAATACCCAACACCCCAACATAAAATTTACTCTAGAAAAAGAATCTAACAGCAAGCTCCCATTTTTGGACGTTCGGGTGTCCAGGAACTCGGTAGGATTCTACACTGGCATATATCGTAACGATAAGTTTACGGGTTTGGGTATGAATTTTTATTGCTCTTGTTTTTTCAATTTTAAATTAAATGCTCTTTCTACGTTCCTCCACAGGGTTTTTACTCTGTCATCTAATTGGCTAACTTTTCACGACGAAATAACATATCTCACTAATTATTTCAGGAACAACTGTTTTCCATCCAAACTGTTGTTTAAACAGTTAAATAGCATGTTGAACAAGAAGATGACGCCACCTCCTCTTTATTAAACCGTCCCTAAGATGAATTTATACGCAGCGTTCCCTTATATGCAAGATGATTCTTTCAGGAAGAAAATTCTCAACATCTTTCGAAAGGAATTACCGGCCCTTAACCTCAAGCTCATCCCGAGGAACCCCCGACCAGTTGGCGCTCTCTTCAAGTTTAAAGACCAGCTCAGTCCCTTGTTTACATCCAACGTTATATATAAGTACAAGTGCCCCAGATGTAGTCAGGGGATCTATGTCGGATGTACTAGGAGGCTGTTGCGGGTTCGCATCGATGCTCATAGAGGAGTCAGCTTTAGAACCGGGAGCAGATTATCCAGCCCTGAACAGTCTAATATCAGGAATCACTCGAAGATATGTAAAACATTCATAGAAAATTAAGATTTTTCAGTAATAGGACAAGTACAAAAAGCAAATGATTTAACAATACTTGAATCTATTATTATTAAATTAACTGTACCACCATTATACTCCCACACATCCTCTACACAGCTGTTTATTGCCTGATGTTCTTGTTAAGTTGTTTCTTCTCTGTCTGTGTTTATTTATTTATTTATTTTCTCTCTCTTTTGTAATACTCAATGCGAGTGCAGTAGTTTGTTTTTAACTTCCTTCTGGGTAGGTTGTTACAGCCTTTTACTTGTTCTTTTAGGATAGGTTTTAGTAATTTTATTGTGAACGTTTTATTGTAATTCTGACTTGTGATTTTAATTTTAATTTACTGATTGCCATGTTCGCTGCTTGCATCCTGGAAAATGCAATTATGAGGAGTTGTGAAACGTCGGCATATTTTAATAAAATGCATATGGACAGTGCCTTTCCCTGAACCGCCTTGGATTATATATATATATATATATATATATATATATATATATATATATTATATATATATATATATATATATATATATATATATATATATATATTATACATATATATATATATATATATATATATATATATATATATATATATATATATATATATATATATATATATATATATATATATATATATATGATAATGTATGTATATTAAATGCAGGAAAACACTTGGCACTCTGTCATTTCTTTTCAAGCTTTTCCTGTGTCTTCAGTTGATAAGCAAATCATATGGATATTTTTGTAATTTTTTAGCGTGTGTATATATGTATATATATATATATATATTATATATATATATATATATATATATATATATATATATATATATATGTATATATATATATATATATATATATATATATATATATATATATATATATATATATATATATAAATATATATATATATATATATATATATATATATATATATATATATATATATATATATATATATATATATATATATATATATATATATATATATATATATATATATATATATATATATATATATATATATATATATATATATATATATATATATATATATATGAATGTCTTTTCCTGTAATACTACAGTGCAATATGAATATAAGAAGGCCCATAAAACACTATTTAAACGTTGAAACCATATATTTCTGGCACTAGCTTCTGTGCCCCTGTTCACTGGTAGAATATGGACAGGTGGAAAGTTACAATGATATATATACAAAAACATAAAGGTGTGGCCCTAGGCCTCCGATGTTATGGAGGTGGCATTTCTTAAGGAGGAGAATGGCCAAATTCCCTAGTGGTTTTTGGCCTCATTAGCTCCCATTTGGCGATGGATCTGGCGGTCGCGTTTCCTGGGTCATCTTCTTCATGAGGGGTTTGAGGATTAAGGTGTCGATGTCATCCGATTTCCAATGTCCTCCTGACAGGTTCATATTGTTGGTTTGATTGATGATAGCAGATTCCAGCATCCTTCTTTTGTACAAAAGAAGGATGCTGGAATTTGCTATCATCAATCAAACCAACAATATGGACCTGTCAGGAGGACATTGGAAATCGGATGACATCGACACCTTAATCCTCAAACCCCTCATGAAGAAGATGACCCAGGAAACGCGACCGCCAGATCCATCGCCAAACGGGAGCTAATGAGGCCAAAAACCACTAGGGAATTTGGCCATTCTCCTCCTTAAGAAACGCCACCTCCATGACATCGGAGGCCTAGGGCCACACCTTTATGTTTTTGTATATATATCATTGTAACTTTCCACCTGTCCATATTCTACCAGTGAACAGGGGCACAGAAGCTAGTGCCCGAAATATATGGTTTCAACGTTTAAATAGTGTTTTATGGGCCTTCTTATATTCATATATATATATATATATATATATATATATATATATATATATATATATATATATATATATATATATATATATATATGTATATATATATATATAAATATATATATATATATATATATATATATATATATATATATATATATATATATATATATATATATATATATATATATATATATATATATATATATATATATATATATATATATATATATATATATATATATATATATATATATATATATATATATATATATATATATATATATATATATATATATATATATATATATATATATATATATATATATATATATATATATATATATATATATATATATATATATATATATATATATATATATATATATATATATATATATATATATATATATATATATATTTTCATGAAGCTACAAATGTCGCTTAATATCAAATCCACGCTACCTCGGGAATATCCCCGATGGGGAATTATCACCGAATGGGAATTTATAAGTGATAAATGGACGGGCAATGCCGAGTCTTGATCCCACGACACAGACGCGCATCCAGCAACTCCAGTGGACGTTACCACTGAGCTATCAAGAGAGGTATAAATTAATGCCGAGTGCGGGGAAATTGTACTTAGTTGCGGCATTAACTCACCTCGACCACGATAGTTCTTTGGTATGTTTGGGACACGCAGCTCCTTTTATGAATTTTTTTTTTATCACACCGTGATTTATATACAATCATGAAGCTACAAATGTCGCTTAATATCAAATCCACGCTACCTCGAGTCATATACTGTGTTATATTGTTCCTTTACTGGCGTGTAATGTGTAAATCTCTCTTGCAGAGGGACCTATTCACAGTGGACCCATCTTGGACTGTGCCTTGCCCTTAGTCAAGACTCCAGTAGAAGGATCTTCAGGCGATGCAAGCCCTTTAACAATTTACTTACCCATTTTTCCTTCTAATGCTTTCTTTTGTAAATATAATTCCTTAATTTATCCCAAGTGTTTACGTAACATTTCTTTATGAAGTAGAGCCTTCAGCTCCTAAAACCATCCCTTGTTATTTGTTTTATTACGATTTCCCATTACGCAAGTCAGAACTCCAAGGCCAATTAAATAAAGTTTCCGTTGCCGGCCTGTAAAAATACCATGAACCCAGGGAAATTCGTAAAAACACACACACACACACACACACACACACACACACACACACACACACACACACACACACACACACACACACACATATATATATATATATATATATATATATATATATATATATATATATATATATATATATATATATATATATATATATATATATATATTAAATTACAGTGCAACCATGGCATTCGTAGTGTAATGGTGTAAATATTTAAGTATTATTTATGAGATAAAAATTCGAAGCTTGTTTGAGGCGCAATTCAACGTATAACATTGGGGTGTTTTCCATATAATCTTGTACCTACAGCTTCACTTATTACCTGAGCAACATCTTCAGGGCCTTAAGACTTTTCAGCTAGCTTTATTCTAGCACAAGCCCTTTCACAAATGTGGCCCCTTAGCGCAGTAGGTTTTTAAGTTGCAATTACGGGGCTGTTGTGGCTCTGAGGACTCATATCAGACCAAGTGTAAGTGGATACCAGTTATAAAGAAACGTTAAGCCTCTCACGGCCGGGACTACGAATCAAGCGGATGTTCAGTCATATGAAGGGATGAAGATATTTTAAACTTTTCTGACAAATGAACTGATGGTATTTTGTAACTAAACGTAAAAGGATCGTTTCTCCCTACCTTTTAAGGCAATCTTCTTAAAATTCATCCAGGTATAGGATTTACTTTTGGCTGCCGCAAGGATTTGATCCTCACAGATTACAGATACTGAATTTAGAACAATATTCATGAATATCTCCCAGTTCCCCTACCAGTATCTTGACCTAGGGCTTTGTATAAAGCTCTTTACAAAGTAAACAAATTTTTGTATCCTACCCACACTACTAAGACAGCGATATAGGTATTCTGTTATGAGAAATATTGAATTGTAAGTATTGGCCTATCCCAGATGATTCATTGGACATTTTGAATAACAATATTAATAGTTTTGAGCAATTTACCAGAAACGATTTCGCTCGCTTCGTGCGATTTCCTCGAAGAGTCAGATATATTCATCGCAAAACTCTTGGAAAACGTCGTTGGCAGACCGACCTATGATATCGGGGATCTTCCAGAAATCACTTCCTAACGCCGATATGTTCCCTCCACTGGTCATTTTTTTATATCGTTATTAGTATGGCCGTTATTTCAGTTCTTGCCAATTAAATAACGATTCGGTTTCCACTAACATTGCTACTTCTAGTTCTACCATATTGACAACCACGACTATCATTATCATTATTCTTTTTATTTTGATTTTAAGTGAACTCGATCACGCGTTACCAAAAATTACTCAGTCTTTCAAGTGTTCCAGAAAATCTTAAGGACTCAGAGCTCAAAATCAGAATAAAAATTTACAGTAAAGAATTTTACGTACATGATCCTTTAGAAAAAAGCAATAGAATATTAACAAAGCATGCACAAAAGTAAAAAAAAAAAAATAATGTTTTGTAAATGGATTTTGAGAAATCCCATTTCCTGAACCTTTCCGGTGAATGTATGGGAATATAATTCCGTCTTAAAAAAGCATCTCTTGTATGAATAATGTTACTTTCAATTCTTATTGTTATTAACCTGGCAGTTGACTCATAGTCTTAAACTCTCATAGGTTTCCCTGAAAGATTTGTTCTTTACTGAGACGTGAGCATTAGAGCAAGATAAAGCCGAAGGACTTGGTTCACAGTTCTGTTTTGAAAACTAGAGATTATTCGCGAGGTGTCCTATTTTTGCCGAAATATGCTGGAACATTATTCTTCTTTCTGGATATCAGCGGACTACTGTCATCTTTATGATTAAGACAAGTTGGTTTCCTCTCTCACCAATGAAATTAATTTAGACCACTTACGGAAGTTATAGTATTTGGAAATCCTCAATAAGTTACTGTAGCAGAAAACTTCCAAAAGTATCTCCAAGACAGTCTTCAGTAAGCTCTCTTTTCTTTAATGAACTATATCTTAGCAGGGAATTCCATTAGCGCCTTCAGGGGAATATTCAACAGGTTTTATTTTTGCACAGAATATAATTTTGCAACTTTTGCGCAATCTTCAATATGGTCTGGTTTAGCAGGGGACTTCCAAGAGCGGCTATATTCGCACATTCTGCGTATCTTCAAAATCTCTGTTTTAGCATGGGGCTTCCATTAGCGACTTCAGTCCGATCTTCAATAATGTCTCATTTAACAGAGAACACCAATCAGCGTCTTCAAGTCCACTTATAACTAAGTTTTCGTTTAGCAGGGAACTTCAATTAGAGCTTTAAGTGTAATTTTCAATAAGCTCTTTGTTTTAGCAGGGAACTACAATTTGTGCAATTGGCGCATTTCTTCAGTTAACGTCTTCCTTGTCAGGGTGATTCCATTAATGAGCTTAGTGCTTTCGCCTCCAGGAACTTGTGCATGCTACTTGCTTTGTAAATCATTAGCCGGCCTGTCCAGTACCAGCTCGTAGGTTTGAGGGAAGCAGTAATACAACTCAAATGCCTTACAGCATTACCTACGGTTTTCTGATTTATATTGCTCGATTATATGGAATATTATTATAGTTGTGATGAATGCAGGAGACTTAACCTCCAGGTCAGAAGGGTCGATCTTATATATGGGATCTTCTGAGGTAAATCCTTTGTTTCCTTCTATCACTTTCATCTGTCTGATGAGTGCCCCTTCCATTACCCTCCTATGACTGATGTTATTGCTCGTGTATATAAGTCTACTGTTTTTAAAATCCATCTTATGGTCCTTTTCCCAACAATGCCTAGCTATAGCACTCCCCTGTGAGTTGAGCTGTACTGCCCTCCTGTGTTCTTGGATTCTAGTCCTTATTCCACTACCTGTTTCACCCACATATTTGTCTCCACAATTGTTGCAATTAATTATGTATACTCCCCCTACATCATCTGCATTAGTCTTCTCCTTCGAATTTATTTTTACATACTTTGTTTTTTACGGTGTTGTCAAGAAAATAGTTTCCCTCCCTTATATGCCTAAAATGAAACAAATTACATAAAAAATGAAAGAAATTAAATATAAATTTGTGTATACCTTTGACACCACCGTAAAAAACAAAGTATGTAAAAATAAATTCGAAGGAGAAGACAGTAATGCAGATGATATAGGTGGAGTATACATAATTAATTGCAACAATTGTGGAGACAAATATGTGGGTGAAACAGGTAGGGGAATAAGGACTAGAACCTAAGAACACAGGAGGGCAGTACAGCTCAACTCAGGGGAGTGCTATAGCTTGGCATTGTTGGGAAAAGGACTATAGGATGGATTTTAAAAGCAGTAGGCTTATATACAAAAGCAATAACATCAGTCATAGGAGGGTAATGGAAGGGGCACTCATCAGAGAGATTAAAGTGATAGAAGGAAACGAGGGATTTACCTCAGAAGATCCCATAAGCCGCTCTTTAATATTAAAGGAAGCTAAGATCGATCCTTCTGACCTGGAGGTTAGGTCTTCTGCTCAACAGACCGATGGTGACTACTCACTTACCACAAGGATTAATATCACTGACCATCAGATCAGGATATCAGACCGACAGGAGGAGACTAACCACTCTCAAGAGAATGGAAACCAGGACAGCCATCATATAAATGACAGCACAGGGAGAAGAAGTTTCAGAAGATTGCTGGGCCTTGAACCAGCCTGACTACCTCATCTCTTGAAAAAGGGTCACAGTTAGGACCTGAAAGTACTCGAGATTAAAAGAAATATGTAAATATTTGCAAGTAAACAAGTTATACACAGGAATTTTGTCGGTTTCTCAATAATAATAATAATAATAATAATAATTTATATATATATATATATATATATATATATATATATATATATATATATATATATATATATATATATATATATATATATATATATATATATATATATATCTTCGGATGTGTATGACCACTTTCCAACTACGGGGCGTTAACTGTAAGTCACTTTCAAAGATTAAAAGAAAATTTCACTTTCGTTAATGAAAAGAATTTCTTGGAAACCCACGAATGGCAGATATAAAACTATATTTTTTCTGTCGCCCTTCGTGGAAGAAGAGACCATTAATATAGTGTGTCTTGTATCATTACAATTATGCTGGGCAATATTCCTAATAATTGTTACAAATAAATTCCCTCTGTTTTAGGGAGAAACTTGTATTTCATGATTTGCCTTCAAAGTAATGTAATTTTAGAATTTAATTCACTTCAGCATGGAATAATTTCATATTAAAATTCCTTCAACATGAAAATGTCGTGATCACAGGTAAATGTAGAGTAAGACTGTCGTCGATGATAACAGAGCAACAAGTTCGATGTCCTGTAAATCATTCATTAACGGTTTCGAGCAATGTCGTCTACTCTTCGGTTTGACTAATTCTGTCATATTTCATAAACGCTTCCAATATAACCTCAGTAGTATTGATAACACCCGACACAAAGGTTGATTCTAACTTTTCTATGTGACAACTTCTCCACACTGAATGGGAGACAGGTCTCAATTGCTGGTGCCTTATATTAAAAAAAAAAAAAAACTGGAATTAATGTTTATTACGGACCGGTGCTGAAGTAAAAGATAACTGTCGAATGCGGCTACATTATTCTGTAAGTACACTGCAAGATATGTAAATTTACCAAAAGAAAAGATGTATAATTTTTATGCTATCATAAAGTAGGTTGTGAGTTTTATTCATGATAAAACTTTTGTGAATAGAGAAAATATATAGTAATATATTATTATATAGAAAATGCAGATAAAATAGATGCCTTTCAAAAGAGGCTATGTGCTCACTACTACTTACTCATTAGTCCATTATTGATTGACTGATTCTTTGTAAGTTATTTGGTTGGTTCATTGAGAGTTACGTGGCATTACAATCGCACTGAAGGGCACTGCCAAGAAGATCGAGGATGAAGAGGGTCTAAGAAAATGACGGAATACGTCACACCAACTATAGAAGGGGGAAAAAAATTCAACTTTGCATAACATCATAAAAAATGAATACCAACCAGCTCCTCTTGCGGAACGAGAGATGTCTTCGAAGAGAACCAACATCATTTGGTTTTTATGGCCGGTAGAAAGATGCCACTGTTCAGACTCCGGGATGACAACGACCCGCCTCTGAAAGTTAAAGCGGTTTTTCTCCACCTTCAAGATGGAGTTTTTTTTATCACTTCTGATATGGACATCACAGGAGACCTGAGAGAATAATTGATAACGAAAAACATGCAGACTCTACGTCTGACCAGCAACGTTTAAGCCTTCTTGAGGATCTGCAGTTAATATAAGAAAGTGCCAACATTGTCATGAAACCACTTTCATTCAACCATCATCAGGAGAAACCTGCAAGATTATTTGCATGTATTTCGACAACTACAGTAACAGTCTATTTTTTAAAAATTGTAACACTGGCATAGTTTACATAAGGTTAGCTTCAGTGTGTATATATATATATATATATATATATATATATATATATATATATATATACTTTTTATTTTCTTTGTTTTAGTGTTTTCAGTTTAATTTATATAAATGTTTTTAAATGTAAGTTAAACTATTATAGTGCCTAAAATTGTTTCAGTCTTGAAAATGCGACTGGAAAGTACTTCGCGAAACGTCGGCCAGTAAACTGTTTTATGTACAAGTTGCCTGTCCCTTCGCTTCACCCTGTGTGCTAAAGAGCAACGACTCCTTCTCTTTGATACATACATACATACATACATACATACATGTATACATACATACATATATATATATATATATATATATATATATATATATATATATATATATATATATATATATATATATATATACATATATATACATATATATATATATATATATATATATATATATATATATATATATATATATATATATATATATATATATATATATATATATATATATATATATATATATATATATATATATATATATATATATATATATATATATATATATATATATATATATATATATATATATATATATATGTATATATATGTGTATATATATATATATATATATATATATATATATATATATATATATATATATATATATATATATATATGTATGTATGTATACATGTATGTATGTATGTATGTATGTATGTATCAAAGAGAAGGAGTCGTTGCTCTTTAGCACACAGGGTGAAGCGAAGGGACAGGCAACTTGTACATAAAACAGTTTACTGGCCGACGTTTCGCGAAGTACTTTCCAGTCGCATTTTCAAGACTGAAACAATTTTAGGCACTATAATAGTTTAACTTACATTTAAAAACATTTATATAAATTAAACTGAAAACACTAAAACAAAGAAAATAAAAAGTATAACATAAAAGTCAAACAAGAAACCAGATTCACCACAAAATTACACACCCGAGCAGTGTCGGCGAGGAGACTGAAAGAAAACATTTTAATAAATAATGAAAACATATCCTTAAAACATCAAATTAGGATACAAACAGTTGTGTAGATGACAACTGGGAATTTTGACTGGAACTGTCTTTCTTATTAAAAGAGATTCTAAAATGTTCATGGCAATTTCACTGTTTACTCTTCCAACAACTTTGTAGTCTTTACACTTTACGTAAGTTTTACATGTTTCCCAGTGGTTTCTTATGTTGAAATGTTCATAGTTGGACAGCCTACTACCAGTTCTAGAACTAAGTCCTCTATGTGCTTCAATGCGAAACCTCAGCAGCCTACTCGTGCATCCAATTTAGGTCCCAAGATCACAGCCTGGGCACGTATACTTTCTTATTAAAAGAAAGTGTTTTCAATTTAATTTATATAAAGGTTTACTTTCCATCAAGAAATTTTGTTCCTAATAAAATACTTTAAAGACAATTGCTTTCCATCAAGGTTGTTTTCAAGGGCTCTGAGGAAAATACTGAATGAAAAAATAAATAGACCACCTATGACCTTCACTACACCAAAAATGAAAATGTATGCTACTTTTCCTTTCCTACATGATAGTATATTTAGGAGGAAGTGTCTGCATATATTTCAGAAAGTTTTCCTTGCTATAGAACATAAACTTGTTCCAAAAAACCTACTAACGATTGAGTCAGTGTTTCAGTTTAAGGACCGTCTCAGCCCCCTTTTGTCGTCGAATGTTGTGTAGAAGTATACGTGCCCAGGATGTTATCGTGGGTGGGACCTATATTGGATGCACAATGTGGCTGCTGAGGGCTCGCATTGAAGCACATTCCAATATAAGAAACCCTTGGAAAATATGTAAAACTTACATAGAGTAAAAAGACTTCAAAGTTGTTGGAAGAGTATTCA
This sequence comes from Macrobrachium rosenbergii, assembly GCA_039081455.1. Classification (NCBI taxonomy): domain Eukaryota; kingdom Metazoa; phylum Arthropoda; class Malacostraca; order Decapoda; family Palaemonidae; genus Macrobrachium; species Macrobrachium rosenbergii. Next base: position 34,552,657 of record JANJGK010000001.1, read on the forward strand.
CTGAAATTGACTTGAACATTTAAGAATCTCTTTTCATAAGAAAGACAGTTCCAGCTCTAAATACCCAGTTTCATCTACAGAATTGTTTGTAGCCTAATTTGATGTTTTACAGATATGTTTTCATTATTTTTTTAATGTTTTCTTTCAGTCTCCTCACCTCCACTACTCGGGTGTGTAATTTTGTGGTGGATCTGATTTCTTGTTTGTCTTTATTCTTATACTTTTTATTTTCTTTGTTTTAGTGTTTTTAATATAATTTTTTTACATGTTTTTAAATGTAAAGTTAAACAATTACAGTGACTGAAACTTTGAGCCATGAAAATGCGACTGGAAAGTACGTCGTGAAACGTCGGTCAATTAACTGTTTTATGTACAGGATGCATGTCCCTTCGCTTCACCTTATATATATATATATATATATATATATATATATATATATATATATATATATATATATATATATATATATATATATATATATATATATATATATATATATATATATATATATATATATATATATATATATATATATATAATGTCAAGACGTCATAAATAATGACGCTGTCGCTTCTTAGTTTTAAAAAAAGGGCTCATAGCTTGTTCCGAGTAACAGACTCATCTGATATTCAGGGTTATGTCGCCAAGTATCCCTCTTACTTTTCTACCAAATAATATACATTCCCGGTGTTAAGTAGCCCTCACTGATATAGTTTTTCAGATATAATTTCTAGAGCCAAAACTTCTTTTGAGGTGGATAGGGGGACCTGGTAGCCAGCTCCATACACTTACGTGTCTCGTCAGGCTCTGTCGCTAAAGAAAATACGTTTCTTTCTTTATAACTTCACGAAATTTTACATATTCCAGTATAGAAATCCATCGCATTCCAAGATCATCTTCCTTCGTGCAATTCGACTTCATGTTTTCACCATAGGAATTATTTTTCCTTTCTCCGTGTCAGCCACGACACGTGCCTGGAGGCAGATTTGAATGAAATCTTCTGGTACAGGAGATGCATTCTTGAAAACCTCGATTTCAAACTTTTTATTCTCCTGGTTTCCCAGGAGAATCTGTTCAGTGTGGGCCGAATTATCCAATAGTTTATGCTACCATAACAATGTTCCACAAAAAAAAAATTATTATGATAATCTTTATATTGCATATTTTCATAACTGGGCTCTTACATTAGAATTTTATAATCCGAAAGTTAATATATGTGATAGATAACTCAGTGAAATATTAATCTTTTGCTTTTCAAGCATCTTTGTAAGGCATTTTCTTGCTACGTAAACTGCAATTACAAAAATAAACTTAAGGTGTTAAATGGCACTCCCAGTTCAATGTTTAACCTTGCAGCCCTTCTTTCATAAATTAATTAATTCTGAACTTTATTTTATAATGTCAACGCAATTGAAAATTTTCCTTCATAATTACATTCCTTTAGACTGTTAAAATTATTATTAACTAGTCTGCAATAATTCATTCCAGATTTTCTTAACACGAGTTGATGTTTTTGCATGTACGTATGTATGAATATATAGGTGCCCGTATCTTATGTGTGTGTGTGTGTGTGTATATATATATATATATATATATATATATATATATATATATATATATATATATATATATATATATATATATATATATATATATATATATATATATATATATATATATATATATATATATATATATTTACGTATTTTCCACGGTTTATGGTATTTTACAGGCCGGCAACGGAAACTTTATTTAACTGGCCTTGGAGTTCTGACTTCCATAAAGGGATATTGTAAAAAAACAAAGAAAAAGGGGGGAATTTAGGAGCTGAAGGCTCTACTTCATAAGGAAATGTTATGTAAACACTTGGGATAAATTGAAGAATTATATTTACAAAAGAAAGCATTTGAAGGGAAACTGGATAAGTAAATTGATAAAGGGCTTGCAACACCTGAAGATCCTTCTACTGGAGTCTTGATTAATGGCAAGGCACAGGCCAAGATGAGTCCACTGCGAATAGGTCCCTCTGCAAGAGAGATTTACACATTACACACCAGTAAAGGAACAATTCAACACAAAATAAGTCTCGAGTTTGCACTGAGGGTGCCAAAGGCTCGATGAATGAATGACCACTTTACACTCGAACACAGGACATTGGAAATGGCACTGGATAAACTGGCACAAGGACAGAAGTGAAATGCTGGTACTCCAAGCTTTCTAAAGGGCAAACGCTCGTGACTGAAAGTCTTCACTAGCACTTTACCTTAGGGGGTGCGGGTTTCTGATGAAGCAGGACGAGGGAAGATCACACGTATGGCGGTGCCCTCGAGGATGACTGGAGTCTGGAGTCGGACGGGGGAAAAGAATGGTCTCTCAGCAAACTGCATCACCCGCCCGCATGTATGGCTGTCCCCTACGACTCCGCACAAGACTAACTAACTCCTTAACTGCTTCAGTCTCTTCCTTTTAATAGGCACGCGGCCAGGGGTAGGAGTTGTGTGCAAACGGTGTGTCACCAGCCAGGTGTTAAATGATTCGGTGGTCTCTTCCCAGGTTTCCTGCGGAGGTAAGACAATTCAGGCAGCTTACTTTGCCTTTAGGAAGGCCATCTTAAGAAGCTTAGTTGGGCTAAGCTTATTAAGGGCGTGGCATTAAGTCTCCTCCTGGCCCCTTTTATCTGTGTCATCTCATTATCTGTTCCAGGTAAAAAAAAAAAGACAGATCGGAATGTTGATAACCGGGCTCTGATTTCTAAGTCAAATACGATCAGCCGTGCGGTTCTCAATAAACAAAGGGTAAATTAGGTGGGGGGGGGAGGCGCACTGTGCACGACTTCTTGTTGATTATAACTAAGTGTATCACATCTTGTAAAAGTACACCAACTGAACGTGCTGTAATTATATGCACATACAGATTGCACCAGCACTTTTCTCCGAGGTGAACACAGTAATTTTCAAAGAATGACACTTATACAAATCTTAGTTACATCTCTGATATTACATTAACCTCATCTCAAGTCATGTAAAGTCCTTGTGACAAAGACTTTGCAAATGGACATAATACTTGTAAGATATTTATGTACATAAATATAAATATAAATTTTCCATATCGATTTTACAGTTGAAAGCATGAAAACTTATAAATGTACTTCAAACATTAAACAAGCATTTTCTGCAGGGGTATCTTCTTTGAAAAGTGCAGTAACTTTG
>JANJGK010000001.1:34560865-34594239 GCA_039081455.1 Macrobrachium rosenbergii
GGGTGAATGGAGAAAAAGAAGGACAGGGCATGAAAAAAGGATGGAGGACGAAATAAATAAGAGGGAGGAACAGAAGGATGGAGGAAGAAAATGAAGGATGAAGGAAGGAATGGAAGGATATAGAAAGAACTAGAAAAATGGAGAAGAAAAAGAAAGAGGGAGGAAGAAAGGAACCAAGGAGAAAGGAGGACAAGTATGAAGGAGGAAAAGGGGGATGGATGAACAAAAAGAAGGTTGGAGGAAGAAACAGGAGGGTGGAGGAAAAAATTAATAGAGGAAGGGAAACGACGGAGGAATAATAAGAAGGACTGGGGAAGAAAAAGAAGGATGAAGGATTGAACAAGGATTTGGAAGGGGAAAAAGAATGATATGTGGGTAAATGGAAAAAAAAAAGAGGAATGAAGACGATGGAGAGGGAAAGAATTATAGATGAAAAATGAATAAGGATAGAGATATAATCAGACAGAGGAGGAAATATCTAATAAATGGAGGGAGAAATGGGACAGAGGAGGAAAAAAAGATGCTGGACGAAAAAAAGGGGGGGCGGGGACGAGAAACAGAAAAGTAAAACAGGGTAAAGAAGGATGGGAAATAAAAAAAAAAGGAAGGAGGAGAAGAATCAGAGAAGAATGAAATAATGGACTTAGCGCTTGAAAGATTGAAGGTTAGATGACCCAGAGAAGGGTGAATCAGAAGGAGAGCTCCATAGCTTGGAAGTGGAAGGAAAAAGTCACCGAGTCGTGTTTTTCAAGGACGGTTTCTTTTCACAAACAATAGAAATCGGAAGGAGGGGCTTGACATGTGTAACGATGTTGCCTGAGTGGCCATGAAAAAGTTTAACCTATAGTTTCCTGTACTTAGTTTAATGTACTTAATGTCTCAAGTTTTCATAGTTGCGAATAGGTTCCATGTTTGCCTTAACCTTGAAATTGATCAATTTCGAGTAATGCCAATTTGTATATTGGAAATAACTGACAATTACTAACTTAAGGAAGAATGATAATCTCTAACCTAATTTTGTTCGTGATAGTTCTTTGAATGTTACAAAGTGTACAAGTTTATATATAATCTATGAATTGAGCTGCAATTAAGATGATAAAACCAAAAGCTGAACTATTTGAATATAATTAGCAACCGATGACAAACATTATGTCGACATCACCTAATTATTAAAAATGTTTTATTGTGTGTGTGTTATATATTTCATGAAAACTAATAATATACTGCAGATTTGTTTTTGGAGTCTAGGACAATTACCCCTCACGGGAAATTATCCCCTAGGAAAATTACCTCCTAGGACAAATAACCCGTTATTATATTCTGTTTGGAGAAAAGACTATAAAGAAATTAAATTTTATGGCTTTTAAGAATTTTTTAGGTAAAATATTTGGAGTGAAAAACTCTTAAAATATGAAAAGATATAAAAATCGATGAATTTAACAAAAAAAAGTTCAAAGAATAGAAGAGAAAGGAATAACAACGGGGGGTCCATAATTAAGTTATAGATTGACGTGGGAATCCCGTAAGCCAATTCAAACAAACCAATTAACGAGTCTACGATAGATCGATGGAAATCTGTAAATGAAAAGGAAATTTATAAAAAACAGTATTATAAGAATGTTTAGATTGTAATACAAAGATTAAAACGAATACATCAGAGTGACTAAGAGACATGAAATTTTCTTACAATGCAAATTATACGCGATTCCTCGCAAATATTGTATGGCACTTCTATTTGCATAACCTCTTACTACTGCTAAATACGTTTCGAGCCATCTAAATATTAATTCTAGATGGCTGTTTGTCGAAATTTGGCGAAAATTGAGTGATATGTTGTAATGCTTGCTCTCTTTTAATATAATTTAAAAACTTCCAAATATTCGGGTGGCAACAACCAACTTTAGATAAGAAACTTCTGTGCCACCTGTCACGATGCAAGGACCGTTCCAAGTTCTTTCTAACTCTAAACAACAGTGTTTCAACACCAGCAACTGAAATATGGGAAATGAATAGAAAAAGAAACTCTCACAACACTACAACACATTTATTCACAACCTTATTTACAAAGCAATGAAATATTTCCCCTTTGCTCTCAATCAGCGTAACACTAAACAAAATAAATCTAAGCAGCTATAGATAGGGGGAACAGGTTGCAAGGTAGAGCAATCTCAATACTTAAATGTTAATGGCGAGTTGGTAAAGTTAGCCTTTCGTGGCTGGGGTTTCAGCTGAGATGATGATGCTGGCACGATGACCTCGGGCTTGAAGACGTCACAGAAGGGCGGCTGGGAACTCAGCAGAGATGTTGCTGGTACGATGACCACGGACTCGTAGACGTCACAAAAAGGATGCCTAAGATGATGCAGCAAATGCTGTTTTCTTCAAGAATCCGGAGACTGGGCAAATGGAGGGCAGGAAGGGTTGAAGACTCGTCCTTGCTACAGGCAGGAAGGGTTGAAGACTCGTCCTTGCTACAGGCAGGAAGGGTTACTACTTCATGTTCTCACAGGCAGGAAGGGCTGACTACTTCATGTTGTCACAGGCAGGAAGGTAAGACTACTTCACGTTGTCACAGGCAGGAGGGGATGACTACTTCATGTTGTCACAGGCAGGAAGGGATGACTATTTCACATTGTCACAGGCAGGGAGGACTGACTACTTCACGTTGTCACAGGCAGGAACGGCTTAAGGGGATCGGCCGCCTAAAAAAACCCAATAATCTTTAAAAAATTCGATTTGCTGAAAAAAATCCTATGGCTTCGTATAGGGTTCAAGAATGTGTCCACGAAATATTATGCTAAAATTTGCCGTATTTCTCTAGTTATGGCCTAAAATGTAACAATAACTATATACCCATAAAACACCAGTAGCGCAAATGATTTAGTCTGGTATAGTTTTTGCGATATATATTACGAAAACTTCCTTTGAAATGAAATGTATAATGTCAATAATATCCTACTCGGCACCTTTTTAGTTATTCCTAGCCATGACAACGCACACGTCATACCATGACGCCGACTGTGGCCGAGAGTTGCCTATAAACTTCCAAGCTAGAAGGACACGTTTTTCATGCTCGCTAGCCTTGACTGAACTCTGTATTTTCTGCGGTGTTTTTTTTATTTTCACCGTACCTAAAAGATCCAAGAGTTCACTTCATGCTTCTAGAATGCCGAAAAGCCAAGTGGAAAAGTCCAGACGAGAAGTAGAAGAGTTCAAGAAATTAGTGCCATAGAGGGGAATGGAGTGACGGAGAGAGAGAGAGCTGTCGCCCATCAAACGGCGCAGGCAGCGATCTCTGCTGACCAGAGACCAACCACATCCACCCCTAAACGCCTTTTTATTTGTTCGTCACTACCAAAAGGCAAAGATATTTTAGAAAAAGAAAGCAGTAGCTCGGAGGCTGATATTATAGACGATCCTGAAAATAAAATGATCATAATAAGTGAAGCAAGACTTGATGAATTACTTGAATCACGAATCCCTAATTGTGAATGTAAAGTAATTCCCAGGATCCATTTGGCAAGGGATGGATTCGAGACACTAATAAAAAAGTGTAGGCAACTATGATACCCTAGAGTAATACCTTGCAGCAAGATCAGACAGGGGGGGACCAGGAACCTAAAATTTATAAGAATGTGTCTTAGGCACATAAATAATCAATTAATATTCTTATTTATAATCATTTTGCATTAATTAATACCCAGAAATAAAAATTAAAACCATAGAATTAATTGTAACACAGTCTTTGAAGTCCCTTTTACTTTTTTTATGTAACTAAAACTTTGAAGGCCCGTTTCTCAAAACATAAGTTTTTCGCCTTTAAAATGCATCTCCTCCCTTAGTATTGGACCAATCTAAATGAAATTTTAAATATAACATGGGGAAACATGGTAGATTAAAACAAAGCCGGGGATTTTTAATATTTTGAGTTTCTGATTTTTGGCAATTTTTTTTTTCTGTAATTTTTCCGGGAAAATTTCATTAAAAAAAAAAAAATTCATATCTCGAAAAATAATTGAAAAATCAAAAATCCCCGGCTTTGTATCGAAGGTCCATATGTGTTTTATACGTGGTTCAAATCTCATCCCTTAAAACCAAAAAGCAAAGGAGGAGATGCATTTTGAAAATGGCCATTTTTGGCCGAAAAATGCTCTGGCGTCACAAAACCTAAGGTCACTGAACAAAAATTTTTTCCCCAGAAGTTCCACACAATATCCTTTAACAAACCCCCTATATATCAACAACCTGTCGTTAAAAAAGTCGGAAACCGGCCGATCCCCTTAATGACTACTTCATGTTGTCACAGGCAGGAAGGGCTTAGAGACTAGTTCACGCTGTCACAGGCAGGAAGGGCTTAGCGACTACTTCACGTTGTCACAGGCAGGAAGGACTCAGTGACTACTTCATGTTGTCACAGGCAGGAAGGGATGACTACTTCACGTTGTCACAGGCAGGGAGGGCTTAGCAACTACTTCACGTTGTCACAGGCAGGAAGGACTCAGTGACTACTTCATGTTGTCACAGGCAGGAAGGGATGACTACTTCACGTTGTCACAGCCAGGAAGGGCTTAGCGACTACTTCATGTTGTCATAGGCAGGAAGGACTTAGCAACTCCTTCATGGTGTCACAGGCAGGAAGGGCTGACTACTTCCCATTGTCACAGGCAGGAAGGGCTGACTACTTCACGTTGTCACAGCCAGGAAGGGCTTAGCGACTACTTCATGTTGTCACAGGCAGGAAGGGCTTAGCAACTCCTTCATGTTGTCACAGGCAGGAAGGGCTGGCTACTTCACATTGTCACAGGCAGGAAGGGCTTAGCGACTACTTCATGTTGTCACAGGCAGGAAGGGCTGACTACTTCACCTCGTCTCGAACATGGAGGGCTTAGGGACTTCTCATCACAAGCAGGAAGGGATGGCTGCTTCCTAGTCTCGGGCAGGACAAGATTTTATGGAGAAGAGTAAAGGGTGGCTGAAGGGGATACTCCCGTCGGAACCTTGCTTTGTCCGAACTCTGAGTACCGCCTCTGTCTCTGTCTGTCTATATTTCTGTCTTGGGAAGTCTCTTCTGGAAGCTTATATACCCCTGTATAGGCGGAGCTAATGATAACAATCATTATTCCCATATAAGGAGTTTTTTTTTTTTTCTACACAATGATTGGTTCCTAATAATCGCCCACTTCCAAACACGCCATAGACAAGTACAGATCAAATTTTCTGATGTAATGTGGACCGAATATTGCGCCATGTTGTAAAGGCATGGCATGAGATATCACGTGGTCGTTTCCACAAGAAAGGGTTTTCATCGACTCGCTAATTGTCCAGGACACGTTGACAACTGGAACTGACTGGCGAGCAAACACAGGAAGCGGTCACGCAGCAGTCACGTCTTGGAAAAGAGACATTTTTCATTATATTTTACCATTCTTGCATCTACCCGTGACGCATTCCCCCAAAAGGAAAAAAATATATACTTATTTTATTTTTTTTAAAAGGGCAAAAGAGATGAAACTACTTTAAACTCGTCAGCTGAACTGACTTAGCTTCAGCAAAGCACGCTCACTCAACACTTCAGTCACACACCACACTCGCGCTGCAGCCGCCCCCCCCCCCCCCCCCCAAAAAAAAAAAAAAAAAAAAAAAAAAACGGCTCTTGCTCACCTCGCTCAGAACGAAGGAAAAGAAAAAAACGAACTACTCTCTTATTCCGAAAAATCTCCTGAGAGGCTATCACATTATTCTTTCCCCTAATATGAACTATCTTCAGATTACGATCTTGTAATTCTAGGCTCCACCGCAAGAGACGTTTATTCTTATTCTTAAACCTCTCCAAATAAACTAGCGGATTATGATTAGCATACACATTTAAAACAGGACCACTGCGCGCATAAATCTCAAAATGCTGTAAGGCTGAAACTAAACTAAGCAGCTCCTTCTCAACAGTCAAATAATTTTGCTGGGCTTTATTCAATTTCTTTGAATAATAAGCGACTGGGTGCCCCATCCCATTCACTTCTTGCAATAAGACTGCTCCTATGCCAATGTCACTGGCATCGATCGCTAAATTAAATTCTCTGTTAAAATCAGGTATCAACAGTACTGGCTCGTGAATCATTACAGCCTTCAATTTGTTGAAAGCTTCTATATACTCGTCATCAAATACGAAACTTCGTCCCTTCTTAAAGAGATTAGTTATGGGAGCACTTACTTCTGAAAAACTGGGCATAAATCTACGGAAACATGAAACCATTCCGAGAAATCTCATGGCCTGCTTTTTAGTTGCTGGGATTGGGAAATTGATAATAGCATCTGTGTTCCCTTCTTTTGGACAGATCTTTACGAGACCCACTTTATGACCTAAATAAGTGATAGAGGTTTTTCCAAATTACATTTCTTCAGATTTAGAACCAGAATTGCTTTTGCAAGGACTTCAAGACTTTTATTAAAATTCTTAAATGTTCTTCCCAAGTTTCAAAGAATATCACAAGGTCATCTAAATACACGACGCAGTTGTCGATGCCATTTAAAACTCTACTCATTAACCTTTGGAAAGTACTGGCTGCATTCTTTAAAACAAAAGCCACAACTCTGGGTTCATAACTGCCAAACGGTGTCATAAAAGTGGATATTTTCCTTGCCTGTCCACTTAGAGGTACTTGCCAATAACCTTTGGCCAAATCAAGCTTGAAAATGAATTTGGCATTTCCGGATCTAACTAAGCAATCATCAATTCTGGGAAGGGGGAAATTACACTGCTTAGTTACTATGTTTACTTTTCTGAAATCAATGCACAGCCTTTCTGATCCGTCTCCCTTTTTCACCAGAACTACTGGAGAACCCCATTCCCTCTCGCTGGGAACTATCAAATCATTATCTAACATATACATAATTTCCTTTCTTACTGATTTTGCTTTCCCTGGACTCAGACAATTCTAATGGGATTTGTCTCCTGTAACTCCTAATGTCATGCTCTAACAGATTAGTTAGACCTAATTTATCACCAACAGTTTCAGGATAATTTGTCAAAACGTTGTGTAATTCCTTCAATCTTTCTTCTTCTAAGCTAGGGTTAAATGCCTTGAAATTCTTAAGCTCATCGGAGGTTATCTCGAAACTAATTTCTCTCTGTGACAGTTACTACTGGCACTGGGCGTTCGTTATATTTCTTCAACAAGTTTACATGCAACCACAGAGCTCTACGTCTACCCATATCAATTAAGTAATTTAAATTTCCCCTTTTTTCTAAGACAGATAAAGGACCTTCGAACTTATAAGATAATGAGAGACCTTCTCTCTGAATTAACACCAGAACTTTATCTCCCACACGGAAATTTCTCTCTTTTGCATTGAGATCATACTTCCTTTTAGCTTCCGATTGGCTGTTCCTCTCGTTTTCTATTGCCATCGGCCAAGCTTCCCTTAGATTCTCCTTGTAATTCTCTAGGTTTTGTATGTACTCCTCTTTACCTCGCTCAGGCATTAATTTACACTTTAAAATTTCTAAGGGTCCTTTAGCGTTGTGACCAAACACTAACTCGGAAGGACTAAATCCGGTTGTGTCATTCGACGCCAACCGTAAGGCTAACACGATTAATGGTAATTTTTTTTTCCTAGTCTGTTCTAAATTGTTACACAATTTTCGTAAGTAACTCTTTAACGTTTGATGGAAACGTTCAACTATACCCTGTGACTCGGGGTGATAAGGTGTGGGAGTTACGAGTTTAATACCTAATTCTCTCATTTTTTTTCCCTGAAATACTTAGACACAAAGTTACTGCCATTATCACTTTGTACAATGCGAGGCAGACGAAACTTAGAAAAATAGCTCAACAAGCGTTTAACTACGGTTTTTGCATTACCGTCTCTTACGGGGATTGCTTCTGGATAACTGGTTTGTCTATCAGTGATGCTCAACAAGCGTTTAACTACGGTGTTTACATTACCATTTCTTACGGGGATTGCTTCTGGATACCTGGTTTGTCTATCAGTGACTGTTAACAGATAGATATTCCCTCCCTTACTTCTAGGCAAAGGTCCGACCATACTCGTATCAATAACAACATTCTCAAAGGGTTCGCCTGTAAGAGCCCTTATGACGTTGGCTGGTCCTTCGCTGGTCAGCTCGTCCGGTACGAGTGCCGGGGCGGCTTCAGGTTTCCTGGAGGAGGCGTTCAGGGCTCCGGTGGTGGGGTGGGTCGTCTCAGAGGGTCGGATATCTACTGAGAACTCGGGAACGGCGGGAAACAGCGAGGCGGCAAAGAGTCTGTTGGCGCGTGGGTCGTCATCTTGGGTCGGCCAGGTCCTTCGGGTCACTCCGGGGTCACCAGCGTAAGGACGGTGGATTGAGTGACATACTGGCTGGGTGTTGACTGGTTTATTGGTGGTTCCTTACTGAGATAAATGTACAGAATCTTTGAAGATGTTATTAAAGTGTGCGAGCGGTAAGGTAGCATCTACACACAGACGGGTGAAAACAGGTAAAAGATTCAGACATCTATGTTTGTCGGCAGACAAACAGATGGTGATATTGATAGACATAATAAATGTACAGTGTTAAAACATACATCAATGGAAAGGCCAGGAAATTCTACATATGGCCAATTGCATGAGATTCGAGACAGATTAATGAATACAATGCAGTAGCATAATATATGTGAAATGAAGAGACGTTTGGCGTCTTCACAAACAGAAACACACATACAGTTTGATACAGAAGATTCGGTGGAACATTATGAGTACATGATTAGAATGCTTGCATGGCAATGCAAGTAGTGGTAATTGTACATAAATCAAGACAACAATGGTTAGGGAGAAACAGACGGAAATATTGTATGGTTGAAATCGCGTTCTGTCAGAGAAAGAAAACGAGATGCCCTTGTTTTGTCTTGTCCACTCCGATGGATGACGATTGACGAACACACGAACACACACGTGTTTGGAAGAGACGGCGTTGGGTTCTTACATGCCTACTGATGGAATATTACATAAAGGAGCCCTGGGGATTACCTGATTAGGTTTGCTGGACGTTTGCCATTCATGACAACTTAGAACATATCTTTTCACGGCACTTCTTATCTTAGGCCAAAAGTACATCCTACTTATACACTTATACGTTTTAGTTACCCGCAAATGTCCTTGATCATCATGTGCTAATTTTAAAATTAATTTGCAAAGCTTCCTAGGTATGACTATCTGCTTGACAATCTCCTCTTTACTAACTGACTTAGGACAAACATAACAAGACAAAACTTCGTCTTTTAGACAAAAGATTTCCTTACAAACACTATCGAGCTCATCATCCAGCTCACATTCAAAGATTCGGGTTAGTGTCTCATCCTCTTTCTGCAACTTGACTAGCTCATCCTTATTCAAAATGTTAGTGCCTATCCCATCACAGCAACTATCACTTGAAACCACTGCATCGACTACGTCTATGCCATTACTTTCGACAGCTACATCGTCAGCTTGGCTAACACTGTCAACACCGATACCGTTGGTCTTCTCAGCCACACTTGTGCTAAGATCGATTATACCGCCTCTACCACACTCGTTCGAATCCATGAACTCGTTCTTGTTCGAATCCACGAACAAACCATGACCGTAGTCTACATCTGTATCTAAACCCAACCCTAGTTACTATCAATTCAGGCACTGGAATCTCACTCAAAATAGGATTCACACACTTGGACGTCACTAAGTTATTACCAACAATTACGTCAATGCCATCAACGGGCAAATTGTCTACAACTGCTAGTTTTCCTTCCCCCGACACTCCCCGACTTTCTAAGTTCACCTCCAACAAAGGGCAAAATAACACAAGTGTTCGGAAACCAACCTAACATAACTTGTTCTTCCATACTGATTACTGTCCTCGCCGGTATACTGTCTCTCCTAATGAGGGAGACAGCTGCTCCAGTGTCCCGAAGCAAAACTACTGCTCTCAAATCCCGGACCCCTCCTTCGAGAAAAGAAACTACACCTTCAGACAGAAACTCTCCATAAAATTTTCTAGTTTCTTTCATAACGTCATTTATACTTGACAAAAGACTACTAACTAGAGACACTGGTTTCTTAACATTTTTCCTTTCTGTACAATTCCTTGATAAATGCCCTTTCTTATTATATCAGTAACAAATCACCTTTGAACTACTAGATGTCCCTTTATTCTTACAAAACCTACAAGTATGGCCAGGTTTTCCACATGCATAATGTTAGTAGTAAATTTTACCTGTATTGCTACCACTATTACTAGAATACTTACTACGTCGTACTCTACCTGACGAAGGATCACTTTTCTTCTTACTCTCACTTAAACTATGAGTTAGACTGTACTCATCTGCCAACCTAATCGCGTCTGCAAAAGATTTTCCATGCCTATCATCTATATGTACCTTAATGTCTGGGGATACATTATCTTTGAAGTTTTCTAGCAAAACTAAGTTCTTGAGATCATCAAAATTATCAACTTCAGCAGAAGTTAACCAGTCATTAAACAATCTTTCTAACTTCTTTCCATACCCTACATATGTACTGCTCTCATCCCTTCTCAAACTTCTAAACTTCTTGTGGTACGCCTCTGGTACTAACCTGTATGCACTAAGAACAATTTCCTTCACAACATCATAATCCCCACATTCCTCCTCAGACATTCAATATACACAGAAAGTGCCCTACCACGTAACACTGACTGTAAATACAAAGTCCACATGTTTTTTGGACAACCTACTCTGTTCATTAACTTTTCAAAAGACATGAAATATTTCATTACATCTTCCTCATCATATTTTGGCACTAATTTCAACACTGCACCCATACCTAAACTGTCAACATCTTCATCGTTCAATGATGAATTACTCCCTCGTGTGCTGCCTGCCAGACTATTATGAGAACTTCACCTTAACCGAGCGATTTTTAACTCGTGTTTACACTCTTTCTCTCTTTCCTCTCTCTCTTTTTCCTTTTCCTCTCTTTCTTTCTCCCTATCCTCCCTTTCTTTTTCTAGCTGCAGTTTAGTTTCTCTTTCAATTGTTCTTTCATCTCTTTCCAACTTTTCCCTTTCCTTCTTTTCAACATCCTCGAGAAGAGCATTGCCTTCTAGACCCAGAAGCCTACCCAACTCAACCAACTCTTTCGTTAACTCACTCATTCTGCTTCTTTCTATATTCTCCCTGTTTCAATTGGTTACGGTGTTGAAAATCCTGGCCAGGTCTCCAACTATCACTATGCAAAAATCGTTCCAGGTTCTTTCAAACTTTAATCAACAATGTTTCAACACCAGCAATTGAAATATGGGAAATGAATATAAAAAGAAACTCTCACAACACTACAACACATTTATTCACAACCTTATTTACAAAACAAATGAAATGTTTCCCTTTTACTTCCAATCAATGTAACACTAAACAAAATAAATCTAAGCAATTATAGATAGGGGGAACATGTTGCAAGGTAGAGCAATCTCAATACTTAAATGTTAATGGTGAATTGGTGAGTTATCCTTTCGTGGCTGGGGTTTAAGTTAAGGAGATGATGCTGGCACAATGACCTCGGGCTTGAAGACGTCATAGAAGGGCGTCTGGGAACTCAGCAGAGATTTGCTGATACAATGACCACGGGCTTGTAGATGTCACAAAAAGGATGTCTAAGATGAGGCAGCAAATGCTGCTTTCTTCAAGCATCCGGAGACTGTGCAAATGGAGGGCAGGAAGGGTTGAAGACTCGTCCTTGCTACAGGCAAGAAGGGCTGAGTACTTGACGTTGTCACAGGCAGGAAGGGCTTAGCAACTACTTCATGTTGTCACAGGCAGAAAGGGCTGACTACTTCACCTCGTCTCGAACATGGAGGGCTTAGGGACTTCTCATCACAAGCAGGAAAGGCTGACTGCTTCTTAGTCTTGGGCAGGACAAGATTTTAAGGAGGAGAGTAAAGGGTGTCTGAAGGGGATACTCCCGTCGGAACCTTGCTTTGTCCGACCTCTGAGTACCGCCTCTGTCTCTGTCTGTCTGTATTTCTGTCTTGGGAAGTCTCTTCTGGAAGCTTATATGCCCCTGTATAGGCGGAGCAAATGATGACAATCATTATTCCCATATAAGGAGTTTTCTTTATTTTCTACACAATGATTGGTTCCTAATAATCACCCACTTCCAAACACGCCATAGACAAGTCCAGATCAAAGTTTCTGATGCAATGTGAACCGAATATTGTTCCATGTTGCAAAGGCATGGCATGAGATATCACGTTGGGTCGTTTCCACAAGAAAGGGTTTTCATCGACGACTCGCTAATTGTCCAGGACACGTTGACAACAGGAACTGACTGGCGAGGAAACACAGGAAGCGGTCACGAAGCAGTCACTTCTTGGAAAAGAGATATTTTTCAATATATTCCACCATTACTGCATGTATCCACGAAACCACCCTGCCACAGCATTTTGTTCTTGGCCTTTCATCTGATGTTCTGTTGCACATATTCCACAGATCTATTTTAAAAACTGGTTCTCGGTGTTTCTATGACTTTTTAGTTGTCTGTAAAAGAAAACTATTGAGATGGCTATTTGTTTGTCCGCCCTCAGATCTTAAAAACTACCGCGGCTAGAGGGCTGCAAATTGGTATGTTGGTCTTCCACCCCCCAATCATCAAACATGCCAAATTGCAGCCCTCTAGCCTCAGTAATTTTTATTTTGTTTAAGGTTAAAGTTAGCCATGATCGAGCGTATGGCACCGCTATAGGTTCCAAGAACACACGCCACCACCGGGCTGTACTAAAAGTTTCATGGGGTGCGGCTGAGAGTTTCATGGTCCGTGGCTGAGAATTTCACACAGCATTATGTGCTGTACAGAAAACTCGATTGCGACGAAGAAACTTTGGCTCGTTTTTTACATGTTATAAATCCCATGATGCTTAAGGGTTTACTGTCTTCTCTGGTGCTAAAGAATGAACAAAGAGAAAATTTATATGTATTTAACAAGAATAAACAATGTAAATATTTTTAAGAAATTTATTCATAAGCAATTACAAGCGTAACTGTTGTTAAGGTGTTATAGTGGTTAAATCAAATATATTGAAAAGCAATTACAAATGTAACGATTGTTAACTTGTTATGGCACTTTTCACGAAAAGTTTCTTTTTTCTTTTTAAATTTAACAGTTTTCCTCTTCTCCAAACAGAATATAATACCGGGGGTAATAGTCCTAGGGAGTAGTTGTCCTCGGGTGTTAATTGCCCTGATAACCTATTTTTAATTCCTTTGCCTCGTGTACATTAACTAAGGGATACTGTATAATATAATCGTAAAGGTTCCATTGAAAAAAACACGGAAAACCTTTTCTTTGAAAAATCTTCAAAATACTTATACAAGTCTCATTTCCTTATAATTGCTATGGATTATCATAATCATATTTTCTTGCTTTATCAGAGGCTTAGTTATTGCGTGGCATACCACTGTTCATCATTTTACAAATCCTTTATTAACCATCAAGAAATATTGATTAGCATTTTGGAAAGTGGAAAGTCATGACGTACCTCTGTATAACTAATATTTTTTTTTTATAAATAAGAGAATGGTCTGTAATTTTGCAGGATGATTAAGACATAGAGGATTTTTGTAACGTAAAACAAAATTAATCTATTTAAATTTGGTCATTAAAAAGAAAATAATGAATACTATTAAGGTGAGTACCATGAAATCATTGCACGCACAATTATGAATGAATATAAATAAAACTAATCTGCTTGGTAAATTACATGGATTTTAGACATTTTATCAATTCACCGGTGGCTGACTTAAAGAGAATATTCCAAAAACATTACGGTTCCTAATTTCAGGATATCTAAATATAGCGAAAAACGTAGCTCTGGGATTTTTTCAGGGATAAATAGAACTTTTTCTTACAGCTGGTATAAATTCAGTATACTGAGTATGAATGCAAAATTATGCGGCTCTCAGAGGGCTGGCCCGAACGACTAGATGGAAATGGAGTATCAGGTCCAGGCCATAGGCCAACCACTGGGAATAAATGACGAAAAAAAAAAAAAAAAAAAAAAAAAAAAAAAATATATATATATATATATATATATATATATATATATATATATATATATATATATATATATATATATATATATATATATATATATATATATATATATATATATATATATATATATATATATATATATCTTCTTCTTTTAACGTGCTTTTATTCCCGTTTTTGTATGGGGTAAGCACGATGCCTTCTTTTGAAGGACTTTTTGATTTGGCTTTGGGGTAGACCTATGGTCTCGATCGGCTGCCCTGCCTGACATCGCTTAGACCCCGGTACGTATGGTTCATGTATCATACTCGACCCAACGCCCTTTCTTCCCAGCAGCGAGAAGTTATTGCGCGGGTATGGCGAGAGTTCGAGACGTGTGAGATGTTTGTTATGTTTTTTAGAAGGTGTTGTAGTGGCTTTGTTTTGTGTGTGTATTTAGTCTGTAACATCCATTTGCTTTTTAAGCAAACCTATCCGTTGATTACATATATAATCCCGGGATGTCTACACGGATAGCAAAGTGTCTGCCTCTCTGATCAGTCGGCGGCGGGTTTGAACTCGCGCCACAGACCTCTACGAAGTCCGAAGCTGCTGCTGTAACCGACTGAGCCATCGAGGCTCTCTCTCTCTCTCTCTCTCTCTCTCTCTCTCTCTCTCTCTCTCTCTATATATATATATATATATATATATATATATATATATATATATATATATATATATATATATATATATATATATATATATATATATATATATATATATAATATATATATATATATGCTAAAAGGCATATGCTTCCACGCTGAAAAAGACGCACACATTAAATACATTTACTCACGTTTTCATCTGCACAATAAAAAAGGTAATGATAAAAATCAGAAGTTAAGATTATCAATAAACTCTCAGAAAGATAATATACGGCTAAATTCTCGAGCCTAAATATGACATAATAGCTCTTTCAGGTCCCATTCTTACCAACGATATAACATATTTCATAAACTTGGAAGGTATAATAAACGACGTTGTCAGGGGGATAAGTACCTAAGCGTCACAAGAGGATATATGAAAGCTGGTACCGTCATATATTTTTTCTTTTACGGTTTGGCTCTGAGCATGAGAAGGGACAGACCTGGGTTCGATCCTGATATGAGTCAGAAATAAATTTCTGTTCCACACGTGATTGTGCGTTGAGTATTTCTATATATATATATATATATATATATATATATATATATATATATATATATATATATATATATATATATATATATATATATATATATATGCATGCATGTGTGTGTATTTTACGATTTAACCTGGCTAAATGCTTATCATGAATCAGTTATAGACTCTAAACGCTGTTGATTCAGGAAATTGTAATAAAAACAAAGAAAGGGGGTGATATGACTGAGCTGATGACTCTACTCACAAGGCAATTGTAAGCAAAACTGGAGGATAAGTTTAAGATTACGTATATTTACATTAAATGACCAATCAGAAGGTGAAATGAATTAAACAGGCAGGCAAGGCCTGAGAGATTAATTATAACTATGAAATATTGAATTTAGATCCGTCAATGTGACGATGCTGACTCACGAGGGGCAAAGCACAATCAAAGAAGAGTTCCACTGGGATCCCTCTGAAAACGGAGAGATTTACGAATTAAAGGCCAGTAAGCACACAGTAAAATATGCATAGGACAGGGCGGTGCACAGAGGGTACCAAGGATGCCTTGAACACACGATTTTACGTACTTACTCAAACAATGGAATTTTCGTAACACTGCCTTAGCAAGGCGAGGTTAATATGGAAATACTGGCACTTAGAAATGAAATTATGAAGTATAGGGAGAGAATTAAAACAGTGTGACTGAATGAAAAGAACCTTTGCAACAGATCACTTTACCTTATAGAAGGGTGGCTTCAGCTTGGGTAATGGTGGCAGAGGAGGGATAAAAAGCTTCACTGGTAAGAATACTAAGGATCCTTACAAGATAGGACCATGTGGTAGGGGCATGGCTCCCTGAAGGAGGCGGGAATGCAAAGGGAGGATGGTGTCTCGCTCACGTCCAGCTATGTCTCTAACTCTCTTTCCTTTGATCAGGCCCTTTTAAAATCTCGGGTCAGAGATTACGATGCTTTCCCCATGTAGGTGGGGTTAGTGTCATTTCCCTATGCGCGTGCATCGTTTCACTTGCGGTCTACCTCATGGTGAACCCATTCCAGGTGTTCCTAGGGGCCACATCTTTCTCTTAATCTGGTTTATTCTGCCTCTCACCAGAAATTAATCTCCTCCCAGCCTTGTGTTCTGAAACCAAAAGGCTTCCCAGAGTCACATGTTCAAAGAGAGAAGGTGGGAGAGATATACAGAGTGCAATTAATAAATTTAGGGAGGGGCCAATATTCCTTTCGCCCTTCCTTGTCAGGCAGTGCTAAGCAATGCACTGTATTTTTTTTTATTTTTCAGCTTTAAATTAAGCGTTTGGTAGATGGGATGCTTGGAAAGATATATATATATATATATATATATATATATATATATATATATATATATATATATATATATATATATATATATATATATATATATATATATATATATATATATATATATGTGTGTGTGTGTGTGTGTGTATATATACATATATATATATATATATATATATATATATATATATATATATATATATATATATATATATATATATATATATATATATATATATATATATATATATATATAGTGTGAGTGTGTTTGTGTGTATATATTCAAATCTATGATATTAATTTTATTGGCAGCCTTTCTGCCTGTGTTGTGTGTGTGTATGTGCGTCCTCATTCTTCCCACTTCCCTACCCCCAAAAACCGGTTTGAGCGGGATGGTTCCTAAACACCCCCCCCCCCTTCCTTCCCTTGGACCTCAACTCCCTCATGGAAAAAGGATAATCCACCTCCCCCTTCCTCCTCCCCTCCCATCCTCCTTTCCCATCCCTCTTCCCTCCCCCCCCCTCTTCCCTCTCCCCTTTTCCCTTTTCCATGTGTTGAGATTGAGTAATATTAACAAAATATTTATAGATTTGTAAGGACATAATTTTTTTTATAAGCGTAATGTACAGGTTTTTAAAATCAAAATATAACTTGCTTCACCTTTAGAATTATATGAAGTGTTTAATTAACGTCATGTGGTAACTATGAATCACCTGCTTTCCGTTTAGGAGGTGAAGATGGCTTCACGCGATCCTGGAGTCTTTAAGAATTTAAGAAGACGTTATAATCCAATGGGTATTTCTCCAGGAATGCTTCAGGAGCTGAAGACTGCTTCAAAGAATCCTGGAATTGTGAAGACATCTTTCAAGAATAATATTTTAATAACTGTCCAGAAATTTTCAACATTAAGTGACCCAGCGGCATATAATAAATTACTTTTGTCTGAGCTTTGTTATTTTCGTTTTGAAATGGACTCAGCAAGTAATTCTAGAACAACAGCAGGCACTACTGGTGATGGTCCAGAGCCACCAATGTCATCAGCATTAATTCAAAACCCATCAACAGCTGCTCCTGCACCTACACCAAGGTATGGTCAGTTGTTTGTATATGACCGGAAGGTAAACGGGCCTGGTGCTGCCCATATACTTTTTTGCTGAATATTGGTAGTAGGATTAGTTTAGCTGTGGGAATGGGTATGGTACTGGTATGGTATGGGTATGGGTATGGGTATGGAATGCATATGGGTATGAGTATGGTACCCATATAGGTATGGGATGGGCATGAGTATGGATGTGGGTATGGGTATGGAATGCATATGTGTATGGGTATAGGTATATTTATGGGTATGGGTATGGTATGGATATGGGTATTGGTATGGGTATAATGCAGATATGGGTATGGGTATGGGTATGGTAAGGATATAGGGAACAGCAAATGCGAGCGACAACGAGCATCTGCTAGTATATATAGAAAGAGATAGAGAGACAGAGTCAGAGGCAGAAAGTGAACAATGAAACTATTAAAATTAGTAAATTATAAAAAAAAATATACAATTATAACCGTAACCTTCATATACAGGGGAACTTTAAATAGATGCATCTTCATAAATAGTATATTTTTTTCCGCATTAGCTGCAAATCTGATTAAATTAAAATGCCTCTATACTCAACTGTGTACACGCTTGTCCTCTCTCTCTCTCTCTCTCTCTCTCTCTCTCTCTCTCTCTCTCTCTCTCTCTACAGACATCAGAATTACTTCATGGTCTTAAATTTGGATCTAAGGTTTTGTAGTGACAATCGTATCTAAAAAGTGTGAGGAATTAGAAACTTTAAGAGGGCATTGCGGCATCTACAATTACATACGGTTTTGGTAAAACGTTACCAGTAGAATCTATCTATTTATCTATCTATCTATCTATCTATCTATCTATATATATATATATATATATATATATATATATATATATATATATATATATATATATACATATATACATATATATATAATATAGAATCTACCGGTCACATTTACCAAAACCGTATTTAATTGTAGTAGCCGCAATGCCCTCTTAACATTTCGAATTCCTCACACTTTTTGGATACGATTGTCACTACAAAGCCTTAGATCCAAATGCAAAGCTATGAAGTAATTCTGATGTCTGTAAAGAGAGAGAGAGAGAGAGAGAGAGAGAGAGAGAGAGAGAGAGAGAGAGAGAGAGAGATGACACGTGTGTATGTAGTCGAGTAAAGAGGCATTCCAGTTTAATCAGATTTGCAGTTAATGCGGAAAAATATACTATTTATGAAGATGCATCTACTTAAAGTTCCCCTGGTGTCAGTGATGTCTTACCCCCACAGTATTCATTTCCAGATACTAAATTATATGTATACCGAAATGAGGTATGATAAACCTGTAGAGCTTATTTAGTTACTAAGTCTAAAGGCAAAACCAGCCCCGTTTCAGGGAAGCCTTTCCCACCCCTACTCACTTTGGTGCACTTTGGTGCTAATGAAGTCTTATACCACTCTATTCTTTTCTAGATGGTAAGTCATATGTATACCAAATTTTGTTCAGATTTCTCAATGACTTACCATATATATATATGTATATATATATATATATATATATATATATATATATATATATATATATATATATATATATATATATATATATATATATATATATATATATATATATATGACATTCATATTTAACATCGGAATTGGCACCGAAACATGTTTTTCTCGAATTTGAAATAGATTTGTAGATGCTAAAAGATGCAAATGGTACGAAAAAAGGTTACTTTTTTCAGATATATTTTTTCTACACGGGAGATGAGGACGCGAAGTATAAAATTTTTGTGGTAAAACGTTGACGAGATATGGAAGCCTTACAATTTTCTCTCTCTCTCTCTCTCTCTCTCTCTCTCTCTCTCTCTCTCTCTCTCTCTCTCTCTCTCTACAGACATCAGAATTACTTCATGGTCTTGAATTTGGATCTAAGGTTTTGTAGTGACAATCGTATCTAAAAAGTGTGAGGAATTAGAAACTTTAAGAGGGCATTGCGGCATCTACAATTATATACGGTTTTGGTAAAACGTGACCAGTAGAATCTATCTATCTATCTATCTATCTATCTATCTATCTATCTATCTATCTATATATATATATATATATATATATATATATATATATATATATATATATATATATATATATATATATATATATATATACATACATATATACATATATATATAATATAGAATCTACCGGTCACATTTACCAAAACCGTATTTAATTGTAGTAGCCGCAATGCCCTCTTAACATTTCGAATTCCTCACACTTTTTGGATACGATTGTCACTACAAAGCCTTAGATCCGAATGCAAAGCTATGAAGTAATTCTGATGTCTGTAAAGAGAGAGAGAGAGAGAGAGAGAGAGAGAGAGAGAGAGAGAGATGACACGTGTGTATGTAGTCGAGTAAAGAGGCATTCCAGTTTAATCAGATTTGCAGTTAATGCGGAAAAATATACTATTTATGAAGATGCATCTACTTAAAGTTCCCCTGGTGTCAGTGATGTCTTACCCCCACAGTATTCATTTCCAGATACTAAATTATATGTATACCGAAATGAGGTATGATAAACCTGTAGAGCTTATTTAGTTACTAAGTCTAAAGGCAAAACCAGCCCCGTTTCAGGGAAGCCTTTCCCACCCCTACTCACTTTGGTGCACTTTGGTGCTAATGAAGTCTTATACCACTCTATTCTTTTCTAGATGGTAAGTCATATGTATACCAAATTTGGTTCAGATTTCTCAATGACTTACCATATATACATATGTATATATATATATATATATATATATATATATATATATATATATATATATATATATATATATATATATATATATATATGACATTCATATTTAACATCGGAATTGGCACCGAAACATGTTTTCCTCGAATTTGAAATAGATTTGTAGATGCTAAAAGATGAAAATGGTACGAAAAAAGGTTACTTTTTTCAGATATATTTTTTCTACACGGGAGATGAGGACGCGAAGTATAACATTTTTGTGGTAAAACGTTGACGAGATATGGAAGCCTTACAATTTTTTTTTTTTTCTCTCTCTCTCTCTCTCTCTCTCTCTCTCTCTCTCTCTCTCTCTCTCTACAGACATCAGAATTACTTCATGGTCTTGAATTTGGATCTAAGGTTTTGTAGTGACAATCGTATCTAAAAAGTGTGAGGAATTAGAAACTTTACGAGGGCATTGCGGCATCTACAATTACATACGGTTTTGGTAAAACGTGACCAGTAGAATCTATCTATCTATCTATCTATCTATCTATCTATCTATCTATCTATCTATATATATATATATATATATATATATATATATATATATATATATATATATATATATATATATATATATATATATGTATATATATATATATATAAATATATATATATATATATATATATATATATATATATATATATATATATATATATATATATATATATATATATATATATATATATATATATATATATATATACATATATACATATATATATATAATATAGAATCTACCGGTCACATTTACCAAAACCGTATTTAATTGTAGTAGCCGCAATGCCCTCTTAACATTTCGAATTCCTCACACTTTTTGGATACGATTGTCACTACAAAGCCTTAGATCCAAATGCAAAGCTATGAAGTAATTCTGATGTCTGTAAAGAGAGAGAGAGAGAGAGAGAGAGAGAGAGAGAGAGAGAGAGAGAGATGACACGTGTGTATGTAGTCGAGTAAAGAGGCATTCCAGTTTAATCAGATTTGCAGTTAATGCGGGAAAATATACTATTTATGAAGATGCATCTACTTAAAGTTCCCCTGGTGTCAGTGATGTCTTACCCCCACAGTATTCATTTCCAGATACTAAATTATATGTATACCGAAATGAGGTATGATAAACCTGTAGAGCTTATTTAGTTACTAAGTCTAAAGGCAAAACCAGCCCCGTTTCAGGGAAGCCTTTCCCACCCCTACTCACTTTGGTGCACTTTGGTGCTAATGAAGTCTTATACCACTCTATTCTTTTCTAGATGGTAAGTCATATGTATACCAAATTTGGTTCAGATTTCTCAATGACTTACCATATATATATATGTATATATATATATATATATATATATATATATATATATATATATATATATATATATATATATATATATATATATATATATATATATATATATATATATATATATATATATATATATATATGACATTCATATTTAACATCGGAATTGGCACCGAAACATGTTTTTCTCGAATTTGAAATAGATTTGTAGATGCTAAAAGATGAAAATGGTACGAAAAAAGGTTACTTTTTTCAGATATATTTTTTCTACACGGGAGATGAGGACGCGAAGTATAATATTTTTGTGGTAAAACGTTGTCGAGATATGGAAGCCTTACAATTTTCTCTCTCTCTCTCTCTCTCTCTCTCTCTCTCTCTCTCTCTCTCTCTCTCTCTCTCTCTCTCTCTACAGACATCAGAATTACTTCATGGTCTAGAATTTCGATCTAAGGTTTTGTAGTGACAATCGTATCTAAAAAGTGTGAGGAATTAGAAATTTTAAGAGGGCATTGCGGCATCTACAATTACATACGGTTTTGGTAAAACGCGACCAGTAGAATCTATCTGTCTATCTATCTATCTATCTATCTATCTATCTATCTATCTATCTATCTTACTATTATATATATATATATATATATATATATATATATATATATATATATATATATATATATATATATATATATATATATATACATATATATATATAATATAGAATCTACCGGTCACATTTACCAAAACCGTATTTAATTGTAGTAGCCGCAATGCCCTCTTAACATTTCGAATTCCTCACACTTTTTGGATACGATTGTCACTACAAAGCCTTAGATCCAAATGCAAAGCTATGAAGTAGTTCTGATGTCTGTAAAGAGAGAGAGAGAGAGAGAGAGAGAGAGAGAGATGACACGTGTGTATGTAGTCGAGTAAAGAGGCATTCCAGTTTAATCAGATTTGCAGTTAATGCGGAAAAATATACTATTTATGAAGATGCATCTACTTAAAGTTCCCCTGGTGTCAGTGATGTCTTACCCCCACAGTATTCATTTCCAGATACTAAATTATATGTATACCGAAATGAGGTATGATAAACCTGTAGAGCTTATTTAGTTACTAAGTCTAAAGGCAAAACCAGCCCCGTTTCAGGGAAGCCTTTCCCACCCCTACTCACTTTGGTGCACTTTGGTGCTAATGAAGTCTTATACCACAGTATTCTTTTCTAGATGGTAAGTCATATGTATACCAAATTTTGTTCAGATTTCTCAATGACTTACCATATATATATATGTATATATATATATATATATATATATATATATATATATATATATATATATATATATATATATATATATATATATATATATATATATATATATATATATATATATATATATATATATATATATATGACATTCATATTTAACATCGGAATTGGCACCGAAACATGTTTTTCTCGAATTTGAAATAGATTTGTAGATGCTAAAAGATGAAAATGGTACGAAAAAAGGTTACTTTTTTCAGATATATTTTTTCTACACGGGAGATGAGGACGCGAAGTATAAAATTTTTGTGGTAAAACGTTGACGAGATATGGAAGCCTTACAATTTTCTCTCTCTCTCTCTCTCTCTCTCTCTCTCTCTCTCTACAGACATCAGAATTACTTCATGGTCTTGAATTTGGATCTAAGGTTTTGTAGTGACAATCGTATCTAAAAAGTGTGAGGAATTAGAAACTTTAAGAGGGCATTGCGGCATCTACAATTATATACGGTTTTGGTAAAACGTGACCAGTAGAATCTATCTATCTATCTATCTATCTATCTATCTATCTATCTATCTATCTATCTATATATATATATATATATATATATATATATATATATATATATATATATATATATATATATATATATATATATATATATATATACATACATATATACATATATATATAATATAGAATCTACCGGTCACATTTACCAAAACCGTATTTAATTGTAGTAGCCGCAATGCCCTCTTAACATTTCGAATTCCTCACACTTTTTGGATACGATTGTCACTACAAAGCCTTAGATCCGAATGCAAAGCTATGAAGTAATTCTGATGTCTGTAAAGAGAGAGAGAGAGAGAGAGAGAGAGAGAGAGAGAGAGAGAGAGAGAGAGAGAGAGAGAGAGATGACACGTGTGTATGTAGTCGAGTAAAGAGGCATTCCAGTTTAATCAGATTTGCAGTTAATGCGGAAAAATATACTATTTATGAAGATGCATCTACTTAAAGTTCCCCTGGTGTCAGTGATGTCTTACCCCCACAGTATTCATTTCCAGATACTAAATTATATGTATACCGAAATGAGGTATGATAAACCTGTAGAGCTTATTTAGTTACTAAGTCTAAAGGAAAAACCAGCCCCGTTTCAGGGAAGCCTTTCCCACCCCTACTCACTTTGGTGCACTTTGGTGCTAATGAAGTCTTATACCACTCTATTCTTTTCTAGATGGTAAGTCATATGTATACCAAATTTGGTTCAGATTTCTCAATGACTATATATATATAAATATATATATATATATATATATATATATATATATATATATATATATATATAGTATATATATATATATATATATATATATATATATATATATATATATATATATATATATATATAAATATATATATATATATATATATATATATATATATATATATATATATATATATATATATATATATATATATATATATATATATATATATATATATATATATATATATATATATATATATATATATGACATTCATATTCAACATCGGAATTGGCACCGAAACATGTTTTTCTCGAATTTGAAATAGATTTGTAGATGCTAAAAGATGAAAATGGTACGAAAAAAGGTTACTTTTTTCAGATATATTTTTTCTACACGGGAGATGAGGACGCGAAGTATAACATTTTTGTGGTAAAACGTTGACGAGATATGGAAGCCTTACAATTTTCTCTCTCTCTCTCTCTCTCTCTCTCTCTCTCTCTCTCTCTCTCTCTCTCTCAGTATGAGAAAAAAATGATAAAATATATACCATGATGTTATTCCATTCAGTAATTGGTACTATTTATAATTTTTCATACTTGATATCAAAACTTTTATAAGACAATTTATTTTCCAAGATGAACTTCGTTTAATTATTTATACACTCATAAACACGTGCATACACATACGCGCGCACACATATATATACTGCATACACACACACACACATATATATATATACACACATATTTATACATATATTATATGTGTGTGCGTATATGTGTGCACGCGCGCGTGTGTGTGCGTGTATGAATGATTAAACGAAGTTCAACTTGAAAAATAAATTCTCTTAAAAATTTTGATACCAAGTATGAAAAATTATAAATAGTACCAATTATTGAATGGAATAACACTTTATATATTTTATCATTTTTTACTTATACACATACACACACACACACACACACACACACACACACATATATATATATATATATATATATATATATATATATATATATATATATATATATATATATATAAAATGGTCTCGTCTGTCAGGGACCAGCAGGTTAAAAACAAAAACAAGCAATTGGGCTGGAATGACTGACGAAAGGTGACAAGCAAAGAAGGAGCAGAACATAACCACAAACTACAGCCTTAAGATTAATTTATTATACATACAAAATAATATTCATTATGTACAAGTAAGTTAGGTCCAGGAGAGGAAACACTTAAAATGACCAATTAAATAAGCTCTACAAATAACAGAGCCAGTAACATATAAAACCTAAGTAATTCTTAAATAGTTCAATAAGCAATTCACAATAAATAATATACTAGCAGCATAAATACAAAAACAACCAGTATAATAAACAACACACGACGAGTGAAATAAATGTTACAGCATAACAAATACAAAATCAAGCAGCATAATAAGTAAAACAGGAGCAGTAAAATAAAAACCACCCAAGCAGCACACCACAAAAACTGACAAACTCGAAGAGTAGTCGAGACGTCTGGTCACCACCGTCAACGAGGATGCAGACAAACAGACGAACACGATCGAGAGATCAAGACAGCCACTGGCTGAGGAACAGGAACACATCCACAAAACAGATAACCTCCATCGAATCGTCACAGCCATTTGCTGCCGAAGGAGCAAATCCTCACACAGATGACACGGTTGAGCCATCGAAACATCCTCATGCTGCCACCAGGGAAGACGTCACACTAACAGACGAAGAGGTCCTCCACCTACCGCCGAAGACAACAGGTAGGTAATACCGGTCGCCCATCCAAAGGACTCCCAGCTGCTCTGCTGCCGAGAAACCGATTCTCTGCTGCTATGAACCAGACTTGCTGCTGCAAAAGAGCTGGCCGCAAACGTCGCCTCGCACCGGCAAAACAAAATCACGGGAGTGCAGGTACTGCAAACAAACAAGCCACATAAGGCTGTTACAAAATTAAATTACAGAAATACCGCAATACCTTACAATATATATATATCTATATATATATATATATATATATATATATATATATATATATATATATATATATATATATATATATATATATATATATATATATATATTACTAAAAGGACCTCATTCAAACTGGATGGTATCTAATGGAGTTTTTATTCAAAAAGTTACAAGCTTTCTTGGACAAACAGTCCACATTATCAAGTATCCGTACAATGAGCAGACGCGTAGTCCGGCTGTATTTATATCTGTGTGCTGGGTACTTTTAATCCTATAATCGCCTAGCTCTTCCTGTGTGACCTCCACCCCCTCTTGACCTTGGTCTTTCTCTGATCCTTCCTCCTAGGTGACCGTTTTCCGTGCGTTCTCTTACGTTTTTTCTTCGTTTCCTTGCTACTGTGGAGTATACGATTTTTCTAGATATGCTGTCTTCAATGCCGTTTCCGGTGTTCCCTGCCATCGTGTTGTTGGCGCAAGTTATGAAGGCGTTCTCTACAACCAGTCTAGATGTTTTGTTGGTGTTCCTGTACAGAAAACTCATATTTTCCCAGTCTATTCTGTGATCATTTTCCCAACAGTGTTTGGCAACTGCCGACGTCTGATTATAATGCCTTATGTTCTGCAGATGTTGTTTGCTTCGCTCTTTACATGATTTGCCAGTTTCGCCATAGTACCCTTTTTCACAGTTTAGACACGCTGCCATATAAACCCCCCCTCTAATCTCTTCCCCCTCTACAAGTTAATATATATATATATATATATATATATATATATATATATATATATATATATATATATATATATATATATATATATATATATATGAAAGTGGTTGTGGGTGTAAAAGGGGTTGTGAGGTGTTTGTCTGTGCAAAAGTATGTGTGTAATCAGATGATCCATGTGCATGTGCGCTGCAATGAAGAAGCCATTCCTTAAAACCTAAAATCTTCATAAAACATCTCTAGCCAATTTTAATCTCAAATGGAAGGCATTACTAATCATGAGGTGAATGTCAGCGGCGAGCTTTGATGCGAGAGGTCTTAAAATGAGGAAGACCCTCGGGGGAAAATCCTGGTAATTCTCCTCATAATGAGAATGAGGATCTGGGTCTGATTTTGTTTGCTCCTTTTTACCTGCTCCTCTTTATGATCCATTTTGATGCCATCCAACGAATTTACTTGGAGATTTTCGGCTGATTTAGTTTTTAATGTCTGTTATTTTGAATCTCAATAATGTCCTCTTGGTGGTTCGGTCATATATCCACCTGTCCCTCTCTTTTTGTTTGTTTGTTTTTCTTTCTGGACGAATGTGTGTCCTTCCGTTTGTCCAAATCTTATGTTACGAGTTCAGAACGAATTCCGTTGAAAGCTTATTTCGTCGTCGCCTGTTAGTCAAGATTCGAGTATGCGCTTCTAATGAGCCTGATGTGGATGGGCTTTAAAACTTTTTCTCACTGGCTTGCAATTAAACTTCTGGGGTATGGCAATGGGAGTTCATTTGGTTTAATGTTTATCAGAATCCAGAACATTTCCATTCGGTGTCAGTAACATTATTTGGAGAGTTCTAAAACTTTCACCTTTCTATTTTGGTGGTTTACGTAAACAAGTAATTTTTTGAACAGCAAAAATGTATTTTATTTCCTCTATCCTTAATTATATAGTTTTTCTCATAGTTAAGCATCCCTTGCTTGATCTCTATTCGTTTGTCTTTTTGTCTGTTTGTCTTTCGATTCTTCTCTTTCTTCTCGTGAACATGTTATTTAAGTAGCTATCGAAATATGTCTCACGCTAGACCACATGATGGAATGATGTATCCGTAGGAAGTTTTAGATTAAGAAATTCCTGATGACTGCTAAACATAAACACCAAATATCAACAAATTGATAAATTAATACGCGTAGACTATCACAAATGCCAAAGAGGAGAAAATGCTTTCATTCCTTTTTCGATAGAATCAATTTCGAAATATTCAAGCTTCCTGATCTGACGTCATTCATGCAAGGGGGAAGGAAATCTCAGGCTGTTGATTGAAGGAACATTCGGGCACTCCGAATGTGCTGCAGTCAGATACGGGATCGCGTAAATGCCTACATGCCTGGCAGATATAATGGGACCTAACTTTCCTCTAGCCTAACTGAACTTCGATAACGATGCAAACTTTGAATAATGTGCTTGAAACTGATTACGTATTTCATGTAATCCGGCAATCATAACGACGCACAAAAGAGAACATTATTTTTTGTACCCTACTAGCTACGGTGGGAAATAACAAAAAAATTAAAGTGGAACTGGTATCACACACAAACGCGCGCGCGCGCGCGTACACACACACACACACACACACACACACACACACACACTACAAAGATTAAAACAAACAAAGGCTGTCGTTCACTGGATCGAAACCAGTATCCAGAGGAAGGGAAGCTGAAAATAGCCGTCTAAGAATATGACATCTAAACCGACAGCCGTCATCTCTAGGAATCTGAGAGCCTCAGTATGTCGGAGAACAATTTCTGGGAAACAAAAGCCCAAGGCTTCTATCCATACTCATATAACGAGAAAAGGTCGTCGTTGTCGTCGTCATTTTCGGAATATCGTGTTTCTATCTCTGTAAGTTGATTTAGCGTTGTGACTTTGCCAGGCGAAGTTTTTTCTTGCTGTGGATAGTAAGGAAAATTCAACAAACATCATGCACTAGAAAAAACGGAAAATTTTAAAAGAAATATAGGGAATTATCATACCATATTCCATTTACTCCAGACAGTTACCATAGTAAAAAAAAAAAAAAAACATCAATCTTTCAACTATAGGGATCGATGGAGGAAAGGGAAAGATTTTCAGCGGGAGAAAAAAATTTTTTCGCCTCGACAAGGGGGAAGACGTGTAGTTGTGTATGTTTCTCTTGAACTGTGTGTTATCAGCATATTTCATATGGGTCTTGACCGGTGTTAGTCCCTCTAAGGATGACTGTAGAATGTTAGCCTAGAATTATGTTGTTGTCTGACTGTTATCCCCCTTCAGTAACAAGTTAAGTAGAAGACAGATCGGTATTCAGAGATTCGATCGTTACCCGCCCGTTAGGAGGTCAACCAGAGAACTGAAAAACATCAGTTTCAGGAACAGAGCAACTGCCAATTGCTGGAGTGCTATTCGCCGAGAGAATCGGCGAAGCTTCAAGTATGAAAGAAAATTATCTTCACGAATGATGAAGCAGTAGAGGTGGTCTCATGCATCTTAGACAGATATGTTTGCAACAGGAAAAAAAAAGTATATCTTAGTTTAACCAGACCACTGAGCTGATTAACAGCTCTCCTAGGGCTGGCCCGAAGGATTAGACTTATTTTTACGTGGCTAAGAACCAATTGGTTACCTAGCAACGGGACCTACAGCTTATTGTGGAATTCGAACCACATTATAGAGAGAAATGAATTTCTATCACCAGAAACAAATTCCTCTTGTTCTTCACTGGCCGGTCGGAGATTCGAACTCGCGGCCAATAGTGGTAGCTGAGAACGGAACCCGCTCACCCATCGAGGAACTGTTAGCAACAGGAAAATCTTCAGATAATCATAAGGATCTTCGATATAGTGTGATCAGTATTTTTGTAGTCGGGTACTGGAAGGGACCAGGGACATAGGGACAAGAGGAGCAAGTACGGAAGGAGATTCTGGGGTCTTGATGAGATGTAGATTAATTGGTGCAGGTTTAGATTCCGGTGTCGGTCTTGATTGGTTTGCCTTTGAGCACTGCATCGTTTGAACCATGCATAAGGTTCTGAACTAATTGGGGCTCTTAGGAGTAGTAGGCTCCGATTTCTTAAATTTTTCAAGACATTCTTTGGGTTTCTTGTCTTTTGCTAAATTGCACAAACAATCTTTTGCTAAATTACAGATATAATCTTTTGCTAAATTACAAAAACAATCTTTTGCTAGATTGCATAAATAATATTTTATTAGATTGCACAAATAATCTTTTGCTAGATTTCACAAGTAATCTTTTATTAGACTGCACAATAATCTTTTGTTAGATTGCACAAATAATGGGTCCTCAACAACGATGTTGGTGGAGACCATAACCCTGGTAACGGAAGAACCTAATGGGCTCTGGTGAATACTCTTAAGTGAAGAAACATCGCCATATACCCGCTTCGCTTTGCTTGTAACTTGTCCTCTGAAGGTGGCGAGAATTGTCTGTTTGGTCTCTTATCGAGCGTCGACAGTGTAAGGAAGGTTTAGCAGAGGGTCTAAAGGAGTTCAGTTGGTTATGGATAGGTAATGGTCTTGTTGAGTTTTCATTCAGGTTTGAAGTTGGAAATCAGTGATGGCCATCGGGAAGTCAGTTGTCCCCCGATCTTTCGATGTTACAGTGACTCCTCTGCGATTTGGTCTTGCAGGGACTTTTGTGGCCGGGTTCCTCTTCTCAAGGGTGACAATTTCAGGAGGCCTTTCCTGCGCATGGTACAGCTAGAACTTTCGGCAATGGGGGGTGTGTGGTTTTCTGTGCTCTTCTTAGCTGGCGGAGGGTGAACTTTGTCGGTATAGTAATCGGTTCGCGGCGGTCTCTTCTTTCTGGAACGAGTCATGGTCTCTCTCTGTCACTCTCAAAATCTTCCAACACTCCCAACAGTCGAAGAATACCTCAGGAAACAGCAGTAGGGAAATGCTCAAGCTGGAAACTGTATAAGACCGCTTTAGAGTAATAAGGACCAAATGGGTGTCGTATATAAATAAAGCCTCTGATAAGGTATTATTAACAATATGCCACAGTACTATTTTTATTTCTATTTTTGTATTAATCACCATTATTTTCATCAATAATCATTATTCATAGGTTTTCCAGAATTATTATTAACATGCTCCGTGCTTATTGTTTTTTTTTTTTTTTTTACATTTATTGACTGCGTTGCAATACAATTTTGTTTTAGTTTTTCAATTTTTTTTTTTAAGACAAAAATTTACCGGGCAGGGGATGAAACAAGTTTTTTTTTTTTTTATTTTTGCCATACATCGTTGTGAAACAACATAAACAAGACCACTGGATTTTGTTGCATAAAACATAATAAAAAAACATTTTAGTGCATGAATGAGGGAATCAGAGAAAAAAAGGACATACCCGCACATTTTTGCAAATACCTCAAAGAACAAAAAGCTCTTTTATTTAAAATTGTTACATAGGCATATTTTACATAAGATTACCTTCGATTAAAAAAAATGTAAGGTCATAACGCCATAAATAACGATGTTCTTTTGATTTGAAAGTCGCTGATATTCAATTGAGATTTGCCCATAAAAAAAAAAAAAAAAAAAAAAAAAACTGCAGCAAAGCATTTTTCTCGAGTGACAGACTCACATCTTATTACTTAATGATCTCCTTCAGGTAATAATATATGGGCCTATCACTCGAGAAAAATGCTTTGCTACAGTTAAAAAAAATGGACAAATCTCAATTGATCTCAGCGACTTGTAAATCAGGTGACTGTCAGATTTTTCTTTTGTAAAAAGAAAGGTGTGATTCCAGGTGTCAGTGGAGGAGGTCAAGACAAATCTCACATCATTAACCATCTGGTCTTCGTTTTATTGTTTAAAGGGTTTGCGTTTCAGTTTTACATCTGCCTGTACCTCATTATTTCTCCAGATATTAGGTAGAACAATGCTCACTTCTAGTTAAAAGCAAATATTGACGTGTAGAAAAAACTCATTAGATGTGTAAGTTATCATCATTACCTAAATTGTTTATTATTCTTGACATGTGTACCCGGACCGTCGGAAATAACTCACAAGATAGGGTTAGCTGGTATGTCGAGACGTTAGGGAAATTACTTAACCTTCGAAGATATCTACATCCTGCGTATTTAAATAAAATCGACCCGTAGCTGCAAGATGGCAACTCTAAATGTGGAATTTAGTACATTTAGAGTATCGATCTAGTAATATATATATATATATATATATATATATATATATATATATATATATATATATATATATATATATATATATATATATATATATATATTTGTGTGTGTGTGTGTGCGTTTGAATGTATGTAAGTATATATGGATAACGGTCGCATTTAGCTATGTAGGCTGTATCGAAGAGAAAAGATTAAAACATTTTCGTGCGCTATAATGTAAAAATCACTAAACATGCAAGTATTTCTGATTATATACCTTTTGTCTACGCAGGCATAAACAAGCCAAGGATAAGTTATTAGTTTATGTTAACAGCAGATTCTAGATTCTCAGATCTCTTTCACCATGATTAACCAGGCAAAACGTACAGTAGTTTACACTGATGATGATAGATTGAGCACTGGAAATGCTGTCATTTTATATGAAATCAAATGTTTGTTCTTTTTTTAGTGAAGACTGCAACAACCCTGATATCATTGTCTACGGAAGTAGGGAAGGCATTAAAAAAAAAACACACACGGAAAAAGATTGATTTCATAACGAATACATTCATTATTCCACAGACTCTGAATTGAATGAAATAACCAGAGACATTTAATAAATAAATCGTAAAGCAATATTGAATGGACATATAAATATTTTTTGTGTTAAAATCTACAGCTCAAATATTTAACATTCTATGATTTTAAACTGAAAGTCTAAATGATCGTTGTTGCATGATTGGAAATAAAAAAAACAAATGCTTCACCAATTTACGTTCTAGAAATTTGTTGCAAATTATTTTGTCAGGCTTTTGCTAATAATTGCTTTTAATCGAAATCATTACATCTGCACAAATGTTGCTGCGAATGGTTGAAAGTGCATTTGGATTAGCGATAACGTGAAAGCATAATTTAACTTTCATTAAAATCATAATCCAAATCACAACTGAGACTGCTAACGTGTAATACTCTGGTGTATATATATATATATATATATATATATATATATATATATATATATATATATATATATATATATATATATATATATATATATATATATATATATATATATATATATATATATATATTATATATATATGATCAGAGAGGCAGACACTTTGCTATCCGTGTAGACATCCCGGGATTATATTAACATACGTACCGGGGTCTAAGCGATGTCAGGCAGGGCAGCCGATCGAGACCACAGGTCTACCCCAAAGCCAAATCAAAAAGTCCTTCAAAAGAAGGCATCGTGCTTACCCCATACAAAAATGGG
>JANJGK010000001.1:34594339-34606839 GCA_039081455.1 Macrobrachium rosenbergii
ATTGCAATTTCTCAACGCAATAATAATAATAATAATAATAATAATAATAATAATAATAATAATAATAATAATAATAATAATAATAATAATAATAATAATAATAGTAGTAGTAGTAGTAGTAGTAGTAGTAATAATAATAATAATAATAATAATAATAATAATAATAATAATAATAATAATAATAATAATAATAATAACTTTCATATTATAAACGGTAAATGAAGCATATTATAAGGATTCTTACGTTATTAGGTCCTTATGATCTTGCATATTTACTTTCCTTTCGTTAACGACTTCAAAAAATCTCCTAGTAAAGGTATAAATCTCTTAAAACTCTGTTTCCCCTTCAAAGTACGCGAGACTTAATTTATATGTTTCTGATTGCTGGAATCCTCCACTATACCCGCTTTCAGATAGAGTGGTGGTAGGTTTCTGTTTCCTAATAGTAGCAGTTATGACTTGGACTATCGACCGGTGGTCTCTTGTTTGTCACTTTTTCATAAGTTGTATTTTAATAGAGATCTTTCGCAATCACAATTGATCCCTGATCCCCTAGACCTGCCGAGAGCAACCAGATTCGCTGTACAGCAGCACCAATATGCAGTAAATGTGCCTCGCTGCCGAACTTCTCAGTTCCAGAGGTCCTTTATTCGTTGGACTGTGGAACAGCCTCCGGATGTCGTGCAATTGGAACTTCAAAATTTCAAGTGAAAATGCAATGCATTACTACCCTAATACTGTTCTTCTTCCATTTTAATACATTTTTATCTATTTATCTATTTACTATTTTTTTCCTTTTTATTAAGTGGGATTTCTTCTTTCTGTATTTCCCTTTACTTCCTCTTAATTCTTCCTAGTGAACACTATATTCTTTGGAAGCTTGAATTTCAAGTCAATGGCCCCAGTGAGCTTGTTCCATATGAACAGGTTTCATCTACTGAATAATAATAATAATAATAATAATAATAATAATAATAATAATAATAATAATAATAATAATAATAATAATTAGTTGTGTTGGAAGCAACAAACGCTCTCACATGAACAGTCTCTATGAAAGTGTACAAACAAAGCTGTTTGTAACAAGAAATTATTTTTCCTTTTTTTTTCCTGAAAATACATTGACCAGCTCAGTACTAAAGACATGTCATCTTAGGAGCCGAAAAATTATTCGTTTCGTGGTGTGGCCATTTTGAAAATACTGAATTTACAAACCACTGTGCTTGTACACTTTCGTAGGGACTATTCATGAGAGTGCTTTCGTTGCTTCCCGCTCAATTAATTGCTTAACCTATATTTGATTAAAGTGGATGTAGTGGAGGATTCCAGCAAGTCGGAAACATATAAATTAAGTTTCGCTTACTTTCAAGGGGTAACAGATTTCTAGGAGCTTCATACTTTTACTAGGAGATTTTATTTTTTGATCAGTTCGGGAACGGGAAGTATACTCGCCAACAAAACTGTAGCAACAACTTTCTTTAAATCTTCGGACACATAGTGCTCAATAATGAGACATCTGGAAACTCTAAAAAGTGGGCGGAGCTTCCTGTTTGGTGTTTGCTTGATTCCCTATAAATTCAAATTATAAACATTGTATAGAAGTTCTGGAATCATTGATGCTTGAATGCAGTAACAGCCTCTACATTATTCGTTCAAGTTGTTTTTGTAACGACAGTCCTGTGAAGAATATCAGTCACCCCTTGTAAAACTTACTGATTAATCTTACTCATTAATGACGTAATGACACCAAATTGAAATAAATTGCATAGGTAATAGAAAACACGATCTGATAAGATGAAGTGTTAAGATTTGCGCAATATATAAGCATGTGAAACAATGGAAGAATAAATGCAGTATAATAATGAGAGAGAGAGAGAGAGAGAGAGAGAGAGAGAGAGCAAAGTCAAATTTGTGTGAGATGGACCTATTGATAGAGCTACTCTGTTCATTATTTTTCCTTTACGAGACTGAGTGGATAGTATATTTATAAACTATTTTTTAGAAGTAGAGAGAGAGAGAGAGGGGGGGAGGCGATTTATATTACTGGTGGTGGACTTGTGAAGAGAAGAGGGGCGGAGAGTGATGAGTCGGTCCACTGATTCTTGGGATCGGGGTTGTTGGGGTAGCCAACAGAGAGCTTTCTCATGAAAGCATGAAAATTTCATTTGAAGTGACCATGGTATTCAAATTAATTTTCTAAGAAATTCATACCTCAGTCTTTATTTGATTCTATAGATACTGTAGCGTTCAAAGATGGTAAAAAGATGGCGAAGAAATTCAGTCAATGGCTATTGTCGTTCCAACTGTCTCGAAATGGTCTCTATTTACTTTTGAAAACTGATTTTCATAAACAAAACAGTCACGAAAAAATCTGCGTAAAGTAAAAAATATCTATTATCACAAATAATTTGCTATCTATTGCAGAGGCAATGAGAGTTTGTATACTGCAAAAAAAAAAAAAATGCTATTATTTAGCTTCTCAACCTGTAATGCAGTCGTGTTAGCCTATAGGCCAACCCCGACTATTTTGGCCTAAGTGTGAGCATAGTCAGAAATTCTTTGAGTTAACAGACTACGTTAACCTTGGTAAATATTTACTTTTTTGTGACAGAAGTTTTTAAACATCAAGCGCTGTAATTTAAAAAGGAAAGACGACGATAAGGAGTTGACTGGAAATGCCTCGGATTTCGAAAGGGACTCTAGTGAGAAGTATCCATGAAAATATTCATTCATACAGTAAGGACTCCATCTGAGAAATTCCAAATACTTTCTACGTATACAGTGTCATCAAGTTCCTAAACGTTTTAATATTGCAGATTTATTAATAATATATATGTGATATAATTTGCATTTTATAGTCATATTTTAGAGTAAATTTAGCGAGATTGTGCGTCTTTGGTAAAAAAATGGGAAATTCGATGAAAACTGTTGCTTCGCTATTGTAGCAGTGTACATACGCAAGATCATAAGGACCTCATTACGTAATAATGCTTGGATTCTGTTTGAGTTACTACTTTAAATATCAAAAGCTATTATTATTATTATTATTATTATTATTATTATTATTATTATTATTATTATTATTATTATTATTATTATTATTATTATTATTATGTTGGGAAATTTGCATTGAATAAACGGTGTAGGTAATTAATTTCTAAAAAGTTTCAGCAAGCCAGAAACTACACATAAAAAAGAGAAAAAGTAAGAGGTCTGGGAGAACTGGATGCATAATTTAATATATCTTAAAGATTATTATGGGAACACATCCAAATGTTTCGAAAGAAAAGGAACTTCAGCAGAATGAATGAAAAAACACAGGAAGTTGATTTTATGAAAACAAAAAATCATACATCAGCGCGAGACTTACATTAAATAGCCATTAAATTTTAATATCTTACGCATGCTACATATGACCTATTTCTTATAATATTCATGAATTAACTCGTTTATTGCCCTTAACTACTAATGAACAAAATGGAATGTTTGTCCCCTTCTATATGTGACATATCATCACTCTCACTTGGTACATTTAGAGTTGTTTTTGCAATGTATATGTAGTTATCGAACATCCTTAGGATGTAATGTTGGCTGTTGGCTGGGTAGTTCAGAGGTACACCCCAGGACTCTTGGTCCTTCAACAGCTTACAACACTCAAGGGAAGAGCCCACATAGGTACAAAGTCAGTTTAAATCTAAATCAGAGTAGTAACAGT
Source organism: Macrobrachium rosenbergii (assembly GCA_039081455.1). NCBI lineage: Eukaryota > Metazoa > Arthropoda > Malacostraca > Decapoda > Palaemonidae > Macrobrachium > Macrobrachium rosenbergii. The sequence continues at coordinate 34,598,055 of JANJGK010000001.1, forward strand.
GGAAATATGTTGTTGGCTAGTTATATTGTCTTCGAAAACAGAAAAGCAAGTGATGGAAAGTATTAAAACAGCGAGAGAATGAGGGCCAAGGTAAGAAAGATTTGTCTTAATTGGCTCTTTCAGTTTCTTATTGAAAAGTATTTATGTTATTCTCACTGAATTATTATTATTTATCAGTTTGATGATAAAATGATGTATATTTCAATTGCATCTATGTAGTATTAATATTGGTATTACCACAACTGTCAATCAACCACCAAAGTAAAATATACAGTTCAGACAAGTTACAGTTATACTTTCAAAAAGGTAAGTCTACTCACTTTCGAAAACACTAAACTCATGTAATAACGTCTCAAAGAATAAACTTAAAAACAATATAAACAACACCGTTAGAGTACATCTCCTATAAGAAGAGACATAGGGTATAACTAAGGTCTCATTATAAAAATTCAGGAGGACTCTTTTCTTTCGCTTTATATAAGGTTCAAACCTAAATGGACGCTCTTTGCAACAGACCTGGTGTTGCTAAACCTGATCTCTTAATTCTAAAATGACGTTGAGGAAATGCTTTGGTACCATATGAAAAAAAAATATGCTACAGCTATTTTTTTTTTTTTTTTTTTTTTTGTATATTTGTATTTCTTTTCATGAACCTTAAAATATTCCATAACTAAACTTTAAAACCACCCCGACCTGGTAACATAGTCCGATTTTCCATGATGCTACGTCTATGATTTTATTAGCATTTATTTACTATTGCGATAGAATACAAAACTAAAAGTTATTACTGAAGGTGTTCTCTCTTCCAGAACTGATTCTTTCATATAGCTGCACAGGCTTCATCAGAAATCAGAACTTGAATATGATCTATGTCCCTCAGAGCAAAAATCTTAGAACCTTTCTTGACCAATCATAGGCTGCAATAAGATTGCTTGAAGTACCTTGTCCGGGCTATGAGAGTAAAGGAAAGAGAAGAAAAAGTCAAGTTGTAAAACTCAAACTCCCTACCACCAGAAGCACATATTAATTCACCATATTTGCTTGGTTACGGGGAACCGAGCCAGTCTTTGTAGGCGGATATGATGAAGTCAATTTATAAATCTACAGCACTAACGCATAACGTTTATATTTCATCAATTTCGAACGGCCGACATTAGAGAGAAACAAATCCTAACTCAATCAAATGATCAATATGCTTTTCTCATATTACGCTTTTGGAAAAAAATAATGAAATCCATCGTTGGTATCTTAGAATATTTTGAGGAGAGGCATCAGACAGGCAAACAAGTTAAGAAATGTTCAGGAACGGGTGTAAATATTGCCTCCTAACTGGAGGTAAATAACTGCGACATAAAAGAAGGAGAACCAATATAATATAACTGCAACAGTCCTCCTGCTCTACAACCTGTTAAGCTGGACAAATAAAAACCGAAAAGGAGTTTTATGTTTTATAGCTCATAGTGCAAAGGTTCCAGAGAATTTAACCTCCTGTTATGGTACGATTGTCAGACGAGATTACGCATAGGGGTCTTGTTATAGACGGGTTTATCTGTATGATTACAGGGATCCTGTCATCATTTATGACAGCACCTAAAAGTTTTATTACGCTGTTTGTCATTCAGGCTCAAAATTGCTCTGATGAAATAGCCTCTAAATGTAAGTTATTACTCAGGTAGCAAGTTGTTATGGGTGTTTCATTTCTTAGCTTTTTGTTGAATACTAAAATATGGTGATACAGTTAAAGAAAGGTTGCATGTCTGAAACTTAATATTTAAGATACATCTCTCCTTTCCCAGAAATTTTAACGATGGATTTCGACATAGTTTTGATTTATAATTATTGCATGCATAAGAAAATGTTTCTTAAAGACACAAGAATAAGGATTAGAAATATCCGCCGGTGAAAGTTATTCCACCAATTCATGTTTGTATGAAATGTTTCTAACGTGGCCTAACAAAATCACAAAAGTATAAACAATCGTGAAAAAAAGATTCATTTTTTCTCTGCCATTATATGTTATGATTATTATTGAAAACAAGCAAAATTCTTCACAATTGACGCTAACAAGTAACAGAATGACCAGCTGCCAGAAAGTTGAAAGAATGAATATCATAATAAATACGTACAAATCAATAAACACACGAATAATTTCACACATAAACAGTAACATTAGTTATAATGAAAGCATAAAAAACCAAGAATCTTAAAGCTAGTATTACAGCCAGGAACACCATTTCCCTCAAACAACTTGGTATATTTGCTTTTTCTTATTATTATTTTATATATATTTACCTGGTGGTGAAAATCTACAGCCGAAATTGTTGTGCTACAGGTGATTTGTGGAATCTCATTTTATTCGCCAATCATATATGTATGTATATATATATATATATATATAGATATATATATATATATATATATACATATATATGTATATATATATATATATATATATGTATATATATGTATATATATATATGTATATATATATATATATATATACATATACATATATATATATATATATATATGTATATATATATATATATATATATATGTATATATATATATATATATATATATGAATGTCTTTTCCTGTAATACTACAGTGTAATATGAAAATAAGAAGGCCCATAAAACACTATTTAAACGTTGAAACCATATATTTCGGGCACTTGTTTCTGTGCCCCTGTTCACTGGTAGAATATGGACAGGTGGAAAGTTACAATGGTATATATACAAAAACATGAAGGTGTGGCCTTAGGCCTCTGATGTTAAGGAGGTGGCGTTTCTTAAGAAGGAGGAGATTGACCAAATTCCCTAGTGGTTTTTGGCCTCATTAGCTCCCGTTTGGCGATGGATCTGGCGGTCGCGTTTCTTGGGTCATCTTCTTCAAGAGGGGTCCGTGGATTAAGGTGTCGATGGCGTCCGATTTCCAATGTCCTCCTGACAGGTTCATATTGTTGGTTTGATTCATGATAGCAGATTCCAGCATCTTTCTTTTGTACGGACAGCTACTCTTGAAAACCAACTACGCCCCCACTCCAGTTAATGACATGTCCTGTATTTCTAATATGTAGGAAAATTCCCGAACTCTCCGAAGCGTAACGTACTGATCTTTTGTGCTCTGTTATTCTTTGCGAGAGCGATCTACCTGTCTCGCCTACATAGATGTCATGACAATTACTACACGGTATCTTGTAAACTCCGGCTTCTTCCCTTTTGTTATTTAAGTATACGTTAACGGGAGTTCGCTCGTTAACGTATACTTAAATAACAAAAGGGAAGAAGCCGGAGTTTACAAGATACCGTGTAGTAATTGTCATGACATCTATGTAGGCGAGACAGGTAGATCGCTCTCGCAAAGAATAACAGAGCACAAAAGATCAGTACGTTACGCTTCGGAGAGTTCGGGAATTTTCCTACATATTAGAAATACAGGGCATGTCATTAACTGGAGTGGGGCGGAGTTGGTTTTCAAGAGTAGCTGTCCGTACAAAAGAAAGATGCTGGAATCTGCTATCATGAATCAAACCAACAATATGAACCTGTCAGGAGGACATTGGAAATCGGACGCCATCGACACCTTAATCCTCGGACCCCTCTTGAAGAAGATGACCCAAGAAACGCGACCGCCAGATCCATCGCCAAACTGGAGCTAATGAGGCCAAAAACCACTAGGGAATTTGGTCAATCTCCTCCTTCTTAAGAAATGCCACCTCCTTAACATCGGAGGCCTAAGGCCACACCTTCATGTTTTTGTATATATACCATTGTAACTTTCCACCTGTCCATATTCTACCAGTGAACAGGGGCACAGAAACAAGTGCCCGAAATATATGGTTTCAACGTTTAAATAGTGTTTTATGGGCCTTCTTATTTTCATATATATATATATATATATATACATATGTATATATATATATATATATATATATATGTATATGTATATATATATATATATATATATATGTGTGTGTGTGTATATATATATATACATATATATATATATATATATATATGATGTGTGTGTGGGTGTTTCGAAAGTAAGTATTTTAAAGAAAAAGCCTTCTAACAATGCTGACCTCCAGGTCAAATAATTCTGGTAACACCAACCTCCAGACGAAAGCTCTGCTGAAGCTCAAAAACACTGTTTTAGACAAGTCCACCTTATTTGTACAACTGCTGGAATCGGTAACTCCCACACATGAACAACATTCATACAGAAATAATTTCATTTAATAACAATTATAGCAAAGATGACTCTCACTCTAAAAATTGTTGAATGGGCGATTCCATAGGAAATGGAGCCAGCAGAGACTTCCATATGAATAAAGAATCCTTACAGGGAAAAAAAGTATAAAAATATCCAAATTCTCCAAATTTTACTTATTTCCTGAAAAACTGAAATAAAGTCACATTACAAAGGAAACAGCGTTTACGAGAGAGAGAGAGAGAGAGAGAGAGAGAGAGAGAGAGTCCTCTATCCTGAAACAGAAAAAACGATACTTTTACATGTACAGCAAAGCACACTAATCACTTCAGAGTTTAACCCTACTTTATGGCTTTTCATTAACATTTAGTCTCTCTTGTTCCCTTTCTTAATCACTCACTCGCAAGCACTGATGGTGTCAAAGGACTCACGGTCTCCCACTGCTCGCAACAGATTCCTGAAATACACGTTTCAGGTTTAAGATAGTTTGACTTTGGGATAAGGTCTCTGATTTCAATGCTGCGGCCATTGCAGATGCTGGGATGGGGAGGTTATTTTTCAGGCGTTCTTTGTTACTCAGCCAACATTCGGCTTTTCATGTTCTAGGGAATGAATAGAAATCTTTGGCTGGAAACAAGCAAATAAATTATTGCTATCACGAGACTGATGGGGCGCGCTACGCCACGCTGGCTTGCCCGTCATGTCTCCCTTACCCTCCCGATCCCCTACCTATCCCGCCCCCTCCAGGGGCGGACAAACAGGTTTTCAGGAGGAGGTGGCTGAATTATGTCTCCCCTACACTCCCGATCCCCTACCTACCCCGTTCATACCCTTGCGGGCAAACAAGAAAGATCCACTTGGATTTTATTATTATAGATAATTATAATAATACCTAATGAGACGAACATTTTTAAATGTAAATATTAATGTATTAATATTTCTAGCAGCCTGTGACCTCTCAAACCTTTAAGTAATATTAGTACAAAGCGCAGAAACTTCAACCTGAAAGCTCAGACAAAGCGCGGAGAATTATTTTACCAATGTAAAAAAAAAGATATCATGTATATGAGCAGTTGCAGGTCAGCCCGTCAAAGTCTAGTAGTATCATCAGACTCAGTTCCTCGTGTTTCCGATCAATAAATACTTTATGGACTAAGATGGTTTGTTGTATGTTTGAAGGAAATAACTTTTTTTATTTTCATTCTAAGTGTAATTCTTCAGAATTACACTACACGGTAACACTAATCTCCATTTCTGCGTCACACGAACTTGAAAGTATGAAGGCTCTCTTTGAGGTTAATGCTTGATTTACAGTTCGATAACATTTTACAATGACTTCATATAAATACTTGCTCATTTTCAAAACTAATATAGATAGCAGTAATGTAAATGACAGCAATAAATTAACCTCAAATCATTCCTAGTTTTAGAATGCAGGAGCCACTACAAGGACGCTTTCCCGTTGGCCTTTCAAAAAAAAAAAAAAAAAAAAAGAAGTTTTTACAGATATAGAGAGCATAAATCATTTTAATTCGTACCTAGTTCTAGTTTACAGAGGCCATTTCAAGGGTATCGTTTCTCATATTCAGGGAAAAACTTGTACATTTCAAGAAAGTTTCAAACCTATAAACAGAAAAATTTACTCCTTCAATATCTGGAGAGCAAATTATGTGGTTGTAATGAATTGGCCTATTTGCATAGTTTACGCTATTATCATTATTTGAACACAACAGAGAAAAGAAGTAATTTTCTCTTTATGCTTTGTAGTGAATACTGGTTAATACTACCTGTCAGTTATGGCACACATCGTGACTAATTGCTACTCGCACCGGGACTATAGACGTATAAAAAAATATGATAATAATAATAATAATAATAATAATAATAATAATAATAATAATAATAATAATAATAATAATAATAATAATAATAATAATAATATAATAATAATAATAATATTCGGAAAAAGCCCTTCTTTAATACAGGTTTTGTTAAACAAAATGGCAGTTTCAACAGCATTTATTTTATATAGTAAACGCTCAATTCGTCTTATCAATTGTTTTTCTTGCGCTGCAATGGTTGCAAGCAATTGACCAATACTCATATCCGGTGGTTTAGTGAAGTGTAGGAGGTAGTTCTCGTGGAATGTCGACTAGTCTCGCCCTCCTCGTTAGGGCATCATTCAAGACAGGATCGCAGGATGCAATGGCTGTAATAGTGACGTGAAATAATTTGAAAACTGTGTTAGGAGGCTTGAGAAGGTTTTACTAGTTTTAAGGTTCCAATATTGGATCGTTCTCCCTCTCGGGGGAGGGGGGACTCAGACCACGGTGCTATACTGAAGTTAGGAATGAACTTATGTTAGTATGTTAGTTTATTTTCGGGCTCTCTTCCCGATGGATCGGCAGTTGCAGAGTGTTAGATCGCAGGATGCAATGGCTGTAATGCGTGGATTTTTCATCTTTTATCCGTGTCTGTTGGTGTGTGGACTTAGTCGCTTCATTTTCATTGGCTATCCGCCCTTGACGTCATTGGAAGGGCGGCTCCTGGTTGGCTGTCTTCTCCTCGATCTAAGCCTACTGCTGATCGGCGATAGTGCCATTTCTCGAGGAAGGCGGGTTAACCGATCGTTCCCAAGGTAAAGGGCGGCACCTCTGCCTCCCTCAGGTGTTGGAAGGGCGCAAGAAAAACAATTAATAAGACGAATTGAGCGTTTACTATATAAAATAAATGCTGTTGAAACTGCTATTTTGTTTAATACTAATAATAATAAGACGAATTCAGGGTTTACTATAAAAAATAAATGCTGCTGAAACTGCCATTTTCTTTAATAATAATAATAATAATAATAATAATAATAATAATAATAATAATAATAATAATAATAATAATAATAATAATAATAGGATGTTGCAAAAGATACTGCATCTACTTTATTAATTACTTCTTCAATCCTTTAAGTTTTCATTATTCTTCCTCAGGGATGTCTCTGAAGATCTCACTAGAATCAAGGAAAATTAAAAATGAGTCTTGAAATTTTTTGTGTATTCGCCATTTACAAAGGATGCAACTCGTTTTGTCTTCACATGCACATCGAAGCGTCTTTAGAGTAAGTGAATAACAACGGTTGGTGGTTGGTGGCAAGTTACTGTTAAACCTGCTGTATTTAACAATGACTCTAGCCCAAAGATGACGTGTTAATGGGGTAATGTGTTATTGGAAGTAACAGTCATATTGGAAGTAACAGTCTTATTGTAAGCCTTTGAGACTTTCAAACCAACCTAGACACAATAGCTACAATACCAGGTCGCTATGCGAATACATATTGTGCATCAGGATATGTTGTTTAAAATTTTACTTCAGAAAACTTGTTATTTTCGAGAAAGCATTTGACTTAGTCCACAGACTTTAGCTAACTGAGAATATCCATGAGCGGAGTAGGTGCAAAGCTACTTGTAATGTTGATGAAGTCTTGTGACAGTGGGGTGATACAGGAGAATGTCATGTTACCTTTGCTATTTGTCATATCCATGAATTTTAGAATTAAAAAAGGGTCGAAGATAAGAGAAGATTTAGAATGGTGGCACAAAAGGAACTTGACGGACTTAGATTATGCAGACAATGCTGTTTTAATTAATAAAGCACCACAAGATTTACAGTGTATCTTGTATATAAAAAGATGAGGTTGAAATAAATATAAGAAAAACAGAAGTATTAAGGTTAAAGTATGCACAAAAGGGATGAAGTAATAGTAAATGGAGAAAGGATTAATGAGGGAGAATCTGTCAAATATTTAGTTATAAGAATATCCAGTACAGGTTCTTTTGAGTAGGGATTTCGTGAAAGACTAAAAATTTGACAATTCAATTAATGCACAGGCTGAAACAGATCTTGGTAAGATCATATTTTATTTTGGTACAGCAATCTTGCTATCAGATATTGAACTATGGCATGAAAATGCAACGATAAAAGCATTGATGATTTATGAATAAAGCTTTGATAATACTGGGGGTCAGACAGCGCGACAAATAATGCTGTAAGCAAAAAACTACGGAAGTTCCCTGTGTAGACGAGATAATGATCAAGTAATGATGAAAACATCTTGACATAACTTCACGCCCGTCTAAGAGGGAACAGCACCCGACGATGTTCAGCACTGCATCTGGGGGTCACCAGAAGAATTGAGAGAACCAGAACTGGGATGACGAATATGAGACGAAGGCTGGAGACGACTGGAGATGTATGGAACTGAAAACACGGCAAGGAAGTGACTAGAGGAATTTCACAGAAAACTCCGTGAGTTGCTACTTCGAATTGTTTCAATAAATATCTGGCCCACACGCACTCTCACACGCCGTTAGCTCATGAAATTTACTGCTCAACTCTCCTATTTTACCCTGCGAAAATCACTAATGACGACAGCTGTGATCTGATGAAATGCATTATTTCCGTGTCCATGCTTGGGATGCCTTGTAAGTTTATTTTCACTTTCACTAACCTTAGACTCTTACTCTACATTTTGCTAATTTTGTTTCTTCTCCACTCTAAAGAGAACCCCCAGTCTTGCTCACT
>JANJGK010000001.1:34609339-34614339 GCA_039081455.1 Macrobrachium rosenbergii
ATATATATATATATATATATATATATATATATATATATATATATATATATAATATGGTTACGACTTAACCTGGGGAAATGCTTGTCATGAGCCAGTTATATAGACACTAAATGAATGATTTCGTTACTTACCTCTATTTTTGTATAAAATCTGACAGCTGTTGATTCAGGAAATTGTAAAAACAAGGAAAAAAAAGGGAGAATTTACCTGAGCTGAGGGCTCTACTCAGAAGGTATTTGTAAGTAAACACGTTAGGGTAAGTTTAAAATTATGTGTATTTACATCAAATGAACTACCTGAAGATGAAATGGACTAATCAGGCAGGCAAGGCCTGAGAGGCTAATTTTAACTGGAATACTTGAAGGTGTATCCGTCGGTGTGACGATGCTGATGCAAGGCACAGTCAAGAGAGACTTCCACGGCTAACAAACCCTCAGTAAACGAAGAGATTCGCGAATTAAAATACAGTAAGGACGCAGTAAAATATGTATAGGACAAGGCAAGCACAGAGGGTGCCAAAGAAGCCTTGAATACACGATTTTATGTATTTATTTAAACACAGGCATTTATGTAACACTGCCCTAACAAGGCAGGGTTGATATGGAAATATTGGCACTTAGAAATGGAAATAGGAAGTTTAATGTGAAAATTAAAACAGTGTGGACTGACTGGAAGAACCTTTGCAACAGAATCACTTCATCTTGCTGAAGAGGTGGCTTCAGTGAGGGTAATGGTGGCGGAGGAAGGGCTAAGGGCTTCACTGGTAAGAATACTAAAGGTCCCTACAAGATAGGACCACGTGGTAGTGGATGGCTCTCTGAAGGAGGCAGGAATGGAAGAAGGAGATGTGTCTCACTCACGTCCAGCAGTGTCTCTCTCGCTTGTTCCTTCAGCGAGACCTTTATATGACTTTGGTCAGGAGTCAGGAGGTTACCCACAGGTAGCCAGGGTTGGTCTCATTTCCCTATGTGGGGGTATCATTTATGACTCAAGTTCCAAGTGTTCATTCTCTTAATCTGCCTCCCCGCCGCTATTCCTGCCTCTGGCCAGGCTTAGGGTCTGAAAAACTAGTTTTCCAGCATCACATGTTCGAGAAGAGAAAGTTGAGAGTGCGATTAACAGATGAAGGGAAGAACCCATATTCCTTTCGCCCTTCCTTGTCAGGCAGTGCCCAGAATGCACTGTTGTATTTTCCAGCTTTAAATCAAGCATTTCGTGGCTGGGATTCTTGGGGAAATATAATAATTTCCCACCCAAGTTGACATATTGCACCTTCAGTCGGGTGCAAATATCTACCAAACCAAGGATTCAGCAGACAAATGCTTTATATTACTTTAATTTTCTTGTTAATGGCACTCATGTGTATTTAGTAACCTAAACCTCTCTGCGTCATATGAGATATCTGGAAATTTACTTCATAAAGAATTCAATATTTTACGTTAATTGTAGAGTAAGGGAAAAATTAAAGGTTTTAACCTTAGATTACTGTTTCTTTAAAACAGGTACATTTACAACTATAAGAAAGTTACTGTAAATATTAAACATAATATCTGTATGTGATTTTCTTAATGTAAGTCTTAAAATAATCATGCACTTAACTTTTAATAGTTGTTATAGTCAAAGACATGCAGTTAGTTTGCCTTGAAGAGGCATTACAATGAAATATACATGGTCTTCGCTAGGTGTCGCCATGTTACTTAAGTTGACGACACAGTGCCAGACGTGGCACTGAAGTCAATGGTGCTTATGAGCACGAAGTTAACTACAATGAAGGACAGACAAATATGTAAAGAACATGGTCTTTTCAATTCACAGGTTTATTCTTTTGCCCCAGGGCTTCTCAATGGGAAGTCGTAGGACTTACAAAATTGGGATGTCTGTCAACTGCACTCTGCATTGGCAGAGTGGGAAGCAAGGTAAAATATAAGCCTTTGTGAGGCGTAAAATAATATGATTAATTGAACAAAATAATGAGAGGAAAAAATGTTAAAGGTAAAGAATAAATGACATAGTTTAAGGAAAATAAATAGGTGAGGAAACCTGACACCCTATTCTGGATAGAGGTGCTATGGTCCTCGTAGGATAAAAGGGTGGCACTGTGCCCAATTTGCACCGGTGCCAGGAGAGTTCAGCAGCTCTCTTTAAGCTACCTGGTGTTACCTACTCCCATGATTTCTGCTGTAGATCCCTTTAGGTTGATGGTTCTCCTTGGTAGGGGAATCAGTTGAACCTAGCCCAAGAAGAACATTGGAGTGCCACCTGTGTCGGCTTCTTTGGTGGTCGAAGCAGGGACATTCATTTCAGGCTCTATCCCAAGCTGCCACAGTTCCATGAGTTCATCGGCCATTTGAGACACGGTAGAATCCTTACCTAAGGTCATGTACGTGGGGGACTGGGAAAGAGAGGAAGAGGTCACAGTGGGCATGATAGGCTTGTGGGTTACCATGGCCAGATCAGGCACAGTTGCGAGTTGGCACCTTCAGTTGAGCTTCCGCTGTGCTTGGAAGAATCCGTCTTTCTTACTGGCTCTGGTAGCATAGCCAGGCTGGGAGAAGATAAGGAATCTTGATTGGGATCTCTGGAATGGAGATTGGGAGCGTGCTCTGCCACTGGCACTAAAGCAGGGTCAGGCACTATTATTTGATTTGGAATTTGCTTGTCGTTCAGGACGGACGATGCTTGGCACTGCTCAGTGCATAAAAGTGGCACTGGCAGAGATTGTTAATAGAATTTGGGATCTCCTGGGGGAGGTCTACTTGGGACCCTGGCACTGGCACTGGTGCAGGGCCGGGCACCGGAATGGGATCTGGAATCAATCATGATGGAGCGGGCCACTGCACGTTGTACTCAGGTGGCACTGGCAGTGGAATGAATGCAGGCATTTGAGGCTTACTCTTGCGTAATGAATGATTTGGGGGATTTGGACCCCTGGATTTCTGCAACTTAGATGGGGATTGGAAGTCCTGTCCCAGGAGGATATCATAACCTCCAGGAATATAGCTTATTACTGCAAGGGTGCAGATTTTGGATCTATGAGGTCTTGTGACTCTGAACTGAACAGTAGGGAGTATCATTTTAAAATGATTAATACCCTCAATAGTGACGAGTCTACGTCGGTTAATGTTAGCTCCCTATGCTGGAGGGCCTAAGTACTTTGGGTTTGTAACTGCCTAAGCAATGGCTGGAGTACTTGATTTATTATCATGGCATTTTGCCCATGTGGGAGAGTGGCCATAAACTTGGCAAGCCTTGCAATAACTCTGGCTGTAATCTCTTTGTGGTACTGCCCCTGAGGTGGGTGCAGGCTTGTTAGTTGGTGGATTTCTGGTAGAGGGTTTGTGTGCAGTGCCTGGGGCTTGTTTCAACACTGCTTAGTGGAATGCCCAGTTTTCTTTTGCAGAACCCACATACAGCAGGTTTCTGCAAGTGTCCATTCTTGGGCAGAGGGGTGCTGGAGGTGAAAGAAGGAGGGCATATTTTATGTCACAATGAGCTTGCATGGCATGATGGGTGTCCCACATGTCAGTGAGTCGACAACACTCCACTAGATTCGTGGGCGCCTTTTCGCATACGTGGGTGGCTATGGTGGGGGGGCCATAATATAAAAAGGATGTCCTCAATGGTGGAGACTCCCAGGGGCTCTAGCCATTTAGAGAGGGCCTTATCTGACTGATATGCCCAGTCATACCAGGTCTGTCCTGCTTCCTTTATCTAGCCTCTCCAGGGTCGTCTTCAGTGTTTAGGGGTGATCTCATATGCCTTTATGATCGCCTAGCGCACTTCCACCCATATCCAAGGCATTTTCCCAAGAGTAGGGAGACTTCGGTGGGGGCAAGTGGGTAGGTGCTAAGGACCACACCTCGGCCTCGGCCTTGGTCCAATTGGGCATAAAGGTATGGGTCTGAGTGAGGGCAGATGCGCCAGGGGCTGAAGAGGAGCTGGCAGTGCCAATTTGGGCCATCTGTAGCTCATGGGCCCGTTGCTTTTCCTCACTTTCGAGCCTATCCTTTTGTTCTTGTTCTTTCTCCTGTCTTGTGTGTTCTTCCCTTGCAAGTCTATCCAGCCTATGTTGCTCTTCCTTCTTCTCCCTTCTTCCTTGCTTTTCCTTCTCCTTTCTTTATTGTCCTTCCTTCTTCGCCTTTGTTTCTGCCTCTCTCTCCGCTTTGGCATCTTCTATTTTCTCTTGGATCCACTCCCTCAGGGCTTGTCCTGACAGTCCCATGCCCTTTCCAGTGGACATATATAACTTAAAGTCCTCATTTTGTTGGGTTCTGGATGTCGTAGACACCTTAATATAATGCTTATATGGGTGTGACCCTTCAGAAAATCAATGTCTGAAAAGACTCAAGTTTGCCTGTGATGAACTGGTTTCAATAGGTCTGAATAAGACTTAGTTTGCTATTGATGAACGAATTTTAATATATCTCGAAAGATGTAAATTGTATTCTATTTCACGCAAGGACTCGGCTGGCAATTGCATGAGTGTTGGGATTTTTTGGTTCGCCTCGTAGGGCGTGATTTGTCAGCAGGGGGCTGCAGGACGCGTTTTCGCGTTCACTCATAGACTTGGCCGGCTATCTCATGAATCTTAAGGCTTGGTTCGGGGAGCATTTGCCTGTTCCCAAGAATTTTTCTTGTATTGGTTTTGCCTTGTAGGGCATAATTTGTTCGCAGGGAACTGATTGTTTTCTTTTTGCCTCGTAGGACGTGGTTTCAGATTCACGCAAGGACCTGGCCAGCTATCGCATGAATATTAGGGTTTGGTTCAGGGAGTGTTTGCCCGTTCCCGAGAATTTGGTTTTTCTTGTGATAAGAAAAAAATTTTCCTTTTAGGGGTGTCCCGATACGGGTTAGGTTTGGGAAATCAGTGAGCATTGTGACACTCTTAGAATAATAACCCTAACAGAAAAATATAAAAAATAAATAAGTAAGGAAGTAGCGTAAACCTTAAAGAAAAATAATGTTTGGAGAGACACTGGGATACTGGCGCAGAAAGAGGG
>JANJGK010000001.1:34619339-34636991 GCA_039081455.1 Macrobrachium rosenbergii
TGTTCCTGTACAGAAAACTCATATTTTCCCAGTCTATTCTGTGATCATTTTCCCAACAGTGTTTGGCAACTGCCGACGTCTGGTTATAATACCTTATGTTCTGCAGATGTTGTTTGATTTGCTCTTTACATGATTTGCCAGTTTTGCTATAGTAGCCTTCTTCATAGTCTAGACACGCTGCCATATATAAGCGCCCCCCCCCCTCTAATCTCTTTCCCTCTACTGACTTTTTGTTTCCAACAATTTTATTCCTAATGGTGTCTTTGTAGCTGCCTATCAATTTGAAATTATCTAGCTTTCTGTTGATGGGTACCATAGAGTTGTTGTCCGGGACTGTAATTATTTTGTTCCCTACCAAATGTCCCTTTTCTATCCTTTCCCTCTCCCCAAAATAGTTTTTCCTTGCTTTGATGTGTGCCCACTCGCAGCAATACTTAGGGTAGTCTAATCTCCTAAAACTCTCCCTCAGGTAATCGAGCTCTTCGTCAAAAAATTTGGGACTGCAAATCCTATAAGCCCTGGTGGTCAACCCTGTCATTACTCCTATTTTTATTTCTTTCCTATGACTGGAGAACCTATGTATGTATGAATTGGTGTGTGTGTTCTTCTTATATACCTTGAATTTTAAATTTTCCCCTTCCCTCTTAACCAGGACATCCAAGAAAGGAATTTCTCCCCCCTTCTCTTCTTCTATGTTGAACTTGATGTGTTCATTTAGTTTATTTATGTTTCTAAGAACTTGTGCAGATCTTCCCTTTCTCCCTTGTAAATAATCAAGATGTCATCCACGTATCTTACCCATTTTACGATATTTAAGTTCCCTTTATTTACTTTGCCCGTGGTGAAAGACTTGAACCCATGGCCACGCCATTTTTTTTTTTTTTATATAATGGTTTTCGCCCCACTTGAAAACATTAACGCTGAGGGCCGCTGTTAGCAGTTTTATTAAAACGTCACGATCTATGTCGCATGTATAGACCCCCTTCTCCATATTTTTTTTTTATTATTTCCATCGTCGTCTTTACTGGTACATTAGTGAACAGGGAAGTTATATCCAAGCTTGCAAATTTACAGTCTTTTACGAATGGATAATTCATCTATCAGGTTCATGTTATGTTTTAAATGCCCTTCGGATACTAAGCCTACCCATTTTCCCATTATGTTGGAAAGAAATTTCTCCAGCCTCCTCTGTGATGATCTCGTCGATGCCACGATCGGTCTTAGCGGGCACCCTTACTTGTGGATCTTAGGGCTACCATAAATATATGGGATCTCTGGACTTTCCACTGATTTTACTCTATGTTCTAATTCTTTTCTCTTAGTTTTGTCGTGGATTTTTGTCAACACTTCCCTTGCTTTTTTGTTAAAATTGCACTGTACCCCACTAATGTCCGGTTTTTGTTGCAAGCCTCATATGTGTTTTCATCGCTTAGCAATTGTTCTAACTTGTTCTCGTATTCTATGGCATCTATTAGGCTACTACAACCGCCCCACCTTTGTCTGCCTTACAAATCTTTATGTCCTTGTATTTTCCTAATCTATCAAGGGCCTTCCGTAACCACTCCGGAAACACGAATCTGTTCTACCTAATCCCCGCTCACATGGCCCCCCTGCAAAAAGCTGCTTCATCCCCATTTTTGTTCTTATCTAGTTTCCTTAAGCTTCTACACATTTCAATGAAATCGTGAATTTCATTCCCCATAAATAAACTAAATGAACACATCAAGTTCACAATAGAAGAAGAAAAGGAGGGAGAAATTCCTTTCTCAGATGTCCTGGTTAAGAGGGAAGGGGAAACTTTAAAATTCAAGGTATATAGGAAGAAGACACACACCAATTCATACATACATAGGTTCTCCAGTCATAGGAAAGAAATAAAAATAGGAGTAATGACAGGGTTGGCCAACAGGGCTTATAGGATTTGCAGTCCCGAATTTTTAGACAAAGAGCTCGATTACCTGAGGGAGAGTTTTAGGAGATTAGGCTACCTTAAGTATTAGTGGGAGTGGGCACACATCAAAGCAAGGAAAAACTATTTTGGGGAGCGGGAAAGGATAGAAAAGGAACTTTTGGTAGGGAAGAAAATAATTACAGCCCCGGACAACAACTCTATGGCACCAATCAACAGAAAGCTAGATAATTTCAAGTTTATAGGCAGCTACAAAAACACCGTTAGGAATAAAATAGTTAGAAATAAAAGTCGGTAGAGGGGGAAGAGATTAGAGGGGGGGGGGGGGTACATATGGCAGCATGTCTAGACTGTGAAGAAGGGTACTATGGCGAAACTGGCAAATCATGTAAAGAGCAAAGCAATCAATATCTGCAGAACATAAGACATTATAATCAGACGTCGGCAGTTGCCAAACACTGTTGGGAAAATGATCATAAAATAGGCTGGGAAAATATGAGTTTTCTGTACAGGAACACCAACAAAACATCCAGACTGGTTGTAGAGAACGCCTTCATAACTTGCACCAACAACACAATGGCAGGGAACACCGGAAACGGCTTTGAAGACAGCATATCTAGAAAAATCGTATACTCCACAGTAGCAAGGAAACGAAGGAAAAACACAAGAGAACGCACGGAAAACGGACACCTGGAAGAAGAAGAGAACAGAGAAAGACCAAGATCACGAGGAGGTGGGGGTCACGCAGGAGGAGCTAGGCGATTATAGGATTAAAAGTACCCAGCACACAGATATAAATACAGCTGGACTATGCGTCTGCTCATTGTATGAATACTTGATAATGTGGACCGTTTGTCCAAGAAAGCTTGTAACTTTTTCTGAATAAATACTCCATTAGATACCATCAGGTTTGAATAAGGTCCTTTTATATATATATATATATATATATATATATATATATATATATATATATATATATATATATATATATATATATATATATATATATATATATATATATATATACACACACACACACACACACACACACACACACACACACACACACACACACATATATATATATATATATATATATATATATATATATATATATATATATATATATATATATATATATATATATATATATATATATATACACACACACACACACACACACACACATTTATATATATATATATATATATATATATATATATATATATATATATATATATATATATATATATATATATATATATATATATATATTAAAAGGAGTGGGTGCAGGAAAACAAGCAGATTCCAAGTGCAGTAATTTAATCCTACGTTTCGTGACCTTTTGTCACATCATCAGGGACATCTATAAATGAAAATTCAGACATTAGAGTGCTTTAAAAACATTAGGCAAGTATATGAAAATATATGCACTGAAATACACTTAAAAATTACACTTAAAAAACCACGAAATTAAAATTATATAAAAATGAATTAGGCACTACGTAAAATTACAGACACACTAAAAGCTATGCAATAAATTACACATACACTAAACATAAAAGAAGAGAATTTAAAATTACACAATAAAAAGGGAATAACAAAACCAATAGTAAAATCACAGACACACTTGCGGGAAAAACACCAACCTTTCAGAGCAAGAGTAAAAAGCACACTAAAATTCATATAAACATACAGACCAGAGAACCGAAAATATAAACAACCAAATTAGGCAATGAACAGTGGAACAGCCGTAGCTTAATCACCAAGCTACGGCTGTTCCACTGTTTATTGGGTGGAAAATTTCTTTACAAAAGTTGCCTAACGTCATTCAGGAATTTTCTATGAAACAATATTTTCCATTCTTATTATAATAACTAGAGATTCTCTTGTTCTGAAACTTTGTAATAATAAGTATTGTTATTAACTGTAATTCCACTTTGTCTCTAATTATCGTTTTTAAAGAGTTTTTTTTTAAATAATGATGTCGTCTAGAACCTGTTCACACGTTCGACCCACCCGTTTGTGTATGGACACCCATACAATTCTTACGAAGGGGCGTCACTCTGAGACCAAAACTGCGTTGAAGGGGAATGCGTTTCCCTCTCTCTCCCTCTCTCTCTCTCTCTCTCTCTCTCTCTCTCTCTCTCTCTCTCTCTCTCTCTCTCTCTCTCTCTCTCGCTCGCTCGCTCTCGGGACTACGAATGCCCTGTTGTAACGTAATTGATATTTTGGTAGACAATGGTCATTCATAACCTTTAACTGTTTAATTCCGTAGTAAATGTGTCTGAGTTACCTGAACAGCATATTTTATTAAGTGTGTGTGTAACAGCGCCTGACTAAAAACATGAAGCAATTTGGTACCAAGGTATTGTAACATAATTATTGGTTTTTAGTGCACTAAAAATAATATTTACAGTGATTATATGTAAAGATACCTTTTCACTTTTTTAATATTTTTTTTGTGTTATATGTTTTATGCTTTATCTTTTAAAGAATTTTTCTTTTATGCATATATGTGATGTGTTTGCTATTGCCTTAATTTTTGCTTTACATTTTTTGATATTTAATTTTTGCAGAGTATATTTCTGTGTCTTTTGTATCCACATTTTTATATGATTGATTTATTTGCCTTATTTTGTTTAACACTTGGGAATTAATTTACTTTCGGTATATTTCTTTTCAATCAAGTTTTGTTATTTAACAATTTAAATTTTACTGGAATAATTTTTTTATTAATTAATAAATTAATTTCTGATTTAATTTTGACTGATGATTAATTCAGATTTAATCCAATTGTGTTTTGGTTTCAAGTAATATTAAATTTCCCTGAGACTGTTAATGTCATATATAATCTTTGAATTTAGAAATAAATTTTTGTATTTAAAATATTATATCAGAGTTTCATTTTATTGACCCACTCGTAAATTTTATTTGAATTAGAGACAGAGTGGTAAGTGAGATGTTTTCCCTCAAGTAACTGAAGTGAGCTCGAACCAGGGAAATAAATAGAAATACTTGAACTTTTATAATGTTAATGGAGTGACGCCCTTAGATTTTACCTCACACGTGTTTAATGAACTTAATCTGTTTTCTTTCATGATTGATAAGTTTTATAAGGGATCACTGTTGCCTTTAGAGAAATCAGTCGTTTTGTATGTGTGATGAGGGTTCAGGTGTCTGGCTGTTGTGAGGTAACTGTAATTGTCGAATAAATGGTAAGTTTGGTAATCAAATATCAAGCACTTAGATACCAGGTTTGATTTGAAGAACAGACACTGGACACTCCGGGGTCAACATAAATAAATGGTGCCCAAGACCCAGGAAAAACAGATCACAAATATCACTCTGGTTTATACTGGTGGTGTTAGGGACATATTTTATTAGGAGACTGACCATACTGTTCTTTTATTTTTTGAGGAGAGTGACCATATAATTGTTTTTTTTTTGCATTTTATTGTGTTGAATTGTTGTCATATTGAATTGTTAATTGAGTAATTGAAAAAATGGCTCCGTTCGACGTTCAGGAGTTTTTAGCAAACCCCTCCATCCAAGAGTTATCTGAAATCACTCTGACTAAAGCCCAGTGGAGAGAGATAGCAGTAGCATATGGTGGTCAGGTGTCTGCCAACATGGCAAAGACACAAATAAAATTCATTGCAATCCAAGCATTGATGGATTCTGGAAAAATAGATGAAGAGCTAGGAGAAGCACAAGAATTGTTGAACGCAGCTGAGGCAGAACTTATAGATAAACATGGGCAAAAGAAAGAGAAAAGTGATGCAGAAACAGAGCTTAGACATCTAGAAGCAGAAGGAAATATGATTAAGCTGAAGATGCAGGCTGAAAGAGAGAAAATGCAGGCAGAAAGAGAAAGAGAAGACAGAGAAAAACGAGAAAGAAAAGAAAGAGAAGAAGAGAAAGCTGCTGAAGAATTAAGAAAAATAGCTACAGCTGAATTGCCCATAACACCATCTAACCCTACTCAAAGTGATTCAAACTCTGTATTTGATGTAGTAAGAGTGCAGAAGTTAATTCCAAAGTTTACAGAAGACGCCCCAGATGAGTTTTTTGATCACTATGAAAAAGTGGCTGCAGGAATGGGTTGGCCAGAGGATAAATGGTCAGTCTTGTTACAGAGTGTTCTCATTGGTAAAGGAAGAAGTGCCTATTTAGCCTTATCATCTGATCAGTGTAAAGAGCACAAGGTACTTAAACACAATGTGATACAAGTTTACCAGATGACCACTGAATATTATAATGAAAGATTCAGATCTTTGAGAAAGGATGACCAGATAACTTTCTTGGATTATGCCTACAAAGTAAGAAGATGTTTCAAACGATGGCTGGAGGCTGCTAAAGTGAAAACATTTGAAGTTCTTGAAGAATTAGTTGTTCTTGAACAATATCTTAGGGGAATTCCTGAACACATAAGAGCCTATTTGAGAGAGAGAGAGAGGTGAATAAACTTGACAAAGCTGCTACACTTAGTGAGGACTTTAACATCATCAGCAGCAGAAGGAACTATAATGTCAAGTACCAGAATCAACACACAGGTTTTAGGTCTCATCCAAATTTCAGGAACAGATTTAATGGGAATCCTACAGGTGGTAATACCAAGTCAATGCAGGGTAATATCCCTCAGCAAGCTAATGTAAAATCCTCATATAATAATGTCGCAAGGCAATTACAGAAGCCTAAAGTTGTCTGCTACAAGTGTGGAAGAGCAGGACACTACAGTTGGGAGTGTCATCAGACACAATGGCAGTCCAAACCAGTTGGTCAAGTAGTAAGAAGTGACGAGGTGAAACAGACTACAAAGAGCAATGTGGGGAAGAGTCAAACTACAGTGAAGACTAAGACTAAACAAGCTGAATGTTTAGCTAGCTACCAGTGGAAATGTAACTTCAAGCAGTGAGTGGCTGAGCAGTTTGGAGGCGTTTAAGCCATATATCTATGAGGGCACGCTGACAACTCCAGGAGGAAGTGTGCAGGTACCAGTCAAGGTGTTACGTGATACAGGGGGCAACCATAGTGTGGTAGTCCATGGTGCTCACCCCCAGTTGGAGGAGAATCTTACAGGAGATTCTGTTATTTTGAAGGGTATAGGAGGAGAAGAGGTAACTCCTATATGCCGCTTACACCTGTCTTGATTTTTTGCTGTAAAGGACTCACTGGCTGTTGAAGGTGTACATGTTCTGCTAGGGAATGAAGTTGGTAGTGTGCCATTTGTTCCTTGTCCTATATTGACAGATAAACCATTGAGGATTAGTCCTGCAGGTAGATTTAGAGAAGAATAACCCCCACCTGTTTCCTAGCTGTGTGACTACTAGGAGTATGAAGAGGACTATGCCTGTAAGTGAAGAGACTGAGGATTTACCCACTCAAGAAGGATCTTTGAGCTTAGAAGAGTTGTTCTAGGGGAAATGATGATTCCCCTATATGCTGACCAAGAAGACGTTTCCCAAGAAGAAGCTGTTGCCCCTGAAGAGACTCTGAGCAGTCAAGATGTTCCTGAAGATAACAGTGAAACTACAGTAGCTGAGTTAGCAGATATTGAGAGCTCAACCCTTGAAGTTGGTCAGGTCGACCAGAGAGAAGCTAATGGAACTGCAGAAGAAGGATGTATCCTTAGCTGAGTTTTTTTCAGAGTTGTTGACCGAGAAGGGATGCCAACAAAACTCCTACCTTGTTATTATCTGAAGGAAGGTTTGCTGATGAGGAAGCATAGACCTGCCGATATATACCAGGAGATGCTGAATGGGGCGAATATCATCAAATTTTGATCCCACGTGCACTGAGGAAGCAAGTAGTAGCAGTAGCTCATGAGTCTGGACATATGGGAATCAGGAAGACTGGGAGAAGACCATGAAATACTTTTTCTGGCCTGGACTTCACAAAGATGTTAGCAAGTTCTGTCGGGAGTGTCATACCTGCCAGATAGCTGGAAAGCCAAATGAAACCATTCAGAAAGCCCCCCCTACAACCTACAGAAGTTAGAGGAGAACCCTTTAGCAAGGTGATTATAGATATGGTTGGACCACTGCCAAAGACAAAGAAGGGTCATGAGTATCTGTTAACACTGATGTGTCCTGTGACAAGATATCCTGAGGTAATTCCTGTTAGAAACATATCTGCTAAGATAGTTGCTGAGAAACTAGTCGAGTTTTTCTCAAAGTTTGGGATACCAGAGATTGTACAAAGTGATAGAGGAACCAATTTTACTTCCAAACTGTTTCAGGATGTCGATGAACTTGTTAGGAGTGAAACAACAGTTGTCCACTTGCGTATCACCCAGAGACTCAAGGAGCCTTAGAAAGGTTTCAACAGATATTGAAAAGTAGGGCTGACTAAGTATTGTTCTGAGTCAGGCAGAGACTGGGATGTTGGTGTACAATTGATGTTATTTGAAATTAGGAATGCTTATCAAGAAAGCATGGGTTTCTCACCTAACGAGATCATTTTTGGTAGAGAAGTGAGAGGACCGTTGAAAATTCTTGCAGAAAATTGGGAAGAAAATCAAGTGGAAGTCCAAGGAGAGTATGTAAAGAACTTGAGGAAAAGATTGGAAGAGATTAGAAAATTCTCTTTAGAAAATCTGAAACTGAGTCAAGAGAAAAATGAAAAGGAGATATGATAAGAAGACTAAGATAAGAAATTTTAGTGTTGGTCAACAAGTGTTAGTGTTTTTACCTGTCAAGAGATTTCCCCCTTTCCAACAAGTTTCAAGGTCCTCACAAGATAATTGAGAGGTTAAGTGATAGAACTTATGTAATTGAAATACCAGAAAGACGAAGACGAAAAAGGAAGGTACATGTAAACCTCTTATAACCTTACTTCTCAGAAACCAAAATGGAAACTGTGTCAATAACACAGACGACTTCAACTACAGAAGACGACGATGGATATGAATTGGGAGCTGAAAGCAAGATGAATAGTTCTTAAATTTTGGAAAATTTGGAGGATAAACTGAAACATCTGAGTGTTGATCAAGGTGGTGAGTTGTGTGAAGTGATTAGAAGCTTCACAGAACTATTTGCAGATGTACCTAGGCGTACTGATCTAATCAAGCATGAGATCAAGATCCAAGAAGATGGCAGACCATTCAAACACAGAGCTTATCGCCTATCGCCTTATCATCGAGGTGTTTTGAAGAAAGAAGTCGACTATATTGTTACGGCATGGATTAGCAGAACCCCAGTTCAAGTCGGCTGCAGTTCTCCATGTGTGTTAGTGAAGAAACTGGATGGCCTTATTTAGGATGTGTACTGATTATAGGAAACTGAATTCCATCAGTGTGGCTGACAATTATCCCTTGCCTCTTATAGATCAGTTACTTGATAATGTTGGGCAAGCCCAAGTTTGTCTCCAAGATAGACTTGTTGAAGGGATACTATCAAATTCCCTTAGATGAGAATGCTAAGTTGCTGTCAGCTTTTATTACTCCTTTTGGACTTTATCAGTATACTGTTCTGCCATTTGGTCTGATGAATGCACCTGCAACATTCCAGTGAGTGCTGGATCAACTGCTAGGGTCCATAGAAGGAGTACGTGTATATCTGGATGACAGTCATTTACTCTGCAACCTGGAAAGAACATCTGAAGATCCTGAGGAAAGTTTTCAAGAAACTGAGGGAAGCAGGACTAACAGTCAACCTATAGAAGAGTTACTTCGGGAAGGCAACTGTGCAGTATCTTGGGTTTGAAGTTGGGAAAGGCCTTCTCGCTCCAGTAAATGCTAATGTAGAGGGTATCCGTAAGGCTACCCCCACCTACTACTATTAGAAAACATCTACGGAGATTTTTGGGCATGGCAGGGATTGTATCTACATTTCTTCCCTAATTTCTCAGCTGTAGTAGCCCCCCTTAACAGACTTAACTAGTCCTCCAAAGCTAAGTTTGTTTGGACTACAGAATGTCAAGAATCCTTTGCAGAAAGTAAAAGCCATTTTAACCTCAAGACCAGTACTTCGGGCTCCAGACTTCAATAAGAAATTTGTTATACAAGTTGATGCCTCTGACTGTGGAATTGGAGCTGTACTACTTCAAGAAGATGAAAGTGAACTTTTGCATCCCGTATGTTTCATGTCTTCGAAACTGAAAAAGCATCAGAAAATGTATTCCACGATAGAAAAAGAAACTCTAGCCTTAATCACCGCATTGAAAAAGTTTGAAGTGTATGTGAACAGACCTAGGAATGAAGAAATTTTAGTGTTGTCTAATCACAGTCCGCTCACATTTTTACAGCGGGATCAAGAATCACAACCAGAGACTCGCCCGTTGGTCTCTTGCGCTTGCAACCCTATAATATTAAAGTACCAGCATATTTCAGGTAAAGAACAACGTGGTTGCTGATTACTTATCCCATTGTGAATCGTTGGATTCAACCCCGGGATAACCAATCTTCTTGGGGGGGAGGAGTCTTATGCTGTGGTTTTCCATAATGCAGTAATCTTCCCATGTGTATGTGTGTATTGTTGTATACTGTATAATCTCATGTTCAGATGCACATATGCCATAGAGGGTTAGCGTAAGTAAAATAGTTACACCCCTGTATGGTTTGTAAACAAGGCTTGTGAGTGGCACTAAGAGAGACAGGAAGCCGTTGTTCGTTGTGTAGAGGCGCATTTTGTTTAGTCAGTATTCAAAACTGCCTAAATAATGCATTCCATTGGGACGCGATCAAAACACTGTTGGGTGGAAAATTCCATTACGAAAGTTGGCCTAACGTCTTTCAGGAATTTTCTATGAAACAATGTTTTCCATTCTTGTTATAATAACTAGAGATTCTCTTGTTCTGAAACTATGTGATAAATAAGTATTATTATTAACTGTAATTCCACTTTGTCTCTAATTATCGTTTTTAAAGAGTTTTTTTTTAAATAAAGATCTCGTCTAGAACCTGTTCACACATTCGACCCCACCCGTCTGCTTATGGACACCCCATACAATTCTTACGAAGGGCCGTCACTCTGAGACCAGAACCACGTTGAAGGGGGGATGCGTTTCCCTCTCTCTCTCCCTCTCTCTCTCTCTCTCTCACTCTCTCGCGCTCGCTTCGCTC
Source organism: Macrobrachium rosenbergii (assembly GCA_039081455.1). Taxonomy (NCBI): domain Eukaryota; kingdom Metazoa; phylum Arthropoda; class Malacostraca; order Decapoda; family Palaemonidae; genus Macrobrachium; species Macrobrachium rosenbergii. The sequence continues at coordinate 34,630,313 of JANJGK010000001.1, forward strand.
TCGGGACTACGAATGTCCTGTTGTAACGTAATTGATATTTTGGTAGACGATGCGTCATTCATAACCTTGAACTGTTTAATTCCGTAGTAAAATGTGTCTGAGTTACCTGAACAGTATATTTTATTAAGTGTGAGTGTAACGGCGCCCTAACTAAAAACACGAAGCAATTTGGTACCAAGGTATTGTAACATAATTATTTGGGTTTTAGTACACTTAAAATAAATATTTACAGTGATTATATATATAAAGACACCTTTTCACTATTTTAATATTTTTTCGCGTTATATGTTTTATGCTTTATCTTTTTAAAGAATTTTTCTTTTATGCATATATGTGATGTGTTTGCTATTGCCTTAATTTTTGCTTTACATTTTTTTATATTTAATTTTTGCCAGAGTATATTTCTGTGTCTTTTGTATCCACATTTTTAAATGATTGATTTATTTACCTTATTTTGTTTAACACTTGGGAACTAATTTACTTACAGTATATTTCCCTTCAATCAAGTTTTGTTATTTAACAATTTAACTTTTACTGGAATAATTTTTTTATAAATCAGTAAATTAATTTCTGATTTAATTTTGACTGATGATTAATTCAGATTTAATCCATTTGTGTTTTGGTTTCAAGTAATAATAAATTTCCCTGAGACTGTTAATGTCATGTATAATCTTTGAATTTAGAAATAAATTTTTGTATTTAAAAATATTATATCAGAGTTTCATTTTATTGACCCACTCATAATTTTTATTTGAATTAGAGATAGAGTGGTAAGTGAGATGTTTTCCTTCAAGTAATTGAAGTGAGCTCGAACCAGGGAAATAAATAGAAATACTTGAACTTTTATAATGTTAATGGAGTGACGCCCTTAGATTTTACCTCACACGCGTTTAATGAACTTAATCTGTTTTCTTTCATGATTGATAAGTTTTATAAGGGATCACTGTTGCTTTTAGAGAAATCAGTTGTTTTGTATGTGTGATGAGGGTTCAGGGTGTCTGGTTGTTGTGAGGTAACTGTAATTGCTGAATAAATGGTGAGTTTGGTAATCAAATAACAAGCACTTAGATACCAGGTTTGATTTGAAGAACAGACACTGGACAATTCGTCACAATATATATATTATATATATAATATAATATATATATAATATATAGTATATATATATATATATTACTATATATATATATATATATATATACTATATATATATATATATAATATATATATATTGTATATATATTCTGACCCCATGGCAGATTTTAACCACCGGCACCCATATTATCACGACGAGGTTCGCCCTCCTCCTTTTGATATACCAGATTCGGGTTGGAATACTGCAATTGGGCATTAGAATTTCTTCATTCGGTTCTACATTTGGACCTTAGTCTTTGCAGTAACAAGGGGTATCCAAAAAGTATGAAGATATCGAGAAATATCTTGGTCATCATTATTATTACAATTGCATACGTATCTAATAAAAATGTGACCAGTAGATTAATTCTCTCTCTCTCTCTCTCTCTCACTCTCTCTCTCTCTCTCTCTCCCTTTACATATAAATAAATAAATAAATATATATATATAATATATACATAATATATATATATATTATATATATATATATATATATATATTATATATATACTATATATATAATATATATATATATATATAGATAAAACCACTTCAAATTTCTTGTGCTTGGATCTTAAGCTTTTGTAGTTGAGAAGCGTATTCAAAAAAGTGCAAAGAATTCCAGAAGCTAAGAGGGCATTGTGGGTATTACAATTACATATGTATCTGGTAAAAAGTGACCAGTAGATTCGACATACATATTTCAACCTAAAAAGCCAATAAAAAACGAATGCCCTACTTGGCTATGATGGTGAAGATGGGTCTATTCCAGCCGTAATAAATATATCCGAAAACGACAGGTATATATATATGTACGAGAGGCAATAGACTTTTTTCCTTCTCGTGGGGCAAGTCGTCGTGATTATGGTGACGCTGGTTCGTTTCTTGCTACCTGACATCATAACCCGCTTCAAATTTCTTTCACTTGTATCTTAAAGCTCCGTAGTGACAAGCGTATCCAGAAGGTGTGAAGACTTCTAGAAGAGGTCATTGTGGCTATTACAATTATATATATATATATATATTATATATAATAGTATATATATTATATTATATATATTATAATATATACTATATATATATAATATATATTATATATATAATATAGTATATATATATACATACACGCCCACATACACATATACATGTAGTCCTTGAGTTATGATGTTTCAGAGTTGTGATATTTTGAAGTTACGATGGCGATACCAGTTACAACATATCTGATGTTATGATGATGATACCGATACAACAAATGTTATATATATATATATATATATAGTATATATAATATAGTAATATAATAATATATATATACTAATATAATATATATATATATATATATAATATATAATTATATATATATATATATATACTATATAATATATATATATATGAGTATATAGTCCTTGAGTTACGATGTTTAGAACTGTGATATTTTGAAGTTACGATAGCGATACCAGTTACAACATTTTTGAAGTCACGATGATGGTACTGATAAGACAAATATTTTAAAACTCGCGTGAACGGCTCAGGCAGCATCGTACGGTACGATACGTTGCCCTGAGAGGATGGGATGTGCGATTTTCTCACCCTGACGGATCCCTCACTTCCTGTTCGCCGTCTACATGGTAGTGTAATTGTTAGTGTGTCATTTTTCTTCGTTTTAAACTGTTTAAAACACAAATTTGCTTAAGATCAGCATTTCTTATAAACGCCCAAGTGAATCTCCTGCTGGTGGTGTGATGAAGAAGAGGCATTCCATCACTTTAGAGAAGAAAATGAAAGTTATCAACCAGCAAGAACCGGATAATGTACGTTGTAAAGGCATCTACTTCCATCCATTCGACGATTATAAAAAAAGAAGTCAGGGGCCTTCGGAAGAAATGGAACGGTCACTGGCTACGTGGATGGAGGACCAGATACAAAAGCGTATGCCACTCAGTCTCTTGATACAGAAAAAGGCGTGCTTGCTTTGTGAGGAACTAAAGGAAAACTACGATGACACTCAATAAAGAATTTGTAGCAAGTCACGGATGGTTTCAGCGTTTCAAAACCCGCCTTAATTTTCATAGCATGAAAATTAGTGGTGAAGCAGCAAGCGCTGATGCTGAAGGAGCTGCTAAATTAAAGGATGTTTGCATAAGATCATCATTTATGAAGGGTACTTGCCTGGATCAAATCTTTAATGTCGACGAAACAGGATGTTATTGGAAGCGGGATGCCTGAACGGTCTTAAATCCACAAAGAGGCAAAAACGATGCCCGGGTTTAGGCATACAAAGATCAACTAACTTCTTCTGCTTGAGAGAAATGTGGCTGGGTATAAAACTCAAGCTATTCATGATTTATCACTCTGCAAATCCGAGGGCATTAGCAAAAAATCAGCAAACATACGCTTCCTGTGCATTACCGGCATAATAAGAAAGCATAGATGACTGCACTCCTATTCGAAGACTGGTTTGTGCATTGCTTTTTTCCAGAAGTGGAGGAATATTGTAGGGAAAACAACATCCCCTTCAAGATTCTGCTGATTCTTGACAACGCTCCCAGCCACCGTCAGCACTTCGGAGATATTAACGAGAAGGTACAAGTTGTGTTTCTGCACACTGAAAATACACATGCTAACCTGAGGCTGCTGAGGTTATGGATAATGAGGACAAAGAGCTCAGAACTTTCTGGAAGAAATTCAATGTTCTGAATGCCATTCTGAACATTGGAAGGGTGTGGAAGACGGTAGCAAAAGAATGTATGAATGGGATTTGGAAAAATCTGCTAAAAGAGCATATGAACTCATTTAAATATTTCGATAAGGATGGAGCAGTTGTGGAAATTGATAAAAAGATTGAGTCACTTGGGAAAAGTTTAGATTTAGAACTTGAAGATGAAGATATCCAAGAAACCCATAGATATACAAGATGTAGAGCTAATGGCAGAAGATTTAATAAACTTGCATAAGACAGAAAAAACGCAGAAGAGGAAGTGAAAATTGAAAAAGAGCCAGAGCACAAGTTTACTGCAAAAACAATGGCAGAAGCATTTGCCTCAACTGAACACAGTATGAAACTTTTCAGTAAAATGGCTGTGAACTTTTTAGATTTTCTAAAGCTGAGAAAGGTCTTAAAAAAATTCTTGCATGTTACCAAAGTCATTTACGGAGAATATAACAAATAAAAAAACCCACTGTGCAAGCTGCAATGGATGCTTTCCTTAACCCAAGAACACTAAACATTAATGTGTGTTTCAAATTCACTGAATATGGGTATATCATACCCGATTTTGAAAAATTAAAAAAATCAACTATGCAAATGCATTGAAAATAAACTACACTTCGTGAGTTGCAACTATCCTTTGTTGCATTAACATAAAAATAAAATCTTAATATCTATAAATTAGCTAGACAAAAAAAAAAAAAAAGTTTCTCATAATTTACGAAAAGTAAAAAGAAAAAAAAAAACCGTGACGCCGATGTTAACCAAACTGGTCCTTAGCCCTTCCCAGGAATGCTGCCTTGACTCCCAGGGGACTGACATCACCCAAAGAATGCTTAGACTGTACGGAAGAGAGGCAGAAGAAAGACTATTTTTAGTACACCAAATTTAATCTGTTTTTTTACTAATATTGCTTTTACGCCTGTGAAACCCACTCTAAATGATTGCAAAGTAATATATAAAGACAATGGCCAAAAACATGAAAGGTTTCAGACATAATCCTGGACCATTATAATTTACCCCTAGTTGTAAATGCAGTTGATGGAGGTTGGGGGTGGTCAAAGACCTATCAATGCACAACCTGTAGTAAGACAAGCCAAAATTAACTTTATTAGTCACAATATTTTCTAAAAAAAAAAAATTTTTAGTACATACTTTGACGACTTTATACAGGAAAACAATGATTTATATCTTGCAATGAATGGAACTTCTTTCCAAGCAACCTCACTCCCTTTTTACATCCGTAACATAACTGAGAAAGAAATAAAATTCATTTCAATTGCTTTAATTACTAGAACTGTGGGTTTCCACTTGCCCCCTTCATAAACTCTCTCCTCTTCATTCCCCAAAATGGTTAAGCCTTTAACCCTTCTCTCTGTTTAAATGACTACCTAAGGCCTTGTTTCCGGGTGACCTTCATGCCTTCTTGACGGCATCAGACAACGGGGCAAAAGAGGAGCCAAAAGAAAAGAGAAAGTTGGCGTTTCCCACCATGGTAAACGCTTCACAAGGTTTAACTGGAATGCCATGTGCTCAATATAGAAAATGTGACAAAGATTGACCTTTTGCGCCATCTTCATGGACGCCCCAGGCATAATCTCCAGCGTTATTAATGAACAATGTGAAGGCAATTGAGAGAGAGAGAGAAGCACTCAGAACTCCACCGAGGACAGATGCCACTTACCCATTGCCTGACCCTTGAACCCTCCACATGTTAGTCCCCAAGGTTCAAACCAGTATACTTTTGTAGTGCCCATCCCCCCTTAATTCCCTCCTTCCATCATCACCACCCCTATTGAACGAGGACATCGTCATCTTGACAATGGTAATGTACCCTGAATAAAGTTTCTCAGTCAGTCACGATTCCTGTTATTTTCTCTGTTTGATTTTAATTTCTTTTCCATTGTGCGATCACACGCGCCATTAATTTGTGTTGGAGCATCCAGTGTTAACGTAATTATGCATTTAGTTCCCTTTTGAGCATCTTATTATTCTTGCAATTAACTGTCTTGCATATATTGCAGAGAGGTCTCAGCTGTGGAACCACTCGGCTCTATCCCATGTGCGGGTACCCCCTTCTACCCTTCTGTGATGTTTCCGGTATGAAGACATCATTGGCGTAGAATATTTATCCTGTGCAGGATTCATTCATTTAGCAGGCCCTTATGCAAATATATTTAGTTGTGAGAACCCTTGAGTTTACATAATCTTCCCTCACATGAAGAAGGCCTTAAACCATAGTATTTTCCCTGCTTTGTTTGTCTACAAAGTTGTCCTAATATTGAGTCAGATGTGTAATAAATACAGTAGATTTATTGATAATGTAAAGAACCCCCCTAGGTTCATCTGTTGCCACCCAGAATCAAGTAAGTATCCTAGGGGACATTCGTAGCAATCTATATTTCATGAAACTGACCAGTGCCTTACACAATGAGCATTGGACCATGGGCACCTTCATCTCAGCTGCAGAGGGTCCTCCAGCAGCACCAATGTAAGGGGGAGGAGTTTTTTGAGGGAGCACACCTGATGTGTAAGCAGCTTGACCTGCCTATGCTGTGTAGGGGCGTTCAACTGCTCCTCAGCTGAAGGAGTGATCAGCTGCAATGCCAATTTCCTGCATGTAACTTTTTCCTCTTTATAATTCTGCCTCCTGCCCTTTTTGGTGTATATCACTAAACAAGGGTATGGAGAACCAGGATTATCACTATCACTAAGTTCGGGCATAATATACTAAAAAATATGCCAGGTGTATATCCCTAAACTTAGGTACAACTGCACCTGAAACACGTGTTTTCCTCGTAGACCTGTCAGAGGATCACAATGAAACACCTCTAATAC
>JANJGK010000001.1:34637091-34659591 GCA_039081455.1 Macrobrachium rosenbergii
TTAGAAAGTTCGGAGTCAGTATTTCACCTCTGTCCTTGTGCCAGTTTATCCAGTACTATTTCCAATGTCCTGTCTTCAAGTGTAAAGTGGTCATTCATTCCTCGAGTCCTTGGCGCCCTCAGTGCAAACTCGAGACATATTCTGTGTGAAATTGTTCCTTTACTGGTGTGTAATGTGTAAATCTCTCTTACAGAGGGACCTATTCGCAGTGGACTTATCTTGTACTGTGCCTTGCCCTTAGTCAAGACTACAGTAGATGGATCTTCAGGCGTTGCAAGCCCTTTATCAATTTATTTATCTACTTTCCCTTCTAATGCTTTCTTTTGTAAATATAATTCTTTAATTTATCCCAAGTATTTACGTAACATTTCCTTATGAAGTAGAGTCTTCAGCTCCTAAATTCACCCCCTTTTCTTTGTTTTTTTATGATTTCCCTTTATGTAAGTCAGAACTCCAAGGCCAATTAAATAAAGTTTCCGTTGGCGGCCTGTACAAATACCATAAACCCAGGGAAATACGTAAAATTGGCGACCTTGCCAGGATCTCGTTTAGCAGTTGCATTTTCCCCTGTATCGTTGCTTCACTGCATTTGCAACTTGCCAAATCAGCAATTAGCAAAGCTAAGCTGGGTGTGAGACAAATTCCAAACCTGTTACGAAGAGCACACACGAAGAGAGTTCCACGTAAGTAATGTGTTTATCTTAGCAAAATTTTTTTTTATAATCGTGACTACTCCTAGGAATTAGGAACAGGGATGCATGTATTCGCTGAGAGAAGGGAACCGCCGTATTAGATTCGTTAATGCATGCCTGTCAGGATAGGCAGTTAGGATATAACCAGTGCTATTCTTCTTTGCTTCGAGGAATAGTGCAAAATTCCTCTGTGTTAAACTCTTTGCCATATTTTTTTGCTTCGAGGAATAGTGCGAAATTCCTCCGTTAAATTTTACTTTGCATTTCGGATTAGCGAATTATTTAGGAGCAAATAAATTCCTACATGGGACAAGACGAAATCAGCTTGCATTGCTGAAATACTGCTCTCAGGCTAGTTAAAACTCGAATTAGGTGTTAGGAAGGCAAAATTTGGACTCCGCTTCTAGGGAAAATTATTAGGTTATTTTTACTGTTATCCTCTCATCCCGGGAAATTCCCCGGAGTCACAGACGGACTATAAATAGACGGGTCCATTCAAACAGAATCTAAAAGTAACCCTCTGCCCGCGTGCGTACCCTCCTTTTCATTCACACTCACAGCAAACATTTTTTGGGGGGGTTTTTCCCGTTAGTAATTTCTAAGTCCTAAGGGACGAATCATATTTTCAAGTCCTATGGGCAAACCAAATAAAATTCTACTTCGCAAGAGACGAGAATTTCTCAACCCAATTCCAAGTCCTGAGAGACTCCTAACAAAATTCTACGTCGCGAGAGGCGAGAATTTCTCAACCAAATTCCAAGTCCTAAGAGGCGCCTAAAAAAATTCTACATTGCGAGAGGCGAGAATTTCTAATTCTTGCAGGAAACCCAAAAATCAAGTCCTTTTTGAGACATTATATTAGTGTATTTCCACACCTGTAAGCCCTTATGGGACTGATCATTCTAGTTTGTTAGAACAAAGCCTTAATTTCACGCTACAGTCGGCCAAGACCGAGTGTGACATCAAATCCAGTTACGTTTTCTGAGGCGCATATTAAAATTTGTTTGCCACGAACAGGCACGTCTTACTCAGACACATCAAACTTTAACAAAGTCCCCTCAGGCTTACTGATCAATTGTCTTATTCAGACATATCCATTCTCCTGCAGCCTGAACAAGTGAGTGTTTTAGATTCCTGCAATTGAGTCTTTTCAGACGTATTTGATTTGCTAGAGAGTCCAGTCCATATAACCCTTACTTCAAGATGGCTAATACCAGAGCCCAAAAAAATTGGGACTTCAAACTCTACATGTCCGCTGGAAAGGACGTGGGACTATCAGGGCAAGCTCTGATAGACTGGGTTCAAGAGCGAGTGGACGATGCCAAGGAGGAGAGAGAGAAAGAAAGAATTGCTCAAGAGAGACGAGAAGAGTTAGAATGTCAAGAGCGAGAGAAAGAAAGAATTACCCAAGAGAGACGAGAAGAGTTAGAATGTCAAGAGCGAGAGAAAGAAAGAATTGCCCAAGAGGCGGAGAAGGAGAAAGAATGTGAAGAGAGAGAGAGAGAAAAGAATTGCCCAAGAGAGATGAGAAGAGTTAGAACGGTAAGAGCGAGAAAAGGAGAGAATCACCCAGGAGAAAGAACGAATTGCCCAAGAAAAATGGGAAGAACGAAAGAAAGAACGGTAACAGAGGGAGCTAAAGCACACCCATGAGCTCCAGATGTTAGAATGACAGAATGCCCCTCCCCCTCCTGCAGTGGGAATGAGTGCCCTTAGCCAAGCTCACTTGTACATGCCAAAATGGACAGAGTCCGAACCTGAAGTATGGCTTGAAAGGGCCAAACGAGTCCTGGAGTGTTGCAACCTGTCCCCCGTGGAACTCTCCCTTGTTCTCACTAAATTCCTGGGAGGAAGGCCCTCGTTGCCTACCACGCCCTTTTGGAAGAGGATAGGGGAAACTGAGAAGCCGTACGCCAAGCGCTTACGAAGGCATACAAGATTACCCCGAGCAGTGGAGGAGACGTTAGAGAGAGCAGCCAAGAGAAGCAGGCCAGACTTGGTCCGATTGAGAGTACCATTCCGAGCGGGCGTTAGCCAAATGGCTCGAGTCCGAAGGAGCCACTAGCGCCGCCGAGGTACTTGAGCGATTTAAATTTGAGCATTTCCTGCGCTACACCCCTCCTGCCCTCGCCACTCATGTAGTGGAAAAAGCAGACATGTGGGAGTCTCACCACCCTCAGGAAGGATCCATGGGGCAGAAGATAAATCCCCCACCCCTCCTCAGAGGATAAAATTCTCATAAGAATGGGAACTCGGGCAAGCCCCTAACTTGCCATTATTGCAAAAAGATGGGGCACTCAACTGAGCAGTGCCAAAATAAGAAAACAGCAGCTCTCTCTCCGGACAACCACCCAATAACTCGTCTGCGCCCTCCACAGGGCAGCTCGGAAAGACTTTGGCCAGACCTTTTGCACGGCGTGCAAGGTTTATGGCCATTCTCCTGCATGGGCGAAATGCATGAACAATAATAAATCAAATACTCCTGCCGTCACCTTTGAAGTCACAATTCCCAAGTCATTGGGCCCTCCTGCCGGAGTCCCCACATACGTGGCCCTTCACGAGGCAGCCACCCCGTGCGCCGAGTCACCGCATTCGAGGACTTGGGCGCACAAATCTCCCTCATCTGAAGGGACGGAGTTCCCTAAGGAGCTATCATCAATAGACGAAAACTCGTCGTAATCGAGGGAGTAAATCAATTTAAAATGATATCCCCTATGGTCCAATTGAGAGTCACAAGACCTCAGCAATCAAAAATTTGTAATCTTGCAGTAGTAAGCCATCTCCCCAGAGGCTATGACGTCATCCTGGGACAGGACTTTCAGTCCCCACAAAAATCACGACAATCTAGGGGTCCACATTCCCCAACTCATTCCTCGGGAGTGAAGTAATCCTCCTCCGCTTCTCCCTCAGTCAAGACTGGCGCCCCCTGGATACCAGGGGGACGTGCAATCCCTACCAGTGCCACCTGAGTACGATGTACAGTGGCCCCCTTGATCGGTTCCCGATCCAATTCCAGTGCCCGGCCCTGCCTCAGTGCCAGTGCCAGGGCCCCAATTGGATCTCCCTCGCGGAGATGCCAAATGCCTGCCAGTGCCACTTGCATGCACCGAGCAGTGCCAAGCTCCGTCCCTCCTGACCGACTAGCACAAGAAACCTCTAATAGTGCCTGGCTCTGCCCTAGTGGCAGAGCCAGAGTACCACCCCGATCTCCATTCGAGGGATCCAACTCAGGACCCCCTCTCTTCTACCGGCCTGGCACCGCTACCAGCGTCGGTAAGAGAGACGGTTCCTATCGACCACAGTGGAAGCTCACCTGAAGGTGCGCCCTCGCAACTCGTGCCTGAGCTGGTCATTGATACCTGCGAGCCGCTCACGCTGCCCCCGACCACCTCCTCTCTGCCTCAGTCCATCGCCGATGCAATTGCGAGCCAGGATTTTGCCATACCTCACTTGGCCGATGAACTACAAGAGCTGTGACAGATCATGGTGCAACCAGCACCGAAAACTCCTGCATAGCTGTCGCAGCAGCTGGCCCAGGTGGCACTCCATGCTGCCCTCTGGTCTTGGGCCCTCCGCTTCTCCAGCTGAGGACGACTGTCCCAGTAGGAAAACTTCGTGATGGAATTACCACGGGTGTGGGAATTTCCAGGTAGTTTACAAAGATCCCTAGAGCTCCCCTGGCACCTGTGCCACCATTTCATCTTTCGAAGGTCTTGGCACCTCTAATCCAGAATAGGATATCAAGGCACTCCACTATCTTCTTCCGTTCCTCAGGAACTTCTATCCCTTATCATTTTCTATTAAACTTTTTCTTAAATTATCACCACAAGAGGCAGTTAAATACAGGATACCATTCCCCTCAAAATGTATAAATCATTGAGAACATACAGAGTGAGAAGTGGCACGCCCTTGCACCCATACCTTGGCACAGGGCATGTGTTTCAGCTCTTCCTGAAGGAGTCGTGCCCTTCGGGTTCACTTTTCTCGCCCTGGGGCTGAAGTGATAGTCCGGGCCGTAATTTATAGGCGAGGGACGATAAATTCCTACATAATGCAGTAAAACCCTCACTCTATTTCCCTTAGCTCTTCTGCCAATATTATTTATTCTTTGTTATTTATTTATCTTTCTCTTTTAATGAATTGCAAGTCATAGACTCTTGCCCTTGTGATTTTAAATGCCCCTTTCATAAACTCTGAGAGACCTGTTCTGCCTTTCATATGCGGTCACATTTTCATTTGTAACATCCTGTTAATTTTTCCTTTTGTTATTATTATTATTATCATTTTTTTCTTTTATTCTTCCCTTTCTACTAAGAACTCTTTTTTGTCCCAGACCCCTAGTCTTTTGTCTGCTCATCCCGCCATAACATTGAGCGAGTATCTATTTATAGCCTATACTCGAGTTGTGGGCAGTAGACGCATAAAATTAGCATGGTTTAAAGTTAGCGAATTAAAACTTGCAAATACTCTCGCTTGCCCACCACTGTCAGTGTGAAGGTCAGCCGTCAGCTGGCGAGTTGGCGAATTATGTATCGTCAGTACAATATAACATAAAGGGGATTTCATTTACAAAATTAAACGCTGTTTTATCATTTACACAGCCTCTTCAAGGCATACTGTACTAACTGCATGCCTTGTTGATTTAGTTCTTAAATTTTGTCTCCTGCCTCAAAATTATCTTGTCCTCGTAATCATAAAGTAACGTATGCCATAAATTTGAAGAAATTAATGGGCCATGTTGAAGTAGTTTAGTATTAATGTGTTGGAAGTATTTTCCATTTTGCGTGGGGATAGAGTAAAGTAAAAGATTTTCCATTTCTTGTTGGGAGAAGAGTAAAAGTAAATCAGCTGTGCCGACTTCTTGGATATCAACATACAAGCCCAAATGAAGGCTCATATGTTATCTTCCGTGGGGAGCTATTATAATCAACCAGAGGTCGTGCACAACGCCGCCCCCCCCCCCTAATTTACCCTTTGTTTATTGAGAACCGCATGGCTGATCATAGTTGACCTAGAAATCAGAGCCCGGTTATCAACATTCCGATCTGTCCTTTTTTTACCTGGAACAGGTATTGAGATGACAAAGATAAAAGGGGCCAGGAGGAAACTTAATGCCACTCCCTTAAGAAGCTTAGCCCAACTAATCTTCTTAAACGGCCTTTCTAAAGGCAAATTAAGCTGCCTAAATTGTCTTACCTCAGCAGGAAACCTGGGAAGGGGCAACGGAATCGCTGCCCACCTGGCAAGTGACTCATCGTTTGCACACGGCCTACCCCTGGCCGCGTGCCTCATAAAGGAAAGACGGCAGTAGGCTGGAAGCAGTTAAGCAGTTAGTTGTGGGGACAGAAGCCATGCAGTAAGAGTCCTCGAGAGACAGCCAAACACATGGGCGAGCGGTAACTTTGCTGAGAGCTCACCCTTCTTCCCCTGTCCGACTCCTGACTACAGTCATCCTCGAGGGCACCGCCATACGTGTGATCATCCCTCGTCCTTCTTCGCCAGACCTGCTTCCTCTAAGGTAACGTGCGAGTGAAGACTTTCAGTCACGATAGTTTGTCCTTTAAAAAAGCTTGGAGTACCGGCATTTCACTTCTGTCCTTGTGCCAGTTTATCCAGTGCCATTTCCAATGTCCTGTGTTCGAGTGTAAAGTGGTCATTCATTCCTCGAGCCTTTGGCACCCTCAGTGCAAACTCGAGACTTATTCCGTGTTAAATTTTTCCTTTACTGGCGTGTAATGTGTAAATCTCTCTGGCAGAAGGACCTATTCGCAGTGGACTCATCTTGGACTGTGCCTTGCCTTTAATCAAGACTCCAGTAGAAGGATCTTCAGGCATTGCAAGCCCTTTATCAAGTTACTTATCCATTTTTCCTTCAAATACTTTCTTTTGTAAATATAATTCTTTAATTTATCACAAGTGTTTACGTAACATTTCCTTATGAAGTAGAGTCTTCAGCTCCTAAATTCTCACCTTTTTCTTATTTTTTTTTTATGATTTCCCTTTACGCAATTCAGAACTCCAAGGCCAATTAAATAAAGTTCTGTTTCCCGCCTGTAAAATACTATAAACCCAGGGAAATATGTAAATATATATATATATATATATATATATATATGTGTGTGTGTGTGTGTGTGTGTGTGTGTGTTACACCTACAGATTCAACATTCCTTTCGAAATGCTACGTAACGTGTTTCGCGGCCTAACTTCAGAAGACGGGGTAACCTGCAACTCTTTCTCTCCCCTCTCTCTCTCTCCAACACCATCCTCAAAATGGATACTCTAAGGAAACACAATCTTTCCTACATAAATAGATTTATTATCAAACAAACCCAACAAGTAATGAATTAACAAAGAAAAGATTAAAATGCATAATAAATGAATTATCAAGTCAAAAATAGTCTAATTCAAGATTTAATCTTACTCTGGCTAAAAAGCCTTTACACTCAAAACTCCCACGCACTCCATCTTAGACATTATACGTCAAGTCTTAAAGTCAACCACATTGAGAAAACCACTAACTGCAAAGATTGCAGTGTCCTTTCTCTATCACCACGGCAATCCCACAGACATCTGTTGAAAATCAAATAAATAGTAATCTCCCACAAATACACAAGTGTAAGACATAATAATGAAAGTCTAAAATGCATGGTTAACCAATGTCAAATCAGAACACAATAAAATAGAATATTAAAGTGACATAAATGACTATGTCCAATTCTTCCCACAAATTCATAAGTGTCTTGGATATGGTAAATTCACAAGTTCACAGTCCACACAGAAAAAAAGAGAAGTCTGGATTTACCTTAACTGCCGGTTTCTAAGAGATTGGAAACACACAAAGCCACGTCTGGACGATATCGCTCTCGCTAAGTTAATAATCAACCAGACCTAACTTTTGGGCACAATTAGACATAATCTCCATTTTTCTAATGCACGAACTTACGTACTTGCATACCAACTCGGTCGGTTGCCTCACATATCAGCGACAATATTGTGTGTTCATCGAGCCAAAACAGCTGAAGCAATCGAACTATCTGCTGAGTGCAATGATTTTGCAACTGTGCAACCGTTCTAGTTCCACCTTATAGCTTCTCTTTCGTTTCATCACACTATGACTTAATATACACAGTAATTCTAAAATCAAACACATTACCCCATATAGTGCTCGGCCACCCCATAAGAGCGTCTCGCTCTTTTAATGGCGAACTAAAATAAAAGCATACGTATAAAACATAACAAATAGAGCTATGCTCAATCAGCAATGTCTACTGAACTGCAGTTTTAAGTACTGCTCTCATGAACTATTTCCAAAGTCACTGGTGTCGTTTTCTTAGAGCCCTTGCATGTAGCTTTACAAGCACAAATAAGCTTTACTACCCCTATAATAAGAATTATCAGTAGAATAGCCACTAAGATTATCAATATGGAAGGTAATATGTATTTCTGATACTCGGTCATTATTGGATCGTCTTCTTCTAACGGTGGAATAGTCATTGGTACCCCTGTTGTAGGCACTGGAACCACATCATGATCGTTACGCATATGACGCATGAATATCTTCTCGGAACTGTTGAACACAGCACGGCTAATTACGAGGAAGTCTGTTGATACCACACGGCATGAAGCATCAAACAGCTTAGATCCCTGAAGAATGAATGACGTCGACTTGTTACCCTGGCACATCGTCGTAACAGGACATTTTTTGCAGTATACGGCAGTAAGAGTTCTGGTGGAGATTATGTGGTATTCAAGTGGAAACTGTATAAAGTCACATTCTGTCGGTGTCTGTCTATGAACTAATGACAATTCACAACCACCCACAGATACAACTCACAACTGGAAAACATTACTGTCACACACATACTTCTCCCTAACTAAGGTACATCCTGTCTTATAATCAACTCCTGAACCTTGATATTGATCTCCTAAAATGAACATGGTCTCTAATCCATCCCATGTCACTACTAAGTCTCCAAAAGCACTCGGAAAAGGTCTAATAACAAAACTAAGAAAAGGTTTCATGGTACTGACAGGAACATATACTATTAATCCCCGATCAGACAATCTCACCCTCAAAATATTATAATATAAATACAAATCTCCTCCTGTGAATAATACTTTCGCCCCATGTAGATAAGCGGAATTCCTTAGAACATTTTCTAGGTATCCTAAAGGTAATACATCACCATACACACGACCATCTGCTGCAGCAATAATTGCTTTTATTTGCATTTACACTTCTATCCTTAAAGAATCAGTTTCTTTCTCAATATTAAGAAGAGTATGTTGGATCGTAAGAAGTGCTATTGTCACATCAAGATCTTCTTTCAAACCTTCTACTGAAACTGACAACTCATTCAAAGAATGTCTAATTGTTTCAAAACCACTTCTCAATTTCTCAGTACTTTCTTGCAACTGATTTAACTGTTTCCCCTGAGCTATTAGGTCTTTTTGAACTTCTGCTACTTTGACTAAACTTCCAATAGACATAGCTCCAATCGCAGCAGTCACGCCAACACCTAGAAGAACCAAAGGTGCTGCTCTTTTACGTCTCCTTTTCTCTACAGAAGGTGAATTTCCTGGAGTAACGTCAGGAATCCATTCTAACGTTTTATCTATCCCCTTATCAACTCTATCTAACGTTATTCTTACTTCTTTCATTAATCTAGTTAAAGAGACTGGCAAAGTTCTCTTATTCTCTACTTCATCTAGAATGAACACGAGACAAAAAAAAAAAAAAACAATAAATATCATATATATACAATTATCAACCCATTTATCCCTCTAACTATATACAAATGTTCCATTACATCCCAACTTTCTTCAACTTCGAAATATGGGTCAACTTCGTCACACCAGTATTTACATCCTTTATTACAAATCTATTCCCTTTTTTTATCTCTACAATCTCAAAAGGTCCATGGAACTTTGGACTTAATTTATAATTCGGATCATTCCGAACATTCACTTTAACAAACACTCTATCACCCATGGAAATAGCTACACCCCACGATTTAGCGTTACTCTTCTCTACCCTTGCGTGCGAACTAAGTTCAAGTTCTTTACTAATACGCGCAAATCTTTCTCTCGCTGTATTTATCAACGAAGTAACCGTAACATCGCCCTTAATTTGCTCTGGTAACAAATCAAAAGGTCCTTTCAACTTGTATCCATACAAAGCTTCTGCTGGAGATATCTTAATTGTGTCATTCACCATAGTGTTGATACTATATCGAACTCATCCAAAGACCTGTCCCAATGTGTATCGGAACCACCCACTGTCATGCGCAATGCCTCAATTATTTTCCGATTCGCCCTCTCACATAACCCGTTCGCTTCTGGCCTATACGGAATTATTGATACCTTCTTTATTCCCAGTAAATTAGCAAGACCCTCCAAAGTCTTATTAATAAATTCCCTACCATTGTCTGTGAGCAGACATTCAGGGACACCATATCTACAAATTATCCCCTTAAAGAACGCTATAGCTACTTCCTCAGCTGACTTGAATTTCAGCGAGAAAATCTCGACAAAGCGAGTCAACTCATCAACAACCACTAATAAATGTCTATACCCATAAGCAGATTCTGAGAAATTACCCAGAATATCCATATGCACTCTCTGAAACGGCCTATTTGGTATGGGATATGAACCCAAACGACACGACACCGTCGTCGCCGGCTTATTCGCATTGCAAATAGAGGAATTCTTCACAAAGGCCTCTACTGCGCGAAACATATTTTTCCAAAAGAACTTTGACCTAACGTTTTCATACGTCTTATCAACACCTAAATGAGGAGAACCAAATTTACAATGTACAATATCTAGAACTTGTGGTACTAGACTCTCTGGCACAATGATTTGTGTAGTTTCACCCATACTTAGACTACTTCGCAAGTTATACTTAACTTTCCTAACTAATAAATTATTCTCCAATTCTAGTCCAGAAAAAGGCAACTTATAATCTTTCTTCGGTAAAACTCCTCCGAGATATGCCTTAGCATCTGATAATAATTTATCTTCATCTTGCTTCTCTTCGAGCAAGGGTATGTCCCAGGTGACGTTTTCACCAGTAATATAGCACACAGCGTTTCCCTCAACATCACGAATAACAATCTCTTCCGAGACTGCCGACACACTATTTCTCTCCGAAGTATGCACTATCGGAACGTGTTTGTCCCCTACATGAGATATCTCAGAACTACTAGTATCCGAGACATGAGACACCAAATGTCCACTCTCGTCTTCCTCACAGGATTCGGTATGTACTCCCTCATCCTCAACCGGAAAATATCTGCTCAATGCATCTGCAACCACATTATGCTTACCTTCAATGTATTTGAGGCTTGCATCAAAATCTCTCACTGTCAAAAACCAACGTGCTCTCTTGGGCGATAAATTTGGCTTATTGAAAAGCTCTAGCAACGGTTGATGATCTGTAAAAATCTCAACTTTATTTCCCATCAACAACATCTTGAAATGAACAAGGCTAGAGACGACTGCGAAGGCCTCCTTGTCCACAACTGACATCAGCCTTTCGTTACTACCACACGTTTTGAACTTTCTGCTATAGAAAGCAATTGGATGTAATTTTCCCTCAAATTTCTACATCAAACACGCACCTATACCTTCCTGACTCGCGTCAGTCACCAAGGTGAACGGTTGACTAAAATCTGGAAACTTCAAAACAGGTGGGTTCACCAAAGCATTCTTAAGCTTCTCAAAAGCTAATTGCTGACTGTCACCCCAAACAAATTTAACGTCTTCTGCTAATAGATCTGTCAATGGAGACGCTATTGTAAAAAAATTCCGCACAAAACGGCGAAAGAAACCTGACATATCTAGGAATGAACGAATCTGCTTCCTGGTTTTAGGAACTGGAAAACTCACGATAGCCTTGACTTTGTCATCATTCACTCTGACTCCCTCTTTAGAGATAACATGACCTAGATAAACAATTTCTTTCTTCAGAAACTCACATTTAGCCAATTTGACCTTTAACCCAGTGAACCGTAATTGCTTGAGGACTTCTTTTAACACCTTTAGATGTTCTTCGATTGTATCTGTGCATATGAGAATGTCATCCATGTACACAAATACTGACTTTCCTAATAAACCGTGAAGTACTGTGTTAACCGTTGTAAATGTTATTGGGGACCCTTGTAATCCGAAAGGCATCCTATTAAACTCGTAATGCCCCTTTGGTATAGAAAATGCTGTGAATTTACGACTATTCTCGATAAGTGGAACTTGCAAAAATCCCTGCATGAGATCTATAGACGAGTATATATTCTTGCCACCGATTTCAACAAACAAATCAGGCAAACAGGCTACAGGGTATCTATCTGGGCATGTCTTTTCGTTCAATTTACGAAAGTCTACACATACTCTGACGCTACCATCTTTCTTTGGTACCGCTAGTAAAGGAAAATTAAAAGGCGAGGAACTGGGCCTAATGATATCTTCCGACTCCCACTTCTGAACTTCTTTCTACTTCTTCTCTAATCTTAAAAGGAATTCGATATGCTGGAATATATATGGGATTTGTACCTTTCTCTAAGCGGATTGAATGTTCTAAAACATCTGTAACCCCTAGCTTATCTCCCTTCAAAGCAATAATATCTAAATATTCTTTCAACACTTTCTCTACTTTATCTGTATACTCGGAATAATCAGCTTTAGCCAAATGTTCGTGAAGGACTTCACTTCTGAATTGTAGTTCCTCGTTGGGAAACATATTACCGTCTCCACAAAAACTCACTATCTTTTGTTCTTCCTTAAACTCTTCAAAATCAATTACATAAGTACCCTTGTGATATTTTTTTACTGAATCTTGATAGCTTACCAATTCTACTGCAGTTACGCCTGTGACTGAAACTTCATTTACTGATACCGTACTTACAACGTCTTTGAATTTCTCGGTTCCCTCAACAACGCATACTTGAGAAGGCAAATTCTTCTCTTTCATTGACACTTTAATTAATGTAGGAACTCGCGGGTGCAATTCAATATCTTCTAACGAAAATCCTTTGAAAGACTTTTGCGGAATGTCTTCATTCTCTAATGAATGTGTTACACAAGTCGCAGTCTGCGTCTTGGGTTTCTCACAACTTTTTTCCATGTTTCTATATGGAACGAAACAACCTGGCCCACCTATTGTAATCCCCTGAATTCCAGTAAGAATGTTGATGTTATGTCGCATACAAGAAGGGTGTCATAGCAAAACCATTTCACCTATGGCTAATCCTTCTATGACCAAAAATGGTTCTACTATCGTCTTTTCACCGATACAAAGCGTAAGAGATGACGAACCTAAGATATTCAATCTTCTCGCTTGTACATCACACACTGTCTCATTAGTAGGGACTAATTTACACTCTGGAAACTTTGAGTGAAAAAAATCAGCGTCTATCAGGTTAACTGAGCTGCCAGAATCAATGAAGATAGAAATTTCAATGCCATTAGAAAAACCACGTACAATCGGCCTAGGTTCTGGTGAGTCTAAGACCTGATTGCTCATTATCCTGTGTCCGTCTTCGAACTTATCTTGTGAAAATTTTGATGTTCATTTGTGTACCTAGAACTTGCATCATGAGGAATTCTTCTGTCATATCTAGTAAAACCACCCCGTGTTTTCCCTGAATAATCTCTATTCTTTGTGGCTGGGCAAAATTTCCACCCATGGTGTGAAGATTTGCAAGCTGAACAATATCTCACTCTGCAATTTGACTTACTATGTCCCACCTTATCACAGTTAAAACAACGAATCGTTGTGACTGATCTCTCTGGAGTTTTCTTCGACTCCACTCGCGCACATCCTTTCACTCCTGCATCATTTCCTAGATGTGAAGTACTAGTATTCTGTGGTTTCGAAACCGCTGCTGACATTTTAGCACCTCCCTTCACAAAACTACTGTCCAGCGTCGGATATTCTGATAAATTTTTGTTAATCTGAGCAAACAAAAAGGATTCATCTGTATTCTGATCAATTCTTTTATCAAAACCATCTACAATCACATCCGGAACCATCGTCAAAAGGCAGGCGAAGTGTAACAATTTTTCAAAATTATCTAAGGAGATATTATTTCCATTTACCCATGGAGAGTGTTTCATAGATTTCTTTATCTCACCTACTGCATCAAATAAGCGAGCACTGTATGTGATTAATGAATCATTACCTTTCCTAGTTCTGATAAGAGCTCGTAAATTCCGAACAACACATTCTCGGTCGATCCCGCCATAAGATGCACGTAAAAATTCCTGAAGGTCTTTCCAAGATTTACACTTTCTGAACCCGAAACTGCGTGCACGTTCTCCAATATCCCTTTTGTCTAAGTCTAAGAAAGCTTTTGCTTCTGTTAAAGCTTCGGCGCCATCCGCAATTTTCTTAGAATTCAGATAAATATTTACTGATTCAATCAATGTTTTCACATTCTGAGTCAACTTTCCGTCAACTAACCCTTTAAAATTTGTAATGCCTGCATTGAAGTTCGTCAACCTATGACACACAATTGATTGTGACGTACCTGTGGCTGCGTCGTTCATTTTGTAAGTAATCACACGCCCTGCGCGTAATAACATGAAATAAAATTAGATAAGATGGACGAAAAAAACAATCCCCAAAAAAAAAACGGAAGACTTGCCTTATGACTCGTGTCTGCTCACAGAAAACGGAGCATTGCGCCTTGCGAGAATGGGAAGATGGAAGGTATTATTTTCGCTTAGAATTGCAAACTCACCATTTCACTTAATTAACTCACAATCGCCACTATTCACACTTATCTGGGTGTTTTTTTAACCCCAAACTACTCTACATATCACCCAGACCTATTTTCACAATTCACCACTCCCGAATACTTAAATAGAAAAAAAAAATTCACCGTATCAACACGTATTTCTGACATGTAGCTGTCTTATCACGCGAGATCTCAACACTAATCATAAATGCATTTTCTCCTGGCCCCGCATCTATCAGCGAGTCCCCTCAGGCGCAGTGTTATCAATTAGCCTATTTAATTCCTATCCCTCTTTTGCTATCTTAACCCCAAACATCGCTGCTACCAGTTAAACTTTTAACCAATAAAACTAACGACTACCGCTGCCATCAATATAAACCAGCACCGCTGCCACCAATTAAAATCAACGAACAGCACTGCCACCAATAAAATATGTTACACCTACAGATTCAACATTCCTTTCGAAATGCTACGTAACGTGTTTCGCGGCCTAACTTCAGAAGACAGGGTAACCCGCAACCCTTTCTCTCCCCTCTCTCTCTCTCTCTCTCTCTCTCTCTCGCACTCAACCCACAGATTCTCTCTCTCTCTCCAACACCATCCTCAAAATGGATACTCTAAGGAAACAATCTTTCCTACATAAATAGATTTATTATCAAACAAACCCAACGAGTAATGAATTAACAAAGAAAAGATTAAAATGCATAATAAATGAATTATCAAGTCAAAAATAGTCTAATTCAAGATTTAATCTTACTCTGGCTAAAAAGCCTTTACACTCAAAACTCCCACACACTCCATCTTAGACATTATACGTCAAGTCTTAAAGTCAACCACATTGAGAAAACCACTAACTGCAAAGATTGCAGTGTCCTTTCTCTATCACCACGGCAATCCCACAGACATCTGTTGAAAATCAAATAAATAGTAATCTCCCACAAATACACAAGTGTAAGACATAATAATGAAAGTCTAAAATGCATGGTTAACCAATGTCAAATCAGAACACAATAAAATAGAATATTAAAGTGACATAAATGACTATGTCCAATTCTTCCCACAAATTCATAAGTGTCTTGGATATGGTAAATTCACAAGTTCACAGTCCACACAGAAAAAAAGAGAAGTCTGGATTTACCTTAACTGCCGGTTTCTAAGAGATTGGAAACACACAAAGCCACGTCTGGACGATATCGCTCTCGCTAAGTTAATAATCAACCAGACCTAACTTTTGGGCACAATTAGACATAATCTCCATTTTTCTAACGCACGAACTTACGTACTTGCATACCAACTCGGTCGGTTGCCTCACATATCAGCGACAATATTGTGTGTTCATCGAGCCAAAACAGCTGAAGCAATCGAACTATCTGCTGAGTGCAATGATTTTGCAACTGTGCAACCGTTCTAGTTCCACCTTATAGCTTCTCTTTCGTTTCATCACACTATGACTGAATATACACAGTAATTCTAAAATCAAACACATTACCCCATATATATATATATATATATATACACTATATATATATATATATATATATATACACTATATATATATATATATATATATATAGTGTATATATATATATATATATATATATTATTCTAAGGTGTTATAATGTATATAACCATTTTGCAAGTGTTTATATATCTCTGTGAAAATTTTGATGTTTTGCTTGCAGATTCGTCATTTTTTGTGAAGATGTGATTTTAAAATGTCTTTTTCTTACAGGTATCATGTAATCTTACAATGTTTTGATATGTTTTTTCCATTTGTATAATATATGGAATTGTATTATGAGCGACGAATTCTTAGTGTTTTGCAGAGAGAGAGGGTAAGATCTTATCGCTTCCATATTTACACATGTGTCCAGTAACTCGCGCTTAGAGGCGAAAGGACCCCTCTTATCCTATTGTGATGAGCTGTCAGCCAGTCGTTCAGTTCTCTATTGTACATTCATCATGTATGTCTAACCTATATTTATTAGTTGTGTCTATGCTTATTTTTTTTCATAATCTGGAAAAGAGAGAATGAGTGAGAGAGGTACTTGAAGTTGATATCTTGACAGGCAACCAATTTTGGGTCTAAAAGCGCTTCCTTCTGTTTGTTCAGCTGTGTGAGTGTCCCGAGAAATGTCTATCATAGATAAGATATTAGGCTCTCGAAGCTTAGCTGTGTATGTATTCACATACAAGTATACTTACGTATGTATAATGTATGCATACTCTATGTATCATGTATTCTGGAAGGGCTTGTTAGAGTGTTAAGTGCAGTGCTATTCCAAAGACAGTCAGTCAGCCAAAGGGGTCCCTGAGATAAGCATCTCTCTCTCTCTCTCTCTCTCTCTCTCTCTCTCTCCTCTCAATAATCCCATTATATATATATAAGGGATACTGAAGGTTTACTGTTTGTAAAAGCTCTGTTAAAACTCACCCCAGGAGTGTGTTAATTTTGTAGAAGGTGATCAGGAATATTGTTTTGTGCAAGCATTGTGGAAGTGTGTAATGGTGTAATAATTACAAAAGGTAATGTGGTGATTGCTGAGTTTTGTTATGTTTAAGTCTTAGTGACTTGGTAGTGTTGTCTACGAGAAAGTCTTAGAAAGACATGAGTTTAACTTTTTCCTTTTTAAAAGAAAAGTAATCTTTTGAAAGACTGATATAATCTTGAAGCCTATATTTTTGGTGGTTGGTATAATTCCATTTTTGCATATTGCATTCTTATATGTCTGTGCTATCATATTACTATAATTTTATAATTACTGTGTTTTGCTGGTGATTTCTTAACATTTTGCTAGTGTCTACCTGTTATTGAGATTTTAGAGAATGTTTATGTGGATTCCAGTCAGTAATATTTTTGGTGAATGTTTGTGTTAATTAATCAGGTATATACTTGGCACTTGAGTGATAGTTAATAGTTTGAATCTTACCTAACCAAATTGCTTTCTTAATAAATTAAAGTTTTGTGAATTAAACTTGATTAAGCAATACTTAAATCTTACAATGTTGTCAATTAATAGTAAATCTTTTGAGATTGTGAACTCTGCATATAACTTTTGAACTCAGAAATAAACCTGTTTGTTTAAAGTTTTTAAAACAGCATTTCATTTTGACCACCAGTAATTAGAGACATTAATGAATGTGTACAAGGTAAGTGATGTATCTGTTTGTTCACCTGAGACTTTTCTAGGTAAAATAGAATCAGAGAGACAGCTACAGTGTTTGTTGAAGTGATACCCATTTTCCACTAGTCTGGATATAACTTAATAATTGTTGCCTCACCCATAACTTGATGAAGTTACATTGATTTTCTCAAGTGATAAGTAAGTTTTATGGGATCATTGTACCTTTAGTGATTCAGTCAATACTCTTTGTTATGAGGTTTCAAGTATCTGGTCGATATGAGGTAACTTTTTGGTATTATTATTTGTGTAATAACCAGGTGCTTGATCACTTCGTGACAAATGATTCGGTGGCCAGACCCGGGAAATCAAATGATTTGGTGGCCATCGTCTGGGAAATTGAATGATTGGGAAATTAAATGATTTGGTGCTCATCGTCCGGAAAATTAAAGAAAGGGATTAGACAGATTAAACAAGACTGAACCCTGATAAAATATTTGATGGTCAGATCTGGGGGAATTAAACAAATTATTTGGTGCCCATCATATAGGGAGAACTAAACGGAATATCACTCTGGTTTATGATTTATACTGGTAGTGTTAGGAATATATTTTTGGGTAGGAGAGTAACTATATAATTGTTTTGAAGTGAATTGCAAACCCTTTTTTTGTTGAGTAAACTAGAAAAATTAGCTCGGTTTGAAGTTCAGGAATTTTTGGCAGCTCCAACCATCAGAAAGTTATCTAAATCTCACCTGACTAAGACACAGTGGACATGTGGGGGTAATGTTACTTTTGATATGATTGAGGCATAAGTTAAGTGTGTCGCAATCAAAGCATTAATAAGCTCTGGTAAAGTAGATGGAGAGTTAAGGGAGGCATATGAATTGCTGAATGCAGCTGAGGTAGAATTTACAAATAAGGCAAGGCAAGAGAATGAGAACGGTGATGTACAGGCAGAACTTAGGAGTTTAGACTCAGAAGAATTTTGGGGTAGACTTAGGTTGCAGATACAGGCTGATAAAGCAAGAGAAGAAAGAGATAAAGAAAGGGACGAAAGAGATAAAGTAAGAAGGCGAGAAGAAGAAGAAAGAGAAAAGGCAAAACATGAAAGGGAGTTGAAGTTAATCAGAGCTCGATCTTTACTGCCTGTAAACCCATATAACTATATCCAAGGTAACACAGACCCTGTGTTTGATGTAGCAAGAGTACAGAAGTTAATTCCAAAATTTACAGAAGAAGCTCCAGATAAGTTTTTTTGATCACTTTGAAAAAGTGGCTTCAGGTATGGGATGGCCAGAGGATAAATGGTCAGTCTTGTTACAGAGTGTTCTCATTGGTAAAGGAAAAAGTGTCTACTTAGCCTTATCAGCTGATCAGTGTAAAGAGTACCAGGTACTCAAACACAATGTGCTACAGGTTTACCAGATGGCACTTGAATATTACAATAAAAATTTCAGATCTTTGAAGAAAGATGAAAAGATGACTTTCTTTGATTATGCCTATAAAGTAAGGAGATGTTTTAAAACGATGGCTGGAGGCGGCTAAAGTTAAGTCTATGGACGAACTTAAAGAGTTAGTGGTCTTAAAGCAATATCTAAGAGGAATTCCTGAACAAATAAGAGCTTATTTGAGAGAGAGAGAGGTGAAGAAACTTGATAAAGCTGCTACTCTGAGTGAGGATTGCAATATAATTTCCAGCAAAAAGAATTATAATGGCAGGTACCAAAACCAACAATTCACAGGTTATAGGTCTCAGTCGAATTTTAAGAATGGTGCTGTGAGAAACCCCTCTAATAACTATACCAGTACAAAGCCAGGATATGCCCCACAGCAGTGGAATGCTAAACCTGCCCCTTCTAGTCTATTCTCAAGACAAGTGCAGAAAACTAATGTTGTTTGCCACAAATGTGGAAGAGTAGGAAATTAGAGTCGAGACTGCTATAAAGTGTACAAGCAGACTAAGCCAGTTGGACAGGTGACAAGAGCTAACCAGGTAAAGCCAACTACGAGAAACACTGTGGGAGAAAATGAAACCAGACAAGCAGAGTGCTTAGTAACCAGTGGAAATGCAAATTCCAGTAGTGAGTAGCTGAACAGTGAGGAGGCTTTTAAGCCATATATCTATGAAAGTATGCTGACGACCCCCTCTTTGAGTGTACAGGTACCAGTGAAGATATTACGTGATACAGGAAGTAATCACTGTGGTAATTCGAGGTGCTCACCCGCAGTTAGAGAAGAATCTCACTGGAGATTCAGTTATTTTAAAAGGTATAGGAGGAGAGAAAGTAACTCCTATATGTTGCTTGCATTTGTCATGTGAATTAGTGACAGGAAATATTGATTTTGCAGTAAAGGACTCACTAGCTGTTGAAGGTGTGCATGTTTTACTGGGTAATGAAGTTGGTGGTGTTCCCTTCGTTCCGTGTCCTATAGTGACAGACAAACCATTAAGGATTAGTCCTACAACAGAATTAGAGAAGAAAAACCCTCGCCTATTTCCAAGTTGTGTAACTACCAGGAGCATGAAGAGAACTGAGCATAGAAGTGAAGAAATTGAAGATTTGCCTGCACCAGAAGGATCTTTGAGCTTAGAAGAGCTGTTCCAGAAAAGTGAAGTTTCCCCTAATTTCAGTACTGAAGAGATTCTTGCAGGAGAGGAAAATCCTATTATTGGTAAAGAGACTCTGAGTAGTCAAAATGTTCCTGAAAACAGTAGTGAAATTACCGAAGCAAAGTTACCAGATATTGAGAGTTCAACCCTTGAAGTTGGTCAAGTGACTAGAGAGAAATTAGTGGAACTGCAGAAGAGGGATACAACGTTGGCTGAACTGTTCTTCAGAGTTGTTGAACCAGAAGAAATGCAACAAATTTCTACCTGTTATTATCTAAGGGATGGATTGCTAATGAGGAAGCATCGACCTGTAGATATACCAGGAAATGCTGAATGGGGTGAATATCATCAAATTTTAATTCCATATCCATTGAGGAAGCAGGTAGTAGCAGTAGCACACGAGGCTGGACATATGGGAATCAGGAAGACTGTTGAGAAGGTTATGAAGTATCCCTTTTGGCCTGGACTACACAAGGATGTCAGCAAGTTTTGCAGGGAGTGTCATACATGCCAAATAGCTGGAAAACCAAATGAAACTATTCAAAAAGCTCCCCTACCACTGATAGAGGTTAGAGGAGAACCCTTTAGCATGGTGATAATAGATGTGGTTGGTCCGCTTCCGAAAACAAAGAAAGGACTTGGATATCTGTTGACGTTAATGTGTCCCTTAACAAACAAGATATCCTGAGGCGATTCCCATAAGAAGTATAAGTGCAAAGGTAATAGCTGAGAAGTTGGTAGAATTTTTCTCCAAGTTTGGAATTCCAGAAATTGTACAGAGCGATAGAGGAACGAACTTTACATCAAAATTGTTCCAAGATGTGCTGAATTTGCTAGGAGTGAAACAACAGTTATCTACCACTTATCACCCAGAGACTCAAGGAGCTCTAGAAAGGTTTCCACCAAACTTAGAAAAGTATGTTAACCAAATACTGTAATGAGTGGGGAAGAGATTGGGATATTGATTTACCCTTAATGTTATTTGAGGTAAGAAATGCTTATCAAGAAAATATGGGATGTTCACCAAATTAAATAATTTTCGGTCGAGACGTGAGAGGTCAGTTGAAAAATCATTGCAGAAAACTGGGAAGAAAATCAAGAGGAAGTCCAAGGAGAATATGTGAAGAATTTGAGGAAAAGGTTAGAAGAAATTAGAAAATTCTCGTTAGAAAATTTGAAGACAAGCCAAGAAAAAAATGAAAAGAAAGTATGATGCTAAGACCAAGCTAAGAAACTTTAGTGTTGGACAGCAAGTTCTAGTGTTCTTACCAGTGAAAAGGTTTCCCCTTACAAATAAATTTCAAGGTCCTTATAGGATAACAGAAAAGTTAAGTGATCGAACTTATGTGATTGAAACACCAAGGAGAAGGAAACGACAGAGGAAGATACATGTAAATCTTTTGAAACCCTACTTTTCAGAAACTACAACTGAGGTTATGTCTATAACCCAAACAACCTCATATACAGAGGAAGATGATGGTTACGAGTTGGGAGCTGAAAATAAGATGAAAAATTCGTCAATATTAGAAAATTTAGAAAGCAAATTAAAACATCTAAGTGTTGAACAAAGCAAAGAATTAACTGACATGATCCAAAAATTTCCCTGAAATTTTTTACAGACATACCTAAGTGTACCAACTTGACAAAGCTTGAGATTAAGATCAGACAAGATGCTAAACCATTCAAGCAAAGAGCATATCGTGTATCACCCTTTCATTGAGATGTTTTGAAAAAGGAAGTTGAATATTTGTTGCAGCACGGATTGGCAGAGCCCAGTTCAAGTCATCACAGTTATCCTTGTGTGTTAGTGAAGAAACCAGATGGCTCATTTAGGATGTGCACTGATTATAGGAAATCAAATTTCATCAGTGTAGCTGATAATTATCCCTTACCTCTTATTGATCAATTACTTGATAATATTGGGCAAGCCCAGTTTGTTTCTAGAGTGGTGAAGGAGTTACAAAGATTTGTGAATGTGTTTGGAGTTTATTGTTTATTCTGTGCAAGTGTTTCAACCACAGTATTTTCCCTGATTGTTTGTATAACCTTGTTGTGTAAGGAGAGAGAACATTTTTGGAGTGAGCAGTTTAATTGTAGATTATTTATCCCGTTCCGAATCCACCTATTCAAACCCGGGATAATTAATCTTTTGGGAGGAGGAATATTATAAGGTGTTACAATATATATAACCATTTTACAAGTGTTTATGTCTTTGTAAAAATTTTTTATGTTTTTGCTTGCAGATTCGGTTCATTTTTTGTGAAGATGTGATTTTAAAATGTCTTTTTCTTACAGATAAATTGTATATCATGTAATCTTGCAATGCTTTGATATGTT
>JANJGK010000001.1:34664591-34669324 GCA_039081455.1 Macrobrachium rosenbergii
AGTTTCAGTGCCCTGTTGAACGAGGACATTGTCATCTTGATAAAGGTAATGTACTTAAATAAGGTTGTTAGTCAGTCATGATTCCTGTTATTTCTTTGTCTGATTTATTTTCTTTTTCCATTGTGCGATCATCTTCAGTAATTTGTGTTGGAGCATCAAGTGTTTACGTAATTGTGCATTTAGTGTTGAACTGAGTTATTTGGTACCATCTGTGCATTCCCTCAGTTCTCTTTGAGCATCTCATTAGTCTTGCAAGTAACTGTTTTGCATATCTTGCAGATTGACCCTGGCTCTGGAACCATGCAGCTCTGTCCCATGTGCTGTGCCTTATGTCACCCCCTTAATCTACACCTATGCGATGTTCCTGTTATGAGGACATCATCAGCGTAGAATATTTCTCCTGTGTAGGATCATTCATTTACCAGGCCCTTATTATTACCTGCCCAGTAATTTGTCATTCTTCTGATCTGTGTTTATCATGTAAATATAATTAATTAAGAGAACCCCTGAATTTACGTAATCTTCTCTCGCATGAAGAAGGCCCTAAGCCACAGTACTTCCCTTGATTTGTTTGTCTATGAAGTTGTCATAATCAATCAACTTAGACAGATGTTTTAATAAAATACAATAGATTTCTTGATAATGTAAAGAACTCCCTGCTATTATCCATTGCCACCCAGAATCAAGTAAGTATCTAAGGTATATTCATAGCAATTGTCGGCCTTGCTAAGTATGCAATTGCTTTGCAATTATCAGCAGAATAGCAACTGCTAGCTGGTCTGCATAATTAGAGATGACCCTGGTATCATACCCCCTCCATTTTAAACACATGAGAAAGGCCAGTTCCACAGAGTAAGTACGTGCCAAAATATTTTGTTTAGGTTTATGCTAGCTGCGAAGAGTGACTGATGACCCTGGTATCATACCCCCTCCATTTTAAACACACGAGAAGGCCAGTTCCACAGAGTAAGTACGTGCCAAAATATTTTGTTTAGATTTATGCTAGCTGCAAAGAGTGACTGCAATCAGCGTTAGGTAATTGACAGACCATGTGCATGCCACTTTAGTTCATGAGAAGAGAGAGTGTATTAACCATTCTATGAGATTTTTGTGCTATTGCATGTTAGCGGCATGTTTTAAGAATGGGAAGCTAGGGAGCAACTCAGTCAGAGAATTAATAAAAGGAACAGAGCCCCTATTCCTTCGTACACGTGATAAAGACAATTTGAAAGTCCCAAATTCCCAGATAGGCACACTGTAGGCAACCACCAAGGCTTTGGCCCCAGCTATTTTTGCATAGCTGAATTTATCCTCTCTCTCTCTCTCTCTCTCTCTCTCTCTCTCTAGGAAAAGCTAGGAGGCATTTAGGAATCTAAATTTCCGGTCTCAAGACGAGAGAATAGTAATTCTGACCCGGAATCTTCAATTCTAGACCACGTGGCCCTATCCCTACTGCCCACCATCTTTAATTTTGAGTTCCATTGGGAATCCTACTGTTATAAATAACTCATGCACAGCTCTCACATATAAATCCCTTTCTTTTGCTCGATTATTTTACCCATATGTCCGTGCATCTTGCAGCATTTTTGAGGGTAATAAAACATTTAATTCTTTACTGAGTAGGATATTCCTTGGCGAGCCTGTAATATTCCTGTAAATTTATTTATTGGTAAATATATCAGCGAGAATTTCCTCTTTCATTCATTACTGCAGGAGCCTCCGAGCGTGGGAAAAAGGGTTGCCCACGCAAGCCAGACTAGTAGTCAAGAGTCCCTCCCCACCCGCCTGACGCATTCATTGACGGCAGATGTCACGAGACCAGAAGTAAACATTAGAGTACTATAATTAGTCACATGTGAGCTAAGATTTGTTTTAATAACAGAGAATAACAATTTCTTCCTTTCCCAACGCATGACCTCTCGGCAGTCCGGACAGCCCCGTGCATGTTATAAGATTAAGCATTTTGTCTTACTTCATGCGTTGGAGATTTTAATATTCAATAGGATTGATGTACTGTTTTCGTCACGCCACATTTAAATTATTTGACAGCGCAAGGAAATTTTCTTTACAAACCATAAGTGTATAACCCCGTAAGCCTTTTATTAGTTCTGTAGCGTCTCTCCACAAATAAAATACACTTAAAGGCTTCCGTTAGCTTGGGTTCATTTTTGTTCATTATGAACGACTGAGTTTTCCTGAAATTTGTTTTATTCAGACTTATTAATTTTCGTTCATTTCGAACAATTGAGTCTTTCAGATACCCTGAACTTTAAGTCTTTTTCAGACATATCATTCATTTCAAACAAGTGAGTCTTTTCAGACATCCTGAAATTTGTCTTATTCAGTCATACTAATTTTCGTTCATTTCGAACAGTTGAGTTTTTTCAGACGCCCTGAAATTTGTCTTGTTCAGACATATTGATTTATGTCTATTTCAAACAACTGTCTTTTAGACACCCTGAAATTTGTCTTATTCAGGCATATTAATTTTCATTCATTATGAAAGATTGAGTCTTTTCAGACACCCTGAAATTCAAATCTTTTTAGACGACTGAGTCTTGCAGACAACTTGAGTCTATTCAGACACCCTGAATCTGTTCATGTTGAACAATATTTAGTCTCTTCAGACATATTGCTTGTCTAACGGGTCATGGCCATATAAGAGTTATCTCAAGATGTCTACAACATCCAGAGCCCAGCAAAATGAGGACTTCAAGTTCTACATTTCCGCTGGAAAGGACATGGGACTGTCAGGACAAGCCCTGGGGGATTGGGTCCAAGAGAGAGTAGATGATGCCAAGGTGGAAAGAGAGGCAGAAAGAATAGCCTGGGAGAAACAAGAAGAGCTAGAACAACAGGGGAAAGAGAAAGAAAGAATAGCCCAGGAGAAATGAGAAGAGGCAGATGATGGGAGAAAGAGAAATAAAGAATAGCCTGGGATAAACTAGAAGAGGCAGAAAGACAGGATAAAGAGAAAGAAAGTATAGCTGAGAGAAATTAGAAGAGGCAGAAAGGCAGGAGAGGGAGAAGGAAAGAGTTCATTAGCTTGCAATGGTACCTCATGACATGCGCAACACACCAACACCCTCACCTCACTCAACCCTAGTAGTGTATGCTCCTTCATAAGAAACTGGGACGAAGCGGAGCCTGAATCCTGGCTCGACCATATTGAAAAGGTCCTGACGACCTATCTGCCCTCCATTAAAGAAGTGTCCTCTGATCCTGGGAAAGCACCTTGAAGGGAAGGGTGCCATTGCATTCAATGCTTTCCCTTCTGAGGAGCAAGGAAATTTTGCCATTGTTTTGAAGTAACTCCCGACTGCTGGAGGAAAAGGTGGAGTAATATGCCCAAGGATTCAGGCCAAACCTTGTCTGGGTGGATTTTTAAAAAGACCCAAGCCTTAAAACGATGGCAAGACTCTCTCAAAGGCACGAGTGCAGATGAAATCCTCGAACTCTTCCAGCTCAAGGACGTTTTACATTATGCCCCGCCAGCCCTTGCCACCCATCTATGTGACAAGGTTCCTAAGACAGTGGTCGAGTGCTGTCGTTGGGCTGACATTTGGGATACGCATCATCCACATCTTAGTTCTCATGGACGAAAATTGTATCCCTCCTCACCTGCCTCAGCCAACTACCAGCAACCTCACAAGAATGGGCACCCACATAAGAAACCCGTGTGTGGGTATTATAAGAGAACAGGGCACCCCATTGAACAGTGCCACTTGAAGGCTGAGAATCAGCTGGAAGACCCCTCTACGTCCTCAAATGGGACAACACCCCAACAAGCCATGCCTGGGTCATAGACGAAAGGTAAAGGACCTGCTCCCTCCAATGGGATAGCAACAGGTAAAGATTATAGCCGGACTTATTGCCCCGCTTGCAAAATTTATGGGCACTCCACACAATGGGCAAAATGCCCTAGTAATAATAAGTCAAGTATGCATGCCCTTGCCTTGGCAGTCACCGACCCAACATCCTTAGGTCCTCCAGCCCAGGTAGATGCCCTGCCAGCCAGGTCAAGGCATTTGATGATTCTGGAGCACAAATGTCCCTCATAAGGGAAGACAAAGTTCCCTGTGGAGCTACCATTAACTCATCACGATTGAAGGTATCAGTCACTTTAAGATGATACTTCCTACTGTCAAGCTGAGGATCACGAGACCTCATAGATCTGAGATTTGTGACCTCGCAGTAGCTAGATACATTCCTAGAGGTTATGACATCCTGGGACAGGACTTCCAGTCCCCATCTAAGTTACAGCAATACTGGGGTCCAAATTCCCAAATCATTCATTAGGCATGAGTAAGCCTCAGAAGCCTGCATTGTTACACTGCCAGTGCCACCTGAGTATGATGTGCAGTGGGCTCCGTCCATCAAGATTGATTCCAGATCCCATTCCAGTGCCCGGCCCTGTTCCAGTGCTAGTGCCAGGGTACCAAATAGATCCCCCTCCAGGAGATCCCAACCTTGATTCACAATCTCTGTCAGTGCCAATTGCGCATCTGGAATGACGAGCAAATTCCAAATCAAATATTAGTGCCTGACCCTGTCTTAGTGCCAGTGCCAGAGCAAGGCCCCGGTCTCCATTACAAAGATCCCAGTCCAAGTCCCCTTTCTTCTCCCGAGTTGCTCCACTACCACTGCCAGTAAGAGAGACGGATCCTTCCGACCACAGCAGAAGCTCACCCAAAGGTGCGGCCTTGCAACCTGTGCCTGAGCTGATCAATCTA
>JANJGK010000001.1:34669424-34679424 GCA_039081455.1 Macrobrachium rosenbergii
AAAAATCCCAAATACTTGGATTCGATATCCCTATTAAAACCTTCCTAAACCTCTCCTAAATCCTAACTGACATATCCCCACCTGTAAAAGATCAGACCCGTTCGGTCCGATACACCAAGTACCTCCCTAAAAACAAATTGCTAAACAACAAACCCTTATTCTGTAACTCTATATTCAAAGATATTGCGTCAGACGACAAAACACAACATTCTAACATAATAACACAGGGGTCAAATCTCGTATGAAATTAGCCCATGTCACAATTCCCAGAATCATATGAAAACAAACCATCAACTCAAAGTAACCCATTACTATCGCCAAGTGCGAACGATGAAGTCCCTAACCGCAAATGCGATCCATAAAAAAAAGACAACTCAAATTCATATATATACAAAACTCTACGGCATTCTGCACACAATTTACACTAAGTACTGCAGCTTACATCAGAAATCACAACGAGCCTGAACTTTTAAAGATTTGTAAAACTCTACGGAGTAACGTCCACCTGAATTACAAAAAACTACAAGTTATGCCCATTTACAACCCATTAAAACCCGAAAGAAAAAACGACCCGTAACTACCCATTACCATAACAACAATACAACCCAGGAATGTATCCATGCTACTATCCATTAATCCGTCTTTTTGATTTTAGAAATATGTGTCAAACGAGACACCCGTGTTTTCATCCAGAACAACAAATATATTTCCCAAAGCACATCCCTTTATAACCAGAAATGGTTCCATCAAAGATCTACCCCAATGGAGAAATCTATGTCCAAACAATCCAATATTCTTAATTTATTTGCCTGAACGTCGCATACAGCTTCTTGCGCAGGTCTCACAGATCGATCGGGAAACATTGATCTGAACAATTCTTCGTTCATCAGGTTAATGGACACACCTGTATCAAGGAAAACCCTTACATTTACTCCCTGTACAGACCCAATTACAACAGGCTTCGACCCTGCGGGTTCTCCTAAAAGTCCAATATCCCAAGAGACATCCATCCAGTTTTCCTGTATAACTGACCGGTTTTTCGACATTGTCTGCCGATTACCAGATTCGCTTGAGCAATTCACGTGAGGTACTTCCTTATCTGGGCTACCAAAATTCTGGAATGCGGGTCTGTTATACTGTCTCCGAGACGGGCAAGACCGCCAAGGATGATCATGGCTATTACAACCGCCACAATACCTAACACGGCAAAATCTCTTGATGTGACCCTGCAAATTACAGTTAAAGCAACGACCCCATGGGATCCTAGAACTCAAGCCACCCATCAGTCTTGGGCTATTATGACTTGCAAACAAATTCCTCGGACCGCGGACTGGATTTCCGCGTCCTACACAGCCATAGGCTGCTCTAAGGAGTCTTTGATCACTACTACCTCTCCTCATATTTGTACTTCAATTCACAAACTTACTCTTGGCTAATCACAAATGTAAAAATTCTCAAGGTCCCATAAAAGTATACCGTTTATCAAAACAAAAAACTGAAAGCAAAACAATTTCCCTCAACAGAAATTCCCGTACAACACAAAAATTACAATGTTAAATCCCTTTACTCTACAATTAATCCCCGAAACTCAAAAAAAATGTAGTAACCCGGAGTCATCATTAAATCCCAAGCTTAATTAAAATGACAATAAAATTCAAAGTTCCCGAAACAAACAACTAAATCAAAAGTTACAAAACCCACCATAAAACACAAAAATCAATTAATTAAACCCTTAATTAAATTCAAAATTACATAGATCCAAAAACTAAATTTACTGTTAAGTAACCCCTTAAATAAATTCCCAGTGAATTAAACCCATCATCAAACTACATTCCAAAGATTAAATTCACAATTAGCAAACCCTTACAGTTAAATTCCCAAATCAAATGGAAAGATAAAGAGAGAGAGAAAAAAACAAGCGCTGTTTACGTACACAGCTGATTACTCTTTAGTCAGTCAAAAAGGGGTCAAGCTCACTTCTTCCAAGGCCAAGCTATAAAAGGCCATAAAAAAAAGACACGGGAAAGCGCCTCTCAGGCACACAGAGAGAGAGAGAGAGAGATAGAGAGAGAGAGAGAGAGAAATTCGTCTCCCACCCCCTACAAGCAGCAACACCCCCTCCTTGCTATCCCCTCAATCCTCATCGAAGGCCTGATGACGCCTACAGAAAAAATGCTTAACAGCATATCTCGAGGCTCGCTCTGTCTCCAAAGGCAAAAACTGCTGGGTGCGCAACTCCTTTGTCCAAACGGAAAGTGTCATTCAAGCAAATGCAAGCGCTCTACATACATACATACATGCACATTTTACCCACACTCACATACGTGTGTGATTACCAAAAACCAAGAAGTGCATACACACTTGCGCAAAAACGTTTTTGCACCCCGCAACTCATAAATATCAAATAGAATACTACCCAATTATAAAAGTTCCCAGAAATAATGCAACAACAAGTTATCACCCTCAAAACCCACACGCCAATGCGTACAGCAGATTGCTATAAAAAAAAAAAAAACAGGCACAATACATGCACACGCACACTGCGCTTCACAGGCGTGGCAAAGCAAGCATGACGCTCTGCCCAAACTCGTGACGCAATTACTACGTCACCATGGTGATGACGTAACACAACCGTTGCAACCGAAACATTAGTTACAATACGAGAAAAAACACACAGTTGTCCCTATCACCAGTTACAACACAACAAAAAGGACAATTTCACATTAACATAACTAAAAAGATAACACTCACATTAGTAGCGCGCGAATCTCCATCAAGCGAAGAGAAAGAGAGGGACAAAAAACACTTGCGCGTCTGCACGTGTTTTAACACACACTAGCGATCATAATATCGCAATTACTGCCCAATATACCCATCGATATATCACTGTTTTACACCCTATCCAAAGCACTCTTAATACTAGCTTGTGAGAGACGCTCGCCCACAACAACATCTGACACTGCTGACTCCCACTTAATCCTATCCTGAGATGCCAACCTTAAATTATGTCTCTTCGGAAGCATATACATGCCTAATTATTCAATTATCTAACTCTCTAACACCTTCTAACTGCCCTAACTACCTTATACGCTACCTTATACGCTGCCTTATACCGCTGCCACCAAAAACCTGTAAAGGCCAATTCTGAGCCTATACTTGATTTAAGTCTCCGTTCTGTGAACAGAGGTTTGTATCTCGCTTTTCCAGAGATATTAAGTTATACCTCTCCCTAACTAAATTCTAAGGACTACTGGAATGAGATACTAAGTACAAAACTAAACCTTTATTGACAAAAAAACAACGAAAATAACTTCTTAAAAATTACGAAGAATGAAATCCAGTGATTCATCATAACTATCAAAAGTTCTTCTAAGGAAACAAGGTCCAAAATCATAAACACCCAATTACTTAAGGGAACACAGAAAATAACTCATCTGCCAAATCATAAACAGGTCAATTATTAAAATCAGGTCATCTCAAAATGTCATACCACTCCCTTCCTTGAAGGAGGGAGGAATGGAAAGGAATGGAATACCTGTGAAAGAACAAACGTTATATTAAAAACCAGAAAATGTAAAAATCGCAGAAACAAAATTTCACTGCCACAGGGGTAACGTCTGTGTTCGTAGTTCTGAAAGTAAAGTCTAAAATGTTCATGAGTTGTACTCACTTCACAAAATCCTCTGGGACAGTCTTCATGTGAACTACACAAATCACATGTTCAAATATACAAGTAACGGATCGCAAATGCCCAATCATTCAACGATCCCTCCCATTATATTCATTATGCAATGCACAAACGAACCTACTCTCATGACATCATCAAGTTCAGTGTTCGACAAAGACAAGCCCTCTGTACTTCAAGGCGTCATGAGATACACGTACACACACGTACATTACCGAAATGCTTTCTTCGAAACCGGATTTTATAACCGGTTCAGCTGATGGACGTTTTAAAGCTGAAACCGCATTTTCTGTGCCCGTGTCCTGTCACTAAGGAGGTTTGCGACTTCCTGTGGCATGCGAATGGTTCAGCATTTTCCTATCTGCTGCGTATAGTCAAAATGGACCCTGCGAACAGCTGACCCAACTTTTCAAAGGTCACCTTTGCGAGCAGTTACATACATACATACATACATACATACATATATATATATATATATATATATATATATATATATATATATATATATATATATATATATATATATATATATATATATATATATATATATATATATATATATATATATATATTGTCACAAATGTAAGTCACCTCTCCCTCTTAAAGTGCAATGTTGGACCACAGAAATGAAATTTATGCATTATTTTAAGATAAAGGTAGTCATGTGAACAACAGCGCTGCCTAACAATGACAGGTTACGGGAAAACATTGCCCCTTCTTGGAAGAATCTCTCCTTCCTCACCCTTTCAATAATCTTTTAATCCTCTTCCTTGATCTAGTGACTGATCGAACCTCCCTCCAGATACCACCTTCTGGAGACCAACAGAGAGAATTAAGCATATCATTCCCATATGGCACCCACATGGTCCAGAGGCATAGTAAACAGATTGCCAGTTGAGCGACGATAACACCACCTGGAATGAGGAAAGACATAACCCTTGCAAGGGCATAAAAGGACGAACAATGACCCATGTGCCCTCAGAACTCTCAGAACTAGGGTAACTAGAAAATCACTCTGCCCTGGACTCCAGACGCTTGTCCCTTGCCTCATCCACTCCATCAGAACTCAGATTTCCCCACGTGGCTGTTTTGAGCCAAAATCTTCCTTTGTGGTGAAGCCCCTTAATTCATGCCCTCCCTGCTGGCACTGAAGGCAAGGTCCCCTGTCTCCTACAGAAAGGTAATGTACCCAAAGTGAAGTTTTGAATCAGTCACGACCCTATTATTCTCCTACTGAATTTATTTTCCTTTATAAAGTGCGATAATTTCACGAGGCCTGATTTGTTTAGTGCAGTGAGTAAATTATTCCAGTTCATGTTCATTCCGGTGATTAGAATTGAGTTGCTTTAGCACCTTATGTTCAACCCCGCTACCTAAATCTGTGTGAGTAACTAATGCATTCTCGTTGCAGACAGAGTTGCTAGCTGTGGAATCATTTGTTTACTCTTGTACTTGGGCCGTAGTTACCAAGGCTGCCTCTCACCCAACAGTGTCCTACAAAGTAGATTTTCCCCTGTTATTGTTATTTTGTAATTTACTGTAATTTTAGTTATTTGACACGAATCTGTCTTCATCCTGTTTTGTTTTGCAAATTCCCATTCTTTTGATCTAATTTGTTAATGCAAATATAAGAGATTTTTGTGAACTTCAAGTGTTTATCTAAACTTCCCCAATAAAGTAAAGCCTTAAGCTCAACCTTATTCTTGATGTTGATCACCTGAGTCTACGCCTGCAGTCAGAATCGAGTTCACGTGGCAAGTTCCTCATTCTTCCCCAGGAACACATAATATATATATATATATATATATATATATATATATATATATATATATATATATATATATATATATATATATATATATATATATATATATATATATATATATATATATATATATGTATGTATATATATATATATATATATATATATATATATATATATATATATATATATATATATATATATATATATATATATATATATATATATATATATATATATATATATATATATATATATATATATATATATATATATATATATATATATGCACATATAAACATACACACACACACACACACACACACACACACACACATATATATATATATATATATATATATATATATATATATATATATATATATATATATATATATATATATATATATATATATATATACTCGTATGTGTGTGTGTGTGCGTGTGTGAGTGTATGAAGAACACGACATATGTGGTCATCTCATAACTTATTTTATGACTCGCGTCAGCATAGGAGTTGGCAACGTTTTAATCTCCGTGGCTCAAAAAATATTCTCTATCTTAGATGCATCTTCTTACAAACGCTAAGAGGTCATGAATTTTTCATTAATATATATTAATAGGAAGCAAAGTCTGTGTCCAAAGTATTGTACTTTAGCATTACGATAAAAAACAAATGATTGGTTTTGACTCTAATGTTGCCTAAACAAAACAGTACCATTCTTATTTGTAGGAGTTCATAAACTGAGTAACCCCTCTTTAAGCATTGTTATAAAGAATTGCAATGTGTGAGAAACATTTTATACGGATAAAATTAGCCTTGAAACAAATTGTTTCTTTACATATTATCCACTCTAAAACAACAATAAGTGTGTTGCAATTTGTTATCTGAGAGGTGAGTGAAGTCAGTGTTAACAACAGGTGCGTTCAAAGCAAATTTGTTAACTCAAGTGACATATATTGTTAGTCCCGTGATTAGTTTTTAGCTCTGGTAGATTATAAGACGAAGGGAGGGCTGAGATAGCGTATAAGTGAAAACTATTATTGGAAGGCTAATGGTATGCCAGTGTTTGTTTAAGAAATGAATTTTTCTGACGATCATGGCAAACAAAAAACAAAAGGATATTAAGACACTTTTAGGTTTCTTATGTTAAATAAGGTTTTCTTTAAGCAATTAGCTATTCTAGAAATCATTTATTCATCATCCTAATAAAATATGCAGGTTGCTGATTGAGAGGAATATTCCAGCGGACCACGCTAGAGTTTAGCTCGGCAAAAAATAATTCCCATACCAGGTACAGTACATATCGCTTCCTGCCGTTCGCCAGTAAATCACATATCTGAAAACATTCGATCCTAGACACGTGGAAGTTGACTGAATGGATTTCATTATTAGCAAATTAAACTTTCTACATTTGGGGAAAATATGAATCAAGGCAAATTACCAGATTTCATCAAATATATACACAAAATTACTTCTGCCGGGCTCCTATCGCCTACATTCTTAAATTTAAAAGGGACCGAGGCTAAAAGGGTTAGGTTTCTACAACTTCTGTAATTCAATGTTGTTGATGTTAATGTAAGCCCCCCCTCCCCACCTCTCTCTCTCTCTCTCTCTCTCTCTCTCTCTCTCTCTCTCTTTCTCTCTCTCTCTCTGCCTATATGCTCATGTTTTGTTAACGAAAACTAAATATCTGATAATATTCCTAATATTTATCTTGGTCAGTTTCCATTATCCGTATCCCGCCTAACAATAGCTATTGATTTACTATATCCCTCAAGCTGTTTACCATTCGGGTTTCATGAAATATACGGGTATCCATTTATGGATTTGTGACACAGACTTACGTACACCATTAGGCTTCCGTTATAAGATATTTTGGAGTGGAAGTCACATCTAAGTTCCTGTAAAAA
Organism: Macrobrachium rosenbergii; assembly: GCA_039081455.1. Classification (NCBI taxonomy): domain Eukaryota; kingdom Metazoa; phylum Arthropoda; class Malacostraca; order Decapoda; family Palaemonidae; genus Macrobrachium; species Macrobrachium rosenbergii. The sequence continues at coordinate 34,676,786 of JANJGK010000001.1, forward strand.
CCGGATATTATCCTTTGAGAAAATCGTTTCGAGTATGAGTTATAGCCGTGTTTTGCCACAAGGGTTTGGTATTGTGCTGATTTTGACCACTTGAAAAAAATTCATCCCTATGACTGATGTGTACTGTCACACTTCCGTGGATTCTGATGTAAAACCTAAGGTTTTTAATCGCCGCTGAGGAGCTACTGTAGATTTTTTATATTCTGTGTTTGTCTGTATCTTGTTTTATCGGTATATTTGTACTCAGAATAGCATTAACGGAAATCGGCAATTGAACTTGTTTTAGGCTATTTTCTGATAGTGTTGTTTTGCGTACCTGATTCCAATCTATAATTTTTAAAAACATGTGTGGGTTTACTGCATACCTTCACAAGAGCACTGGGACGAGGTTCATATTTAAAAAAAGTGTGAACATAAATATGTTTAATAAAAAGAGAACGTTGAATGATATGTCAATATGTGGAACCAAATAACAGAACAGGGAGTTCAGAAACCAAATAACAGAACAGGGAGTTCACAATTTTGGACAAAGAGCGGTTGAGCCTGGAGTGGCTGATAAATTTAAGGCACAAGAGAAGTTAGCATTTAATCCACTCCTACAAGATCGAACAACGCCCGAGGGGCTTTGCCCTTTCACCAGGCATAAACCCTCGAGCTCGCCTGTGGTGTTCCACTCGGTGGTTCTGTCAACCAGGCACATTCTAGGCAAGAGGAACGCAGTGGCAGACAATTTGAGTCTTCAGAATTAAGTATTGGGAACAGAGTGGTCATTACACCAAGAAGTGATGGGAAGGCTGTTCTTTCTTTGGGGAAGGCCAATGGTGGATCTTTTTGCCACCTGTTTCAACAGGAAGCTGGAAGTATTCTTCTCAGAAGTTCCAGACCTTTGGGCAGTGTTGGAAGACACACTTCAACATACATTGGAAAATCTGGATGTTTGCGCCTTTTCACCCTTTTGCCTGATTCATCAGGTGATTAACAGGGTAATGACCTCCCAGAGCCTCAGAATGACTCTGGTGGTTCCTTTGTGGCCACACGCCGAGTGGTACCCCGACCTTCTAGCTCTGCAGACTGAAGCAACAAGGGAGATTCATCCTTGACACAACCTTCTTGGCCAGCCTCATGTCGAGAGGTTTCATCATTCCGTCAAGTCCCTATCTCTTCAAGGTTGGTGACTATCCAGTATCTCCTGTGAACGAGGCTTTTCTTGCAGGGCAACGTCAGAGATATCTGCATATCTCAAATATTGTCAACAGCCATGCACCAGGGGAAGTAGGCAGTCTGCTGTGATTGGTGTCATTAAGGGGGTTTCTCTATGATAGGAACTTCTGTTCAGTGAGTAGCTGATGTCTTCATTTTCCTACATAGGGAGAAGCTCCTTTCTGTGTCACAAGTGTGGTCGCCATGCCCAAGTGTGGTATTATATTCAGCTCCAGCTGAAAAGGAGATATAGAGGCTGTGTAGTCATATTATTTGGTTCATATATATATATATATATATATATATATATATATATATATATATATATATATATATATATATATATATATATATATATATATATATATATATATATATATATATACACGAGGGTAAGTCAAAAAGTTCCAGGAAAAATGTTGAATGATGTATTTACACAGGAATGAAACAACCCAAATACTTGGTAAACAATTATCTGTGATGTAGTGATCCATATAGACTTGTTACCTCAGTCATCCTCTTGCTACCGTGGTGTTAACATCTGCTTCAGAAAAGTAAGTTCTTGAACCCATGGAAAATAAAAATTTTGAGATGAGAGCTAACATCAAGTTCCTGACCAAGCTTGATTGGAAACCAGTTTATGGAGATTCTTCTCCATCTAAATCAGTTGTTTATGATTGGATAAAGCGATTTAAGGATGGTCGGGAGGACCTCAAAGACAACCCAAGAGAGGGAAGACCATCGACTGCAAAAAATGAAAGAATTGTGGCTTTGGTGCAGAATCTAGTGGATGAAGATCGTCGGATTACTATCGATATGATAGCTAATGAAAATGGGATCTCCCATGGTTCCGCATTTTCAATTTTAAATGAAAATCTTGGTTTGAGTAAACTTTCAGTACGTTGGGTCCCAAAAGCGTTGTGCGAAGACCAACTGCATCAAAGAGCTGAACTTTCTCTTGCAGTTTTAACGAAGATTGAATCAAATGAATCAGAGTTTTTTGACCGGATTGTTACTGGAGATGAAACTTGGATCCATCAATATGACCCAGAAAGTAAAATTCAATCAAAGCAATGGTTACCAAGAGGTTCAGCTGCACCAGTGAAGTTCAAAGTGGCGAGATCTGCCCAGAAGGTTATGGCAACAGTGTTTTCGGACTCCAAAGGAGTGATTTTGATTGATTTCCTTGAAGGACAAAAAACAATCACCGGGAACTACTACAAAGGTGTTTTGCAAAAACTGAAGACTGCATTGGCTAAAAAACGTCGAGGAAAGTTGCACCGCAGAATTTTGTTCCATCATGATAACGCTCCAGCACATTCATCAAGGGTTGAAAGAGAAGTCCTACGGAAATTTAGGTGGGAAACTCTTCCACATCCTCCTTATAGTCCTGATCTTGCTCCTTCAGATTTTTTCTTGTTCCCAAAACTCAAGGAGCA
>JANJGK010000001.1:34681924-34689424 GCA_039081455.1 Macrobrachium rosenbergii
GGAGGTAGATGAAAAAAGGGATTAAAATCTGGTTTGTTTGGTTTCCCTGTCATTAAGCACTCCCCAATGAACAATTTAATTTCCTACCTGGACCAATGCGAATGACACACCTTAAAAGTGCACTCTCACTCTTCTATAGGTAAAGGGTGGTTGGCTATCCCTTGAAACACAGGGCTTTGACCCCTACACTAAGTAAGCGAAGAGATACTGGCGGCAGAAATCTGTAAGAGCTCCCCATTTAAGCAGACATGCCACTCCCTTTCTGGCATGAAAGTCTGCACTAGAACGAGCTGCCAGTCTTGGTTATGTTAATCCCTTCCCTTTTATGGGTCTTGCCCATCAATGAGTTTAACTAAGGTGATATACCTAACTTCCATTGGAGGGAATGTAAGTTCACTAGCTTACTTAGATTAAGGTCTCTAACACTACCTCGAAGGTGTCTGCGGGTATTTAACTAACTGTCTCTGGCAACGGTCAAAATGCATTCCTAGCAAGGTTTAGATTTACAGTTGCACATTATCATTAACATGGCATATGATCAGGCTGCTGCAGCACCAATTTAACTGACAATGATCTAACTACATGCAGTACTACAACAAAACACAAAGTTTCTTACTCTATGACATATGCAAAACATTTTAAAATGAACATGCAACACGAGGTGTTAATGAATGCAACATAATGTATGAGTGGCTAGTACGTGTCCTTCAGCTTGCGAGGCTAGAAGGCAGGTCTAACTCATTACATCTTACATAATTTGGTAGTTGAACCCATGAGAGAGGTACCCAAGCCTACTCTATATTTTAGGTGCTTGGTATATACTCTACTAAAATGAGGCACTGTGCCAAGGGTGCCATAGGAGCTCAATGGCTCTAATATACAGAACAACATTTTGTCACTACAAGTTACAGGTTACTACTTTTATTTTACATAATCTTGTCTAGGATGTTAGTGCCTCTACGGCATGTCAGGATTTGTAAGTACTTCTGCAATGATGTTGTACAGGGATTTATCTGATCAGAGATCACCCAGTCTACCTTCTCTGAGTTGGAGCCAGGATCACTCTGTAATGGGAGGCACTTTGCCACATGAGACACGAGTGCCAAGGAAAGCTCGTGGCTCTAATAGGCTAACTGGGCCTTTTTTGCCTGTTTCTCTTCTTCGAGTTCCTCCAAGGTCTACCTGAGAAGTTCCTAGGAGGTGATGGGACACCGACTCTGGGGAAAGCTCAGGAGTGCCTTCAGGAACGAAGTTGTGAGTAGTTGGACCAACCAGCCTCATCAGTGGTAGGGCCTCTGTGAGCAACCTTGGTATCAATGTGGCCTGTAGGAAGGCTCCCTGCTCCAGCTGCTGCAACAACCGAAGCAGGGGCAGTAACAGCTTCTGCGTCCCAACAGGACAGTTCTTGGTCGACCAGAGAAGGTGTAATAGGAGGGTATGCCAGAGATTCTTCCTTTGAGGACTGAGGTGATGAGGATGAAGGATTTTTGGGTGTGAGAGGCTTGCAATTGGCAATGACCAACTCAAGTATAGTGGAGGGATCTCCCAAAGGAAATTCTGTGACTGGCACTAAAGCAGGGCCAGGCACAGGGATCACATTTGGTAACTGCCAGACATCCGTGGTGGATGGAGAATGGCACTGCTCAGGGTGCTCAAGAGCCACTGGCAGGGATTTTACGTCGGTAGTGTGACGAGGAGCCCAGGAGTGCAGGGCCACTGGGTGACCTTGAGTTGAACTGAGACAGGGATTCCTGCCCCAGGAGGAGATCATAGCCTTCAGGAATATCTCTGGTTATAGTAGGCATCTGAATTATTTGCTTGCTGGGGCAACCTGACCAGTGCGTGGAATGGTCCTTTATTTTGCACGTCTTACAGAGGTAGCGTGAAAATACCTTTAGTAAGGAGGGAGAAATTTTCTTGTTAACTTCCTTTCACTTTGAGGGAGGAAGCCTTCCAGCATGGCTGTGCTCTTGTCATTTGGTGGTGCAGTCAGGTCCTTTGAGGCAAAGGGTGTTAAAAGGGGGGGGGGGGAGATCCCCAGAGAAGATCTCAGCCCAACAGGAAATCATACTCTGGCTAACATGCCCAGGCAATGCTCTGTAGTACTCCAAGGTGTCGTGAACTTGAGCTCGACTGTATGAACGTCTTTGGTAACATCCTCTACCCAGTTTAAGGTACAGCGTCTGTTTTCATCGATAGTCGCACCAGCTGGCATTTGTGATTTGGAGATCAGACTGATGTCTGCTCCTGTATCTACCATATTTGGCAGTTCTTCTGGTGAGCTAGAGCTGTTAATGGGAGCCACTGAGATTACTTGAGAGTGGAGCCACTGGCAGGCCATGGCTTGCTATCGGGCATTGGATATTGCTACGAATGTCCAAGGGATACTTACTTGAATCTGGGCGGCAACGGATGAGCACTGGGAGCTCTTGACATTATCAAGAAACTACTATATTTCTTACACATCTGACTCAATATTAGGGCAACTTCGTAGACAAACAAGTAAGGGTAATACTTTGGCTTAGGGCCTTCTTCGTGTGAGGGAAGGTTATGCAAACTCAAACATTCTCTTAACTAATTATATTTACATAACAAAACACTATCAGAAGAATGACAAACTGCTGGGCAGGTATAATAAGGGCCTGCTAAATGAATGAATCCTACACAGGATAAATATTCTATGCTGATGATGTCTTCATAACAGGAAACATCGCAGAGGGGGTAGAAGGGAGACTGCACATGGGATAGAGCCAAGTGATTCCACAGGCAAGGCCTATTTCCAATATATGCAGGACAATTACTTGTAAGAATGATAAGATGCTCAAAGGGAACTGAGGGAAGGCACAGATGGTGCCAAATAACTCAGTTCAATACTAAATGCATAATTACGTTAACACTGAATGCTCCAACACAAATTACTGAAGGTGATCGCACAATGGAAAAGAAAGTAAAATCAGACAGAAAAATAACAGGAGTTGTAACTGACTAAGAGACCTTATGCCGGTACATTACCTTCGTCAAGATGATGGTGTCCTCATTCGATAGGGTGCTGGTGATGAAGGAGGGATATAAAGGAAATGCCACTACAATAGTATACTGGTTCGAACTTCCGGGTCGAACACATGGAAAGTTCGAGGGTCAGGCAAGGGTAAGGACATCTGTCCTCGGTGGCATTCTGTGCTCTTCTCTCTCCCGATTGCCGTTGCATTGTCTATTAATAACCTCAGAGATTACCCCTTCGCATCCAGGTAGGTGGCACGAAGGTCAATCTTCGTCATGTTTTCAATATAGACCACATGGCATCAGGTAAACCTTGTGGAGGGTTAACATGGCAGCGGCGCCAACTTTCTCTTTTTTGGCTCCTCCTTTGCCCACTGCTTGATGCCAAGAAGGTACAAAGGTCACCTGGAAACAAGGCCCTAGGCAGTCATTTGAACAGAGAGATGGGTTAGGCTTAACCATTTTGGGGAATGAAGGAGAGAGTTTATGAAGGGTCACGTGGAGACCCACAGTTCTAGTAATTAAAACAATTGAAATGAATTTTAGTTCTTTCTCACTTACGTTATGGATGCAAAAATGGGTGAGGTGGCTTGGAAAGAGGTTCCATTTGTTGCAATATAAAGTGGACATGTTTTGTTGCCTTGCCATGCTGTGAGCAGGCAGGATATCCGGCACTATAATGACCGGGAGCATAGCAGTCTTTGCAGGGCCCCTTTGGATGGGGTTGATTGACTAGGGTGTCAGTGGGTTGTGAGGTTGGCTTGGAGGTGGATGGATAGAAGTCCTTGGACTTCTTGAAGGGCTTGGGAGGGAGCTTCTTCGTAGCTCCCCCTTTAAAGTGACACTCATACTCTGAATGCCCAGTCTTACGGCAGTGATTGCATACTGGAGGATTGGAAGGGAGTCCGTTCTTCGGGTGAACTGGCCCTGAGAAATGACTGGGTGGCACTATGCTATGCATCGGTGAGATGTGCTGGAAGAAAGGTGGAAGGTTTCCCAAGCTTTGGCCATATGACAGTCTTCCATGAATGTCTGGGGTTGCTTGTCGTTGATGTACATGGCAAGTGGCCTAGGGGCATACTGGAAGAAATCCTCTAGCATCATCCTGTTGAACAGGTCCCTGAATTCTGTGCACACCAGGGCACTAAGCCAACACTGGCCTCCCCGGGTCTTATGATAGGCCCATCCAGCCCAGATCTGACTGATTTCTTTTGGTAGAGCACTCCATTGTTGTCTCCATTTCCCAATGTGATCTTGCATGCCTTGGTTATGACCCAACGAACTTCATCCATGTTTCCCCTTGCACCATTATCCAACATGTGGAGGGTGCCGTTGGCATTACCAGTCATATGCTAGGCAATAAGTAAGACCCTTCTGTCTCTGTGTTATTGTAGTTAGAGAAGAGTGCTTCTACTTCTTCCAGCCATGCCTCTGCCTCCTCGACAGTCCATATTGGCATGAGCGAGTTAATGCTAGATATATTGGAGCAAGGCATGGAAGGTGTGGGGTTAGCGGCTTGTTGTTGGGCCAGAGCCCCATTGTCTTGTCAGGCTTTTACCAGCTCGAGCTCCTTTTCCTTCAGAGTTAATTCATGTTGCTGTTGCTCTTCTCTCTCCCTCTGCTGCTCTTCCCTTTCCTTCCTTTCTCTTTCTTCCTTTGCCATTCATAATGCCATTGCTCTTCCTTTGCCAGTTCATACTGTCACTGTTCTTCTCTTTCTTTTTTTCCCTCTTTCTTCCTTTGCCAGCTCATACTGCCGTTGTTCTTTTCTCTCCTTCCGCTGCTCTTCTCTTTCTTTTTTCTTTCTTCTTTTGCTAGTTCATATTTCTGCTGTTCTTCTCTCTCCTTCCACTGCTCTTCTCATTCCTACCTTTCTCTTTGCAGCATGGCATCAAGCTGCATCTGTACCCACTGGCTTAGGTCCTCTCCTTTTAGCCCTGCACCCTTCCTCATATCCATGAAAGTTTGGTCATTTTCCAGTGACATGTTGCTGGGGGGTTAAGGCACATTGATATGAGCGAGCTGGGAATAGAGCCATGCGAGCAATGGCACGGGATTAGCACTTGACTTTTGGCGGAGTGGATGGAAAAGCATGCTATGGAAGTGTCCCCTGCGAGGGTGACACTTAAGCTGGAAGGGACCTGTTTAAGGTGGCACTGTGGCTGAGTGTGCCATTCAATGGTCACACTAAATGGAGCAGTCCTTGGTGAGCAAAACTTCTTAGGACTCATGAATTCCATAGTAACTCGTGGTATTGTTGGGGGACACGCTAATTACTGTGACCGTGTCTAATAGCACAGGTGCTGTTTGTGTAAAGCACAGGATTCTTTTTTGGGTGGCACTGGTGTGCCTGTGGGTTCTGAAGAACGACACTAGTTGACCATATAGTATTGTACGAAAATAAATGGCACTCTGCATGAAGCAGAGTGCACAGGATGAGTAGCAGAACAAGGGAAGACACTTCAGGTGGGTTTCTCGGTTGGCTGTGTACCAGATCGGTGGCACTACGAAGGGGAAATCCCTTGTTTGGCACTTGTGTGTGGCTAGTTAATAAGAACTTAAAGGTTGTGGACTCCCTTTCACTATAAGGGAGGAAGTCGAGGTGGAGCTGCAAGATCTGTGTCCTTAGGCCCTGGCCTAAGTGGTATTCATCAACACACGCTTGGAGATTTGAACTCAATGTGTGGCTATTGCTTGCAGTTTGCATGCAAGTCTTGAGAATTACCCATGGTGAGGTACAGGTTCATTCTGTGATGCAGAGGTTTATTGGTTTTGGTTGCTTTTCTTTTCTTTTAAGAAGTGGCATGAGCACCCACTTAGTAACCTAAAAGCATTTAATGAATGGCTTGTGAAAATTCACATAAGTAACGTGGACACGTGCATAAAATTGTGACAGCACTATGCATAAAATAAGTAAAAAATTAAATAAATATTTGCTGCTGAGCATATGAGGCTATGGCAGAGATTATATTTAACACATAACCTTGGGGTTCTGATTTTGTTTTTAAAACTCGACTGTTGTAAATCAATGGTTTGTATTCATCAAGAGATACATATCGAATTTTTAACAAAACATGCCTCCTATGAATTTGGGTAAAACAATAGCATACAGTTAAGGATTACTGAAATTCTCTCTCTCTCTCTCTCTCTCTCTCTCTCTCTCTCTCCTAAATGAGTAGAGTAATAATACTGACGAGGAGTTTGCATTTTAATTAATGCAATTGACTACGCTTTCAAATAGGTAACAACTATGTATTCTGTTCCCATTAGTGTATAGGAATTGTAGCAAAGTTAACTAACAGTGATTGTAATTTACTTGCGCAAAATTCAAAATAGGGTATGTTTGAATGAATGGGATCATGTGGGTTTGTTGTGAACGAACTTTAATGACTACTTGGTCATGTGCACAAAGAATATGCATGCATAAACTAAGACAAAAGAAAATCTTTCCTATTTACAAGACACATTTAATTACTGATCTCTTGTATATGAATAACATGCAAATAATTCTTTAGGTAAGTGATACGTGAGTGACAATTACTCTATGAGCGAAGGATTTTGGGATTCAGCGAAACTTTCTCTTTGAACGAAAGTATCTGGCGTGAGGCAAAACTACCGAGAGATGATGTCAATGGGAGGGGTTAAGCTAAGTTTAGGGGTGACGTAGGTTGCCATTGCTGGTATTTCACTGTTTCATGGATGAATAAATTTCACCGCCCTACTCGACAAAAAGCTAGGCATACTCTCTCTCGCTATGTGTGAACTAAGCTGAATTCCTAACTGAGCTAAAATACAACATTGCCACATGCAAAACTAAGCCCTTACTAAATAACCAACTTGCAACCCTACTAACCAAGTGACTGACAGAGACACTGTTTGTTCCAACACTGAGAAAAGTTTGCAGCTCTTATTCTTTGAGGATGCCAACTGAAGAAATTTTGGCGCTGCTTGCATTTGCTGTCGGAATTTCTCTAATGCTGAATTCACTTCATATCAGAAAGTCTTTTAAGAATGCATTAACTTTACAATTCACTACCTATTACACTTCAATAAAACAAACAATGAGAGTTGAAAACACCTTACCTCTTGTGGTTTTCCCAGTCTTGCCTTGGAGCTTTGAAAAATCAAATGACTTATTTTCAGGTTCGAATAACTTCCAACAGTCTAGCTTTAGCAATTGCTAGTGTGCTAGTTTACTGCAGAATCCTGACGAGATCGCTACTTTTATGTTTGGCCACAGTTGGTTACTTTAATGAAATAGTAATTAAGATAAGCCTTGAACAACAGTCACCATGGACAGCCATAAAACCCCAGAAAACACACAAAGAGATAAAATCACACTCAAGAATAATGGTAGGTCGCCAATTGAAAGTTCTAATCAATACAAGATTCTACTTTATTGCACACAGATTATGGCATTTCAAATAATAGAATACTGATTCAACTCTAAATAAAGAAAATCAATGATATAATTTAACAGCACAGCAAATTACTTATTCT
>JANJGK010000001.1:34694424-34702831 GCA_039081455.1 Macrobrachium rosenbergii
TTTGAGCTTGGCTTATATGCTGTTATTTGACATTTCTGTATCTCATAAAAGTCACACAGTTTCTTTAGAATGTCACTAGTAAATTCAGCAGCATTGTCTGAGAGCAAAACTTGAGGACATGAATGTCTGGTTATGATTCTAGACTTAAAGGCTTCTGCCACCGTTGATGCTTCTCTGTTTCTAGTTGGAACAATTTCTACGTATCTGGTCAAATAGTCAATGAAAACTAAAATCTGTTTATTTCCTCTGATGGTGATCGGGAATGGACCTAAGAAATTCATTGTGACTACTTGAAAAGGATTTAATTCTGAAGGATACATTTCCAGAGGAGCCTTGACGTTGACATTCCCCTTATGTATATTACATAGGGTACAATTTTGAACAAATCGACTAGCATCTTCACTACATCGAGGCCAAAAATAGTTTCTAGTGATTGTTCTACATGTTTTCTTAATTCCAGGATGTCCTGATAACTTGCATGAATGGGTTAGTTCTAAAACGTCTTGTATTAGTGTATTAGGAATGTACAAACATGAACAAGCATTTGGTTCGTCTGAAGTCTTGTACAATAACCCATCTATCAATTGAAACTCTGAATTTTTCTCACATTGCAAGAGGTTACCTATTACTTCCCTTATTCTAGAATCCTTTTGTTGTTCCTGACGAACTTTGTCTAAATCTAGGTCTGTGATTTGACAACTGAAGGCGAAATTATGAGTGGTAATTTGTTTCTCGTTCTCTTCTTGTGATCTAGATAAGGCGTCAGCTAATGTGTTATATCTACCAGGTATGTATCTAAATTCTGGGGCAAATTCTAATACGCTAACGAACCATCTATTGAACTTCATATTGTTGGTAAAAGCCCTTTTCTTGAAAAGATCACAAATGGGTTTATGATCTGTAAGAACATTAATTTTATGTCCTAGCAAAATTTCTGTAATCCCAAGACTAATGCTAAACATTCCCTTTCTGTTGTACTGTAATTTCTTTCAGCTGCGTTCAAAACTCTACTGGCATAGTATACAGTCCTCATCCTTGTTTTATCCTTTGCATCAAGACGGCACCTAGTCCTGTACTTGAAGCATCACATGCTAAGTAGAATTCCTTCTCGAAGTCTGGATAAACTAGGATAGGATCTGTTATCAACATATCCTTTAGTGTTTTGAACGCTGCTTCCTGTTCATCTTTCCACTCATAGCTAGCATCTTTCCTAGTTAACTCAGTTAATGGTTTTGCTATGGTAGCAAATCCCTTTATGAAAGGTCGATAATATCCTACCATACCTAGCAATCTTCTTAGTGCCTACAAATTTCTTGGGGCTGGATAGTCCACAATAGCCTTAATCTTTCCTTCTTGCATTTTCAAACCATGTTCACTGATAACATGTCCTAGATATTCTAGAGATTTCTTCAGAAACTGACATTTCTTAATTTTTACCTTTAATCCGGCCTTTCTGAGCCTATCTAATACTAATTCTATTGTCTTTAAATGACTCTCTATATCCTTACTAGCAATTATTACATCATCAAGATAAACCGATACATCTTCAACATCTCCCAAGATTTGCAGCATTAAACATACAAACGTTAAAGGAGCTGAAGTAAGACCAAACGGCATTGCCTCAAATTGCAAATGTTCTTTGTGAGTACTGAATGCCGTGAGATGCTTGGATTCTTCATCGAGAGGAACTTGCCAATATCCACTCAGTAAATCGAGGCTAGAAAAAACCTTGGCACCTCCTAATTGAGCTAACATGTCATTAATGACTGGCATTGGCATTCGATCAGGGACGGTGTGGGAATTCAATTTACTGTAATCTATTACCATCCTCCATGTACCGTCTTTCTTTGGAACTAGCAGTAAAGGTGAATTATAAGGTGACTTAGAAGGTATTACGACTCCATCTTCCTTCATCTCTTCAACCATCTCGTCTATGATGGGTCTTTGATTTATTGGAAGTTTGTAGTTAGGTATATAAAAAGGTCTAGCACCATCTTCTATGACTATTTTGTGCTGCAGGACATCTGTCCTTCCTAACTTATCTCCTGTTACCGCTACAACATTCCTATATTTCTCTAATATCTGTATTAACCTGTCCCTACATTGAGGAAAATCTGTATTATTTACTTCCCCTTCTAATTTAACTCTTGTGTCATCTACAGAGACAAATGCTTTTTCACTTATGGTTAGTAAAGGGTTAGTAATCACAATTCCCTTACAGAATTCTATGCCGGCATGCAATTCTAGTCTCTTGTCAGAATAATTATACACATAAGTCGTGCAATTTCCACCATTAAGTCTTACTAGGGAATTGTCCATTTTCACAAAGTCTGGTAAGTCTTCATTAACTAATAACACATCTGTATCACCTAGGTTTTTATCTGTTACAATTCTAAGACAAACCTTTGTCAGACCTTGTGGATGCAGTATAACGCTATTGTTTTATTTGAGTTTTACAAGATTATCATCGGCAGTACTAACTAAGCAGATTTCTTCTGCATTCTGTGCATCGGCAGTGTAACAGACATCAGTATCATCTGAACTTTCATCTTGTGGTATCACAGAACCTATCTCTGTCATTTTCAGGTTGCCTAACAGCAACACCTCATTGAGATACTTCTCTTCCGTATCTTCTTTTATTATTAAGTGACTACAATCTATTAGCGTGTCAGGATCGTCAGGTTGGGAAAAAGAACTAAGTTCTTCGGAGGTATCTACTTGTCATGCACTTGAGTTATCAGGTTCATACCTGCTATCTGAGAATTCCTCCTGAGTGGCTTCTAGACTTTTAAAAGTAGTTTGTCTATCTTCTCCTATTTCTTCTATCATTGAATTTCTACACACTGTCCTACCCGGGTTAGCATTAAATTCTATTTCTATCTGTTGGATGTCTACTTCTTCAGATGAGGCTGTCTCAGGTAGAGTGATCAAGTTTATCTGAAACTGTTCCTCTTCTTCAAGAGAGCAAACATTTCCTCTATCAATTTCCTTGATAGTGATTCTTCCATTGCTACAGTCTAGTGCAATTCCACATCTTTTCATAGCGTGGAAGGAAAATAGAGCTTGAGCTGGAAAATATTTCTCTTCCAACACCACAAACTCTTCCCTGTATTTCTTATTTAGAATTTCTATCTCTAAATTGACATTGCCTATAACCCTTATTTGCTTTCCAGCGATCCCCTTTATGGTCCTATAGGATTCTCTCATTTGGGAAAGCTCACAACCTATATGTTTTGTTAAAGTGCCTTTATCTATGATACTTACAGTACTGCCTGTATCCAACAATATGGAACTCAGTACACCTTCTAAGTGTACTTGTATGATAGGCAACTCTTCCTGACACGTATTAAAATTCTTATCAGAAAACACTATTTCATTACTTCGAGTAATGTCTGTTGGGGACACATCCTTATTCAATGTCACTATTTCTTTCTGTAAGGATGGACCTTTCTGCTGCGCTCTCTGTGATTGTCACTGAGAATCCCCTTGATTTGGGGTACTGGGGGAGGTATTCTGATTATTAGGCTGAGTACTTTGGTTATTTTGAGACCCCTGAGAATTTCCCTGTTTGTTGTACCAACAGTTCTGGATTAAATGTCCTGTCTTATTGCAATTCGAACACTATTTGTTTCTTCTACAATTCTGTGTTGTATGGTTGTTATAACCACAATTTTCACTATTTAATCTTTGCCTATTTGACTGTGGCCTATTATTCCCTGAATTTTGGCCTTGACTAGCTCCCCTCTGTCCAGGAGTCCTGTTATTTCCACTGTTATTTCCATTAGTTCCAGTGGTATTCCCATTGTTACCTCTATTTGGCGGCCTACCTTGATTGTTTCTGTTTGATTGATTAAATCTCCTATTGTTGTTCCCACCATTTCTATCAAACGTATTTCTATTTCCCTGATACCTAGACCTAGCTTGCCCTGATTGGTTTCTATTGGACTGATTGCTATTATTTCTTGGGTTTCCACTAGCTACGGTTCCCGTAAAATCTGCACTTCTACTTGATGAATTCTGTTTTACTTCCCTTTCTATGTACATCAAGGTTTGTACAATTCCATCATTTGGCTTTCTATCACAGTACTTCTTTAAGGCTACTCTTTCTTCCTTACCCAAAGCATCGTAGATTGGTCCTAATGACATATATCTAAGTACCTTGGAATACTAGCTAAATCTGTTTCATCATCATCAAATTCATCCTTCCTTCCAACAACAATTCCTACAGCTTTCATATCTGTCGTCACTCTATCTATAGCTTCCTCTACTCTAGTTGCTAAAACTAAGTGATTTCCCTCATATTTCTGATGATGGAAAGTTCCTATGTTGTACCATGGATCTTTCTGTGCTTCTGGTTGCCAAAACTGTAAGCACTGTTTCTTGAATTCGTTAAACAGAGTAATTTTCCTAAAAAGTACTGAATGAAGAACTGTATGTGCATCACCATGTTCCATACTAACATACAAGAGTGCCTCATCTATTTTCTTTCTCTCATCTGTGATACCAGCAGCTGAAATTCTGCTTTCTGTGTCTGCCAACCATCGATTTACACCATATTCTTCTAATCTACTTTTATCTACATTACTTGGGTCTACCGTTCCACAAAATCTAGTGGCTTGGGTGATTACGGCGGCTTGCGCCATGTTGTAATTTCTAGGTACAATGGAAGTTATTGGGTTAGTGGTTACAACTGAAGGGTTAGGCGCACTCGGTAAACTAAGTGGGGAACCTTGACTATGAGAACGTCTGGGTCTAGTATTACTAGGATCAATTTGTCTAGAAAGTCATTCAGGTACAGGTCTTAGGTTATATGGAGTCTGGTCTTCGCCTCTTGTCTGTTGCAGTCGGGAGATAACTTCGTCCAAAGTGTTATTCATATTAATTCATAAAATATTCAATGATTCCAAGAATGAAAAATTTAATAAAAAAAATTTGAGAAGCAGGTACTTACTTCAATTGCATGTTTGCTTAGTTGACTGTATCCCTTTATACAAAAAAATTCAAATTTTTCCTAACTCATTCCTTCATAGGACTCTCTCACAATCTGAAAAAGTCTGATATTAGTATTTATGTATACAATTGTTTGGGTTCCACTGCAAAATGCTGCGCCAAGTGTATAAAAAAAAATTATTATGATAGAATAATTTAAACAGAATTGTCTCTTTCACCAAGTGAACGAAAATGTCTATTTCGTAAAAAAAAATTACTAAATATGAAAGAAAAAATTATTTCCTTCGTACAACAATAAGGAAATATTCAATTAATTATTCTTCAAAAAGAAAATAATTTACTTAAATTATTTATGTTTAAAAAAAATTATTTGTGCACTGCAGGAAAAATTAATTATATATAAAATTTCACGCACACAAAAAAAATTAATCATTCACAGAAAAAAAAATTTCTCTTGATAATTCCCCGATACTAGGAATGAATGTTTACTATTCAATTAGCTTCGTGTCGCCTTGCACTTGAAGATCACGCTGACTGCACTTGAGTGCAACTTGTCGTTAGCATCCAGCGATAATTCACTCAGTTTGGCCGTCTTCCCATCCGTACTCGCTGAATTTGTCGAAGAAGAAAATTTTGGAATCCTTCCAAATTGTGGATTGAAGGCGTTACTTCCTTTCTCCGGAGGCGGTCATCAACGCGTTGACTTCTAAAACTGTATCGCCGCTCCGACTGCTTCCGCTCTCGTTCGTCGCCTTCGTCGTCACTGCTCTGCTACCGCTACCTTTCGCTAAGTCTCCCTTTTAGCGACCAAAAATTTGGGAATTTCGTGTATTTAAGTCCGTACACGATAGAAAAGTTCACTGAACTCATGTAGATATTAGCGACTTTCATACGTCCGCCAACACTGTTTGTTTTCGTCTTCTCCACTGCTGCGATCGGCGAAGTTTGCGCGAGTTGCCGCTTCTTTCGTTATACTTCTTATAAAAATCACCGCTGATCTATGCCGTGATTATTACTATTGTTCTTATTATGTTCACATATAATTATTAAACTGAATTTCTGGTTGATCTTATGCGAATGTTCGGAAACTTCAAACTAGGCAGGGATTTACCGCTGTCAATTTTCTATCCGATCGACGCAAAAAGATTTACTGCTTCTTGGAATATTTCGTTCTGCTTCATTCCCTTCTGCTGCCTTCTAATGCTGTATTGGTGTTTCTAATGCTGAAGACCGTCTTGAAATTATTTGCGCTGTTAAATTGAGAGTTAGTTTTAGCGCAGTCACTGCTCACTCTCTGTAAATTTCTCTAGGGCCTTGAACTTTATTGTTTTTCAAATGTGCACTGGGCGAAATCCCACCGCTACCACCACTTTATTTGTTATGCTGTGCACTTTTTCTTTGTATTGCGTTGCAGCCACACTGGACTTGTAAATTTCTTGATGTCAGAGAGTAGAGAGTGACACAGACCCTACCCAAATGGGTTTCAAGTAACTCTAACTAAAAATTTATCAGAATGAACTCTGGACCTATGTTGAATAAAACTCCGCCTCCTTGAGGAAGTCTACTCTTTCCTTAATGGTTCAATTTCAACTCCCACTTTTGGCAAGGACAAATCAGGTCAATTTTGCTGACCTTTTCGCTTCATAACGTTTCTTCTAACTCCTCCTTCCTTTCCCACATCTTGGAGGTTTGTTATGGTTATACTTCAATTTACTTGGTCTCATGGCTCATCATTTTAAACTATCAACATCGTCTCTCGCTCTCTCTCTCTCTCTCTCTCTCTCTCTCTCTCTCTCTCTCTCTCTCTCTCTCTCTCTCTCTCTTTCGTAATCCCGATCAGTGAATCTCATACTTATTCACTGCATAACACACACACACACACACACACACACACACACACACACACACACACACACACACACACATATATATATATATATATATATATATATATATATATATATATATATATATATATATATATATATATATATATGTGTGTGTGTGTGTGTGTGTGTGTGTGTGTGTGTGTGTGTGTGTGTGTATGTATGTGTGTGTATCTATATATATATATATATATATATATATATATATATATATATATATATATATATATATATATATATATATATATATATATATATATATATATATATATATGTGTGTGTGTGTGTGTGTGTGTGTGTGTGAGTGAGTGTGTGCATGTGTGTGTGTATACCAGGGTGATTCACTTAAGTGGGAACAAGTTCCTTGATGTGCACTACATTTGCACGCACCTTATCGCGCTTAGATGTTAGCTATCTTGAAAATAAGTGTTTTTAAAATCCTGGTTTCTTAATGAAATTGTTTCCCATTTTACATTTATTTAGTGTCTTAAAAAGGTTATAATATTTCCACCTGTTATCTTGGGCAGTGGTAACAGCTGAGACTTTATCTTAGGAACACTGAATATTCTATATGTCTGCTACTTTGGAGATTGAATTCTCACATAGTTTTTAGGCACAGAAATTTGTAAAAGTTCACAAATCACTTTAGGTCTCTACTGTCATTTTTCACACATCACTCTCGTGCACTCCGGCCTTCCTTCCAACTGACTTCTCTTTTGTAAAGTTCCCATATATAACAGACTCTCTGAGCATATGAATCATGGACAATTGTTTACTATTAGATCGTTACAGACTGCAATGGCGCCTAAACGTCCACAAACCACCTGCATCGAGTAACCGTCAGGCGTTATTCGATTAATTTCTGACCTCAGTTAATTAATTCACTAAAAGCTCTGATCGCATTTTTTACGTACGAGATACAGAACATTATGGGCGATGAGGGTCGGGGCAAAACATGTGGTTATGGTTTTTTCTCTGTCTTGTTTTCATCGGTATTTTCTGTTATGCCTTTTTGCATTTATTAAAATATTTTGTTTATTCGATTACAGACTTGATTCCATTACGTATATATATATATATATATATATATATATATATATATATATATATATATATATATATATATATATATATATATATATATATATATATATATATATATATATATATATATATATATATATAAATTTCCCTGGTTTTCTGGATTTGTAGAACTCTTTAACAGGTCAGCAACAGAATTTTACTCACATGGCCTTGAAAATCTTACTTTACTGTCCAGGGAATCATAAAAAGAAAAGAAAAAAGGGATGTTTCATATGAGCTTAGGGCTCTACTTCACGAGGGAATGTTACATAAACACTGGGGTTAACTAAAGTAATTGTATTTACAATAAAAGGGTCAAAAGAAATGGAGAAGTGAATAATATTGAGGCCTGCAAAGCCTAGAGGTCTTCCTACTGGAGACTGGAATGGTCGCAAGGCACAGCCCAAGAAGAGTCCACGGCAAATGGGTCCCTCTGCAAGAGAGATTTTAGGATTACATGCCAGTAAGGGAAAATATAAAACATACAG
>JANJGK010000001.1:34702931-34722931 GCA_039081455.1 Macrobrachium rosenbergii
ATATATATATATATAATATATATATATATATATATATATATATATATATATATATATATATATATAATATATATATATATATATATATATATATATATATATTATATATATATATATATATATATATATATATATATATATATATATATATATATATATATATATATATATATATATATATATATATATATATATATATATATATATATATATATATATATATATATATATATATATATATATATATATATATATATATATATATATATATATATATATATATATATATATATATCATATATTATATATTATATATATATATATATATATATATATATCATATATTATATATTATATATATATATATATATATATATATATATATATATATATATATATATATATATATATATATATATATATATATATATATATATATATACATATATATACATATATATATATATATATATATATATATATATATATATATATATATATATATATATATATATATATATATATATATATATATATATATATATATATATACATATATATACATATATATATATATATATATATATATATATATATATATATATATATATATATATATATATATATATATACTGTATATATACCTTAATCAATTTTCCCATGAGAGGAAACTCGCTGTAAGTAATCTCATATGTTTCTGTCTGCAAGAAATTTCAGTTTTATGCTAATCTATTCAACTCATAACGGATGTAAATTCCATGTCTGTGTTTCGGGTCAGCACGCAGAAGAAAGAAGAATTCTTTCAAATATTTTGAGAGTAATTTATGAGACAAAAATGCTCAGAGAAGGATATTTTTCAGACCTTTCCATACTTAGATTTTTCGTTTTCAGATCAATATCCCTTTTCCTTAGACATTCTTCTGACATATTACACCTCCTTCACCCTGCAATTTAGCACCTTTTATTTGTTGTCTTGTATATAGTTCTTCTCTTCTGAAGCTCCATTTCTGATCCAGTGATGATTTGGGTCTACAATACCGGTTGGGTATTTTCTTTAATAAATTATGGTACAAAAAGTATAGCCCTCAAGATTTGTTCTTTGTTAGAAACAAGTAACAAATTCGCCGAAGTTCCTTCAGCGCAATCGAGTTTTCTGTACAACGTATAATGCCGTATAAAACTATCAGGTACGACCGGCCAGTACTCAGTCGAGCCCCAGAAGCAGTCAAGTAAAGATGTGTCGCATAACGTCTCCGGAAAGCGATGCTTGTCGAATGAACCACGGCTAACCTTAACCTTAAATAAAATAAAAACTACTGAGGCTAGAGGGTTTCGATTTGGTAAGTTTGATGATTGGAGGGTGCATGATCAACATACCAATTTCCAGCCTTCTAGCCTCAGTAGTTTTCAAGATCTGAGGGCGGACAGAAAAGTGTGGACGGACAGACCTAGCCGCCACAATAGCTTACTTTTACAGAAAAGTAAAAACGTGTACAAATTATATGTCCAGAATTTTCTCGACGTGAACTGTATTTTCGGTTCTTGCCCAATGGTTTGGGCTGGGATACGTAATCCTACAAGACACTGACTCTGAACCAGAATTCACACTAGGTAGCTATCCAACCACAAATTCATTTTTACAAATTTATTAAAAAATAAACTATACATAACTGCCCAAGCTACACACATTTACTTTGCTCTCAAAATAAGGAAATCAACTTACACATACATTAATCCAACACTGGCTATAGCTGGGTTAACAACGTTGAGGACCAAGTGGTCCTCGAAAACACATGAACTAAATTTAAAAAAAAGAAGAGAGATTGCACTAAAATACTCAGAGCATGACTTTACGACTTCACTCTACAAGCAAACTTTGCTACGAATGACATGCTGTAGTGACTTTACTGACAAAGGAAGAATTCTGGACCATGTGTGGATCGCTCGACAATATAGAAAAACTGACTGACTGAAAATTCAACAAACTTACTTGAATCAACTCTCACACAAGTGCTCACATACTACTCTGTCTCTGGACATGCTACATGCCCTTGCAGAATAGCAGATGGCCTCAGATAATCACAATAAGAATGGTAGTGCTGGACTTGGTCGCTGTGCACAAATTCGACTAGCAACCAGCTTTCTAATAAGATTTGAGCAGCAGCCCACCTGCTGTGCATCTGACGATGTTCGCGTCTTGGGTTTTTATACTCCCTTGCTATGATTTTTCTAGAATGCTAAAAAATTCTAGATTAAATATAACATCTCCACAGCTGAGTATTTCCTGTGTAATTCTCTTATAAAATAAAGTACAACCTACCCTGCACTTCCCAGAAATCAAAAACATGTTACAAATGAAATAAAATCAGTAAGTTTTCAGTTAGAAGTCTCCACATACTTCCACGTCAGCGAGGACGGACATACGCATCCATGGCCCATGCAATTGCAACTTTTACTAGTATTAGACAATGATTACAAAGACTAGAAGGAAGATTCATGTCAGCAAAAATTGCAGTAAATTTTTGTCAGCATTCTCCCAGCCAGGCGGACCTGACAGCAATGCAGCAAAACTAAGAAGTGACAGCTGAAGTGGGTAACGCTCTGTTCTGACCTATGGCCCAGATACGATTGGAGAGCTAACAATCATAGCTGGCTAGCAGCACACTCAAGTGACACTATTTCGTGTCTTATAGTCTTACAATACATCAGTGCATAGAATAATGAAATGCAAACAAATGTTAGTGGTGCTCCTCTCTCTTGGTAGCATGCAAAACTATCAAAATATCTAACCATAATGGTCCCTGGATCTTCTCACAGTTGTATTTACCTTGTTCCTCCTCAAGGAACAATGTTTATGCACAACACTCAAAATGCTAGAGTTTACCCTCTCATATCCAAGACTTCATTTTCTCTCATTGGGCAAGAGCGGTTTTCCTTTTGGGTCTATCCCCAGCTCTATCCTAATTCACTGGATTCTGTCTATTGCTACTGTCATCACCCAATGTCTCTGATACATTATCAATTAGTTCGTGATTCCCAGTATTCAGCACTTCATATTCATTATCATTCACAGCACAATCGATATCTAGTTCTACATCTACGAGTTTGTTCTCTTTAGTCACTGCATGCGACATCACTATTACAGTCTTTGTGTCAGTCATTTACCTCTAACAGGACGTCTTCAATAGGTACGAGATACTCCTCACCTGCACAAAACTGTTGCTGAACGTATGACATCTTCTTCTCGGGGGTGCTGTTGCCAAACTTTCCCAGAGGCCAAAAACTACAATGAAGGTTGATCTTCTTCACTAAGACGACGTCACACATTGAAGTGGAGTCAGCATTCCAGGGCTGAAATCATGACGCTAGCATAGAGCCTGTAGATATCCTGTGCTTCAACGTAACCTAAATGTACGTAAGGCGTCAACCAATCCCGAAGTATTTGGCATGAATCTTCTTGGTGGTAAAGGTGTCTAACATACTTTCATTGAGCACTGTGGCAGGCAGCAAGTGAATGATCCTAACTTGTAGATGTGATGGGCTGAAGACTTCTACCTCATAGGCATCACCACAATAAGTAAGAGAACGGTTGTTGACAACACACTCCACATCCTGGACTAATGTTCTTGCTTGTTATTTAGTGAACAAGGCTCTGTTAAGTGAGACTGCCAGGGCATGTTTCCTACCCTGATTAGTCATTCAAACATTTCACCCTTCCAAGGCAAACATGGAGTCTGGAATATCCAACAAATTCCCCACTGTTTCAAATATGTCTGAGTTGCATCCTCTTCACAAAGGTTGGCCAACAAGTTACTTGCTGACTTGAATGTAGCATGTTTATCAGATACATCTCTGCCGGTGCATCATGACAGGCAGAAAATCTATGTGGACACAAGATGAAGGTGTCAGCACTGAGGTTTGTTACCAGATCCAAGTAAACAGCAAGAGTGCTGAGACATATAATTAGGAGAATATTGGCATGACCCTTCTGAAGGTTGATTGGACCTGTGTGATCGAGTCCTATGTGGAGAAATGGTAGGCTATCATCAGAGTCACACAAGGGCTCGGCAGCGGAGGTTGAAGAGGTCACGACAATGGAGCTCTGAGCATCATTTTACAGTCTGAACAGCTACTAACAACTATTTTGGCTAGCACTCTCACTGCTGGTATCCAACACTCTAGCCTGAAAATTGAGATAAATGTATGGATGCCACAGCGAAGATTGGTGTTATGAATATGCTTGAGATACAGCAATACAAGATTTCCCTTAAAAGGCAACAAAATCAAATTATTCTTGGTGGTACTAGAGTGTTTCAATTTATATCTTGAAAATATTATGTTATTAATTAGCCCCAAGTTTAATTATCAGGCAAAATTGGCAGTTTCATGAAAAGCTTCTCCACCTTTCTCTAGATATCTACACTAGGTGGGCCAATGATGGCATTGTTCTACATAAGCTAACTTTGTTAATGGATTACCTCTAATCTTCAAGAATTTACAAACATGATACATGATACTGTAAAGAGAGCTGTAGTTGGATATACTCCCCCAAAAGTGAAGTAGTGGAGCAGGAGGTGCTGGCTGAAGTTCTTTCTGCAACTCTCGTAGTGCAGACATTACTATTGACAAAGATGAATTGTAACATTGGTCATCAATTGCAGCCAGGGGTCCTTGAGTGTGCAGCATGGCTGGGCCTCTCGCCCATAATGACTTCTCATGTAGTTATTGATGTCTGCCCCGCGGGACAAAACATTGGCAGGGTTTTCTTTGATTATGACATAGTGCAACTGGAATCCACACTCCTGTAGGATAAAGGGTACCTCCCATGCCCTATTGGCTATGAAAGTGTTTTTGTTTTCAATCTTACTACCCATCCATGCAATTGTAACTTTATTATTTCCCCAGGTAGTAATTTTACTGAATTTAAAAATCTTACTGAGATACTTTGCTAATCTGGCCGTGACAAGTAAACCCATTAGTTCCAATCATGGATTGTTAGCATGTGTTTCTTACAAGGGTCAATTCTTAATCTAGCAGTTAAAAGATAGGTCCCCACCACTGACATTTCTAACATAGGCTACTGCTCCATAAGCTTTCATAGAAGCATCGCAAAATACATTTAACTCTGAATTTTCTGATACTACTCCCCATTTGAATTTTAATTTGTCTACTTCTTGAAAATCAGTGAGGATATCTGTCACTTCTGGTGCTCTGTCAAGGGTTAGCACATTTTCCAAACCCACTTTCTTGTTCCACAGAAATTGTATAAAAGTCTTACTTATAACAAAGATAGGAGCAACAAGACTTTAAGGATCAAAGTTTGACACAACTAAGGACAGGATCTTTCTTTTGGTGGGCACCCATTTATCATTAATTACTCCCTTCCCCTTGAATGGTTTGGGTGACAGAGTGATTCGTGATTCCAAATCATTCCAAGAATTGGAATCTCTACTGGTTCTTCTACATGAGTCTCTTTATCAAATTTCTTATTGTTGCTAGCCCATCCCCTGAGCAGCATGTGCGTGTGCTCCAAAATTGCTTTAACTTAGACTGAATCTTCCTTCAGATGTTCTACAGAATCGTACATTTTGAGAAAATTATTAACGTAAAAATGCTTTAAGAGCTCATCTCTGCCTTCCCTCCCCAGATGAGTTTGTAAGACTTGCTGCAAGAGGTAGGGGCTCAAGGTTACACCAAATACTACCTATTCGGAACTCGTAGGTACTAACGTTGATGGAATTTTCTGGCCATGCATCTTTAGTGCTTAACAGAATGCGGTGAAATGCTTTAGATATACCAGCTGTCACAGCATATGGCTTAGATCTGAATCTCAATAACAAATCAAACAATACTTCTACCAAGTTAGGGCCTGCATACAGGCACTCATTAAGTGACCACCCACCACTTTGCTTTGAAGAAGCATTAAACATTACTCATAGGGGTGTAGTTGTGCTTTCCTTGACTACCGCAAAGTGAGGCATGTAATAGCCCTCGATAACTGGGCTGGTTACTTTACTAATGAATCCGGTATCTACATACGCTTGAATTACATCTGAATACTGCTGATGGTACACAGGATCATGACTGAATCGAGCTTCTAATGATTTTAATTGAGCAATTGCAAGTTTGTAATTGGTAGTCAGCCTCTCGCAATCATGGGATGGCAGACTGACTATATAACCTCGCGAGGTTTGCTTATCGCTCCTCACAACACGACACATCGCGACAGGATGCGTAACAGTAAATTGCTCATCTGGCTGAATACCCAGAGTATCCAGTCTCTATGTCATCTTCAGTCTCTTGAATTCTACACACACGTAGGGTTCTCACAGTAGACATGTCAACGCTCTGTCTAGCCCATCCTGGGAGTCTCCCATAAGGGAATACCCCATTAGGTGTTACAAATAAATTTATACCATCGCACTTTTCTAAGCTATATACACAATGGATGAAATAATCGGCTCCAACCAAGATCTCTACATTCTCTAACATCACATTTAACCTCCTGATCAGCTAGCATGTAACCTTTTTGTTCTAAATGTTCTCTAACATTCATTAGCCTGATTTTGTGAATTGGTGTATTTAATTTGTTGTGAACTAACAACCGTAACCTCAGGACTCGCTGGCCTATTTGCTGCCTACATGCTGTCAAATCAAACTCTCCCTCAATTACATCAGTTGCGAAAGGTACAATGTTTAATGAAACTCTCTTAAGGACTGGAAGGTCTAATTCGGCAGCCAAACGACTACCTATAAAGCTCCTTTGGCTTCTGATGTCAAAAAATACTTGTGTTACACAGTCTTGGTTATTACTATTCCGAATAGTAGCAAGTAATTGGTAATAAAGTAGGTGGCAACTCTACGCTTCTAGTAGAATTCAATCGATTTGCAGTAATAGACGGCTTCTCGTCTGATTTATTACAGATTGCTTATGTTAGGTTTTCTCTTCAGGCTCTCTTTTGACTGGCTCTGATTATGAGTGGTGGCTTTAGACACAAGGTTAGATCTAAGAACGGTGTTACTACTTGAAGCTATATTATTTTGACCAGATTTTGTGTTACTAGAACAAATGAGGGAATGATGACACCCACCACAAGTTTTGCAATTTTGGTTACTATTGCACTCATGACTACAGTGTCCTTTCCTAAGGCAATTGAAACAACATTGTTTTTGGATTAAGACCCTCTTACGGTCACTTACAGTGATAAATTGGTGATAATCATTTGCGGAATACCCTTTGTTACAAAAGGGGTAGGGTTTGAAACGTTGCTCAAAGTACAAATATGGACATCTAGAGCAACATGCAATTCAGATATGGTATAATCTGCCTTATGCAGAAAATTGACTACTTGAGGATAGACTTCCCTGGAACAAGTTCATGTTCACCAAGTTAAGTACTATCCCTTCTCTGCCTAAAATGGGACCAATTCTTTCAATTAAGCTCAATACAAAATTTTTTTAGGCTTTCATGCTCAAACGCAGGGATGGGTAAATCCACTAGGTGATTGAACATCAGAGCCAACGTCTGTTGTGTATTGCCATACAATTTGTCTAGGAGACTAAACGCTACTTCATAGTTCCCCTCAGTAACACTCAGCGACTTTATCAATCTGAGCAGCTCGTCTCCCAATGCACTAAGCAGGTGTGTGAATTTAGTGATCGGATCAGCTCCGAACGGTTGTGTACGTCCACGTTAAAAAGTTGTCTAAATATTTTATAGTCACTCAATACTCCTTTAACCCATAAGGGACAGCATGCCCCCAGACCAGGCAAACTTTAAGGTTGGCCAATTTAAGAAAAAAAAACACATCAATGAAAAGACGAAGAGGGGGGCCTCTTTTATGAGACACTCATAAAAATATGCTAATTTTACAAAGGTGTGCATCTTTTTTCTAATAATTTATTCTATTTTATTTTGTAAAGTTATAATTACAGCTCACACAATATCATAACAGATAAGAACTAAAATCAGTAAAAAAATTCTTAGTATGTTTGTTGTAAAACATTTACGAGATTTACTGAGATGGGGAGATGCAGTAACTTTTTGTGAGATATACATGTGTTTTCTAATATTTCTTTGCAAAATTACAATTATAGCTGACACACTATCATAAAAGATAAGAACTAAGACCAGCAGCAATCCCTGGGTATATTTATGAGCGAATAAATAAAACAACATCCTGGAGCTGCAGAGAGGCAGTACATTTGACCCTGAAATCTCAAGGCATACTGATCAATGTCTCTCCCGTGCTGAGCTATTTCAGTTGCCATAAGTTATTTATGGGTCACTGAAGTGATATGAACATTTTTCCCACTAAACTCATCCAAACCGAATGGCGGATAATATTAACACTCGTATGTGTTAGCCCATCCATCACTCAAAACCTGTTATAGATACTCATATGATGATCCCTGTCCATTAAGGGTTAAAAATTGGCAACTGGATTTCCTTCAGTTTACCTTGCGATGGCTGATAGGTCTGGGCAAGTTGTGAAACTCTGGCCTGAAGGGCACTTTTTACAACTTTCAACATCACTGAGCGCATTACAGACAGACATCTTATTCAGTAACACCTTCTAACTTAATCCCAGACTTGAAAACCTCTTCAAGTTCATCACTATCTCGCTCAATCTTCTTGATGAAATCTCTATATGTTTCTACAAAACAAGATTGTTGCAGCTCGCAGTTAGCTTCCTTTTGGTAATGTGCTATTTTTTTATGTTATGTTACAAAGGAATTTACTAAAATTAATTTTACTTCAGTTATGTGCTCAGGCACTGCAAATCTCTTACGTTAAACAATAGCTGAGTGATCTGGGAACTCGTTACTGCAGATCAACAGCATCTGACCACTGTTAGCTCGTTACGACAACGAATTAGCTCGTATACTACGCATCTAGAATTCTGTAATTAATGTTATGCCCCTTCCACACAAGGAGGAAAGACACAACGGACACTCAGATTTGCCCATAATTCTCTCGCTTTTAAACATTGTTCCCAGATCAAACAGTCCAAGGCAGGCAGTCTATGACGTCATCTACACTCGTGATCGCCATCCACCCATAAAATTGGTAACAGTGTCTACCCGCCATGCATTGGCCCCTCGTGTGGAAGGGGCTTTGCTCGAAATGGCATAGCTTACCATGTGCTCTCTGACTCTTTATCTACGTATCCAACTGTCGAAAGACCAAATGGCGAGAACTTCCTCAACGTGAACTGTATTTTCAGTTCTTGCCCGATGGTTTGGGTGGGATATGTAATCCTACAAGACACTGACTGCGAACCAGAACTAACACTAGGTAGCTATCCAAACACAAAGGCATTTTTACAATTTTATTACGAAAATAAACTATAAATAATCTGCCCAAGCTACACATATTTACTTTACTTTCAAAATGACACAGTCACCTTACACATACATTAATTGAACACTGGCTATAGCTGGGTTAACAATGCTGAGGACCAAGTAGTCCTCAAGAACACATGAACTGAATTTACAAAAAGAGGGATTGAACTAAAATGCTCAGAGCTTGACTTTACGCCTTTACACTTTGCAAGTAAACTTCTCTACGAATGACATGCTATAGTGACTTAACTGACAAGGGAAGAATTCTGGACCACGTGTGGGTCGCTCGACAATATAGAAAAACTGACTGGAAAATCAACAAATTTACTTGAATCAATTTGCATACAAGTGCTCGCATACTACTCTATCTCTGGACATGCTAGAAGCCCTTGCAGAATAGCAGATGGCCTCGAATAATCACGATAAAAATGATATTGCTGGACTTGGTCACTGTGCACAAATTCGCCATCAATCGGCTTTCTAATAAGATTCGATCAGCAGCCCATCTGCTGGGCGTTTGATGAGGTTCGCGTCTAGGGAGGGTGAGGGAGCACAGGAGCTCTGCTTGGGTCTTTATTCTCCCTCGCTACGATTTTTCTAGAATGTTAAAAAATTCTAGATTAAACATAACATCTCCACAGATTAATATTTCCAGTGCAATTCGCTTTTAAAATAAAGTACAACCTACCGTGCACTTTCCCGGAATCAAAAACATGTTACGAATGAAATGAATTCAGTAATTTTTGAGTCGTAATTCCCCACGCACTTCCACGTCAGCGAGGACGGACGTACGCGTCCACGGCCATACAATTGCACCTTTCACTCGTATTAGACAATGATTAAAACAACTGGAAGTTTTATATGTCGGCAAAAATCCTGCAGTAAATTCTTGTCGATATTATATAAAATAAAATTACGCATTTGTATGTCGATGACAGTGCCAGCTGTGATTATGGTTTATGGTATTTTAGTATCCAATATATCAATTTCATGTTTATCCGTCAACTACGCCTCAAAATTCCCGGAGAAACTTAAACCTGTTGTAAGTGTGATAATCCTGAGGTTCGTAGAAGCGACTCAAGGCGCCATGGCATGATTTAAGGACTTGCAAGTATTGTACTTTTTTTGTTAGGTAACGTATACAGCAAGAAAGCGAAACCCAAACCAAGCTTAATGCACAAAGTATGCTGAAAGTGAAAGTGTCTTAACAGTAACGACAGCGAATTTAGAACTAAACAACCATTACAGTGTTAATAAACAAGCAAGTCGAACCCTTCCGAACCGTGCATTCAGCTTCAGTATTCGAATTAGCTGTTAAATTTATCGAAAATGATACCTTAATTCAACTGAGAAATTTTATTATTTTCCAAGCAATCAGGCAATAGAAGTTTACTTTTCCATTTATATTTTTAACAATATTTTATCCTCTTGTTATCTTAGTGACATGTTCATATTTATATATCCATCTTAGACACTTGGTTGTTTTCATTCAAAAATTTTCCATGATTTCAGATTATTACTCTATCTTATTCTCTTGCTATGAGTGTAACTTACTTGTCGATTTTTCGAATTACATTAGTAGTAGTTTTTATTTTCTCCTTATCTCGTATATTCATTCATTCATAAAGCCTGTACTGTTAACAAACGAACTTATCAACGGATATAAATCATCCAGAAGTGCTCAATGCAGTTTCAGAAAAGTCATAATTCTTCACCTGGGAATAATTAAATCTCAATATACTGAGCTTCACTTGGTTATCAGAAGGACTGTCCTCATATATCATCAAAATAGGGTCGATATCCTCGACCGGATTTTACTATTTTTTCTTTGGATGGGAGAAGGTGAAATATTAGATGGGGTTTAATTAAAATTATTGATAGAATGTGGGCTATCATTAATTTCAGATATTGGAGGTTACATTGGAGCTCTCTTGTTCTTATTGCATTTTCAAAGACAGTGAATGCTAATTTAATTAGTTTCCATTTCATTCTGATCTATATTACATGCAAGGAAGAGAGATTATCGGTTTTTTTTTTTTTTACCAATTTTCAGTTTTCCAATAACGGTTCAATGAAAATGCACTTTACTGATTCTGAAGAGTTTGAATCGACATAGCAATTGAGAACTTATTGAGAGATTTACTTCTCTAGAATCAAAAGCCTTCTAGTGCTGAGAACAGATCAAAATAAATTTGACTTTAAGTTACAGATTGGCTGGTTTGAAATGTGCCAGCTATATTAATAGAGAAGCCCTTGCTTATAAGACGCCAATCTGAGTAATAAGGTGTTGAAAGACAACCAGAAATGTAGGTTTTTAATGTGTTAAATGCATGAAGTCTCAACTGTCTCTAGGAAAATAAAGTTCATGTTAAGTTACCCACACTACTACTAAAAAATTAAATTTACAAACACTTATATGCGTCAAAAATCTAGAGCAAATCCAGGAGACATTTTTAACGCTGTTTTGACTTCAATACAAATATAAAAAATCTCAGTTCTTTCTTTTAACTAATACATTCCAATACTTACCTTAAAACAGCAACATAAAAAAACCAATAAAGTTGGAGTTTTTACGAGTTTAAAAACCTTAACTCTTGATATTTTAATTAAAATTACTTCCTACTGAAACTTTACTTTTGTGCTGAAGAGGAGTTAATATATTAATTCCTCGCTGGGCCTAACTTTAAAAGATACCACCAATTCTCTCACACTGAGTATTAAGTTTTTACAGAGACTGCGTCAAATACAGTGTTTCTTTCATGAAGTGATTTCCTGTAACACCAGCAATATATATCCTAATTTATACATTATATATATATATATATATATATATATATATATATATATATATATATATATATATATATATATATATATATTGTTATAAACTGGGACGTCTTGGTTGGGGGGAAATTGAAACAAGGTTTATATTGATGCTGCCACGAAACCAAGAAAGCCCAGCTTATGAGCAAAAAGGAGAAGTTATTTGAAAACTTACCTCAGATTTTCCCTGGATTACAAGTGAATGAGAAGGTCGCCATGGGAATTAGAACTCTTTTACAAATTTACAGGGGTTTATTTACAGAGACTTAGCAAGTAAACAATGAGACAACAAAACAAGATGATAACTGATGGGCAGACTCACTAATAGAACACATTGAACAATAATGCAATGATTGGCAACAAGCAAGCTGATTAGCAAGGGGGCCAGTGTGCAATACAATTAATCCAATACTAATAATAATTTTTAGTCTTGCCCTGTTTACACGAAATAGTCTCAGCTAGATGATGCAAATGATGGAACTCCAGGATGTGAAAATAATTCATATAAACATTTTCTGGCCACGATGGATTTGCTATCAACTGCGACCAGGAATTTTCAGTTGGGGTGGCAGGCTGAATAATGGGGGCACGGAGTGCGATAGGGCCACTTGTCTCTCCTAAAAGAGACGTCCCAGATTAACCACGGAAACACACAGAAGGAAATGGATTCCCCTTAAAAATGGGGATACTTTAAACAATTAAATATTAACCACTACGTAGGCCAGCAGATAATTATAATGAAATCATGTAGACACAATGGGAATCGTAATTGATTGGGCTTTAACACAAGCACACGCACTTGCACAAAGAGAAAATTAACATTTGTATTGCTTAGCCTAAATAGCCTTTAAATTGCACTGAGGGGGAGGGATAAATGGATAATTATCACGAGATCTCTACTGAAATTCAAGGCACATTTATGACAAGATATGGGAGGCAGGTAAGACTCTTACAAAGGAGGATTGCTTTGTGGAGGAAGGAGTTAAAGTTTAAAGAAATGGAATTTTAAGGAGTTTAAGTAAAAGGGGGAAGGACGGGTTTACTGACTATTTGTGATGGACAAACCTTGTCTGATAATTGTGGCGCCAACAGTCATCTCGGCAGTCCGTCGATGGTAGTTCAACCAGCGTGAACAGAGGAGAGGGGGCGATAGATGCGCCGGTTCGAGAATGAGAAAGCTTCTGTTTTTCCCCAAGCTAGCTGCGTCTTGTGGGGGCTCAGCGTTAGTCTGACATCCCTGCAAATATGTCAAGAGAACCAGCAAAGAGGGCAGAGGAAAAGCACACTTAGGATTAGGTGCTTTAAGATTAAAATCCTACCTGGTCCCTAGTTTTAAATGGCCTATTTGACCTTCCCTATACCTAAATGCTCCCACACCACGTGATGGGGGTGAAAAGGGGGTTTTCATTGTTCCCCGGATCGAACGATTTTAGGGGGGTGGGGTAAGGAGGCTAAGCTCCTTACGGGTGCTAATGGCTATTATCTGGTTCAAATATTCTCAAGGCTACAACCCGCCAAATTTTCCCGGCCTGACAGTCAAATGAATAGCAGATTATTTCCAAATAAATGATACACTGAAATCTACAGGAGGGAGGGATGTATATCCTTCACACCCTTTCGGGTGTGAGGGTCTTACCTAATTCCTCCCGACTGGCCCGTAACCCTAGATAAGGTGGATTGTGGCTCTGCACATCTAAAGGAGCCTACCTAACTGCTAAGAGGGGTTCTGAATTGGCTAATTTACAGGCCTAACCTACCTAAGGGAATAGATACGGCTACTAACTGGCTAGGATGATGGGAGAAATCTACGCCTAGACAAATGCACACTGTAAACACCTAACCTAACCTAATCTAACCTACTATCCCCACGACTCTGGCACTGAACGAACTTGCACTAACAAATAGCAAGCACTGAGTTATGATCGGCACTATGCTTTACAATTAGCACACAACAAATTGAAACATGACAAACCTGAAGGGTGATTCACAATGTATGATTACTTAATGTATCAGTTTTTTTTTAGTCTAGAGTGGGTTGGAAGGAGGTTAGTTCGAAAAGGGTTAGTAGTACAAAGGCCTAAGTGGTTAATGGTTAATGCTACGGGCTCAGAGGTCACACAGGCTACCCTCTCTGGGGCAGGTGCCAGGATCACTCTGAAATGGAAGCGGCACTGTGCCAATGGGCACGAGTGCCAAGAGAGCTTATGGCTCTGACTCGCTAAGTGAATTTCTTCCGCCCCTTCTTCTTCTTCAGGGGCCTCCAGGGTCTGGCTAGGACATTCCTAGGGGGCGATGAGTATACTGACTCTGGAGAACGGCCAGGAGTGCCATCAGGAGCAGGATCAGGGGGAGCCTCAGGGGCTACGGCCTGGCCTCCTACTTTAGCTGCTGCGACAACCGTCGTGGGAAGAGAACCAGCGGCTGTGTCCTGGCCGGACATTTCCTGGTCGACCAGAAAAGCGGTAATGTCCATGTCAGCCAGAGGGTCGTCCTCAGCAGGTGGAAGAGTGTGGGGAGAAGAAACATCAGGGGTCGGAGGTTTGCACTGGGCGATGATCACAGTGGTGAGATTTGGTGGATCTCCCATAGGAGAATCCGAGTCATGTTCAGGGTCCAGCACTGGCACTAACTCAGGGCCAAGCACGGGGGGTATGCTTGGCAGAGAGCATCCAGCCAAGATGGGCGGAGATTGGCACTGACCAGTGCTTGCAAGTGGCACTGGCAGCGAATTGGTGTCAGACAAAGCTGAAGGGGGACCCAGGGGATCAAGACCCCTCGGTGTCCCTGGCGTGATTTGGGACAGCGATTCCTGTCTGGATGAGAGGGCTGATCCTCTCGGTTCGGTGGAGTTCACCTACTGGGGCACTTGGACTGTCTCTCGGAGTGGCCCCTTATGTTGCAGGTCCTGCAGTGGTAATTGGTGAGATCCCTTCTTGAGGAGGGAGTAATGCGTTGGTGGCCATCCTATCGCAAGACCTGCGGACTAGGCCTGGCATGTGGATGTGGTGGCTCAGGTTCTGTCGCTTTTATGCGACTGGAAGGTTCGGCTGACGGTGGCACAGCTGTCACAAAGGCTGTGTCCCTATCCGAAGGCGTGGCGCTGGATGTGCTGGCGGAAGCAGTCAGGCAACAGAGTGGTGTGGGGGTAGGACATCCCCAGAGGATGTCTCGACGAAGCAAGAACTCCACTCCATACCTAATTCGCTTGACAACACCAAGACGATGCACCTTGTTGCTCCAAGGGGTAATCACCCTGAGCTCAACTGTGGGGACGGTCAGGGACTGTTCGTCCACCCAGGTCACGGTCCACTTGGTGTGCTCCTCTACCTTGGCACTGGCTGGCACTTGGACCCAATTGATCAGACTGATGTCTGAGCCAGTGTCGGCAGTAGTTGGCAGGTGCACTAGGGGTCTGGAACCATCCAGAGAAGCCACTGAGACGGACAGAGTCCAGATCCTCTCAGGGTGAGTCCTCTCCGGCGGCTCAGCTAAGGAGGCGGTAGCACTAATCATGTTCATGAGCCCGGGCGTGACCACATGTTTTGGGCATGCAGGATACCCAGCAGAAGAGTGTCCTGAAGCTCCACAGTCTCGGCAGGGGCCCCGGCGATATGTTGATTTCCCGGCAGTGACTGTGTGCTGGGAAGACAGTGTTGAATTAGGCGGAGAGGAGGATTGACGGTTGTTGGTAGGCTGCCGAGGGTTGTTGCCCTGCTGATTGCTATCTTTATAGCGGCAATCTGCTTCGGCATGGCCATACCTTTTACAGGTGGGGCACGGAGGTTTGTTAGGAGGGCCGTTCCGTGAGCGATTGAGGCCAGAGAGGTGTCCGGGTGGCACTATTTTGCACTGCAAGGTGCCATGGGAAGGATTATATGTCTCCAAGGCATCAGCTAAGCAGCAGGCTTCCTTGAGGGTGGCTGGCTGGTTATCATTAAGATACACAGCCTGAGGCTCGGGTGCACACTGGAAGAGGTCCTCCAGCATGGTCCAGTTGAACAAATCCTCAAAGGTGTCGCACCGCATAGACTCTAACCAGCGGGTCCCAGCTTGGGTCTTGTGACAGGCCCATTCTGTCCAGGACCTGCTGACATTCTTAGCCATACCTCTGAATTTTTGTCTCCACCTCTCAGGGGTGATTTCATATGCCTTAGCGATGGCCTCACAGACGGCAACCATGTCCCCTCGTTGATCTCTTTCCAGGGCTCGGTGAGCAGCCTTAGCCTTCCTGTCTAGGTGCTTGGTAAGCAGTAAGGCCCTCTCTGCCAGGCTGACGTCATAGGTCTCAAAGAGGAATTCGATCTCTTCAAGCCATTGTTCCGGCTTGTCTTCAGTCCATTTTCCCACAAGGTTATTGACTGTCGACAGAGAGGTATTTAGTGCAGATGGAGTGGGGCTAGAGGCTTGTTGTACTGCTAAAGCTTCATCGCTCTCCTTCTTGGCTCTCTCCCACTCAAGCTCCCTGTCTTTGAGGGCCAGCTCACTTTCCTTGAGGGCTAGTTCATGCTGCCTTCTCCGCTCTTCTCTTTCTTCTTCTCTCCGCTGCTCGGCTTCTTACTGCCTTCTCCGCTCTTCTCTTTCTTCTTCTTCTCTCCGCTGCTCAGCTTCTTGCTGCCTTCTCCGCTCTTTTCTTTCTTCTTCTTCTCTCCACTGCTCGGCTTCTTGCTGCCTTCTCAGCTCTTCTCTTTCTTCTTCTTCTCTCCGCTGCTCGGCTTCTTGCTGCCTTCTCCGCTCCTCTCTTTCTTCTTCTTGCTGCCTTTGTTCTTCTTCATACTTTTGCTTCTCAGCAATCTGTTCCCTTACAAACTTTTGAAGGGCCTGGCCGGAAAGACCGTCCTCCTTCCCTATATTCCTAAAATATTAGTGCTCCTCGGCTGACATGTTGCTGATGGGGAAGGGGTCCTGAGTGAGTTAACTGGGTGTTCCCAGAGGAAAAGGTTTGTGATGATGAGGAAGTGTCATTAGAGTACTGGCACTTCAATGAGTGGCACCTTTGAATGAGGTGGCACTGTGGATGAGTGTGCCGTGTGAAGGTCACACTAGGGGAAAGCGTTCCTGAAGGAAGTCTGAGTCCTTATGGGCGTATACACTAGTAAATGGAGTGTTCCTGAAGGAGCTGCGGTCCTTATGTGTGGAAATACCGGTTGTATGGCCCTCTGTTTCTTCAATACAGGTGCAGTGGCTTATAAGAGGTTGCTTTGGGTTGGGTGGCACTATGGTGCCGGTGCGCTCCGTGGAGCAATGCAAAATGTCAGTGCATGAATTGGCACTGAAGGTGACGTACTCTGCCTGAGCAGAAGGTAAGTAGGGAGTAAAAAGGGAAATGAGAGACTCCAGCAGAAGGGAAGAGAAAGGAAAGTGAAAGGAGAAAGATAAGTGTTTCAGTGATTGGGTGCTTAGCAGTGCAGCAGATTAGTGGCACTAAGAGAAATGGAACTGGATGTGACACGAGTGGATAGTTAGTTATGAGAACTAGTGGGCGCTGTCTGACATGAGGACAGGTAGGCTACGAGGGAGGCACACAATGTGCAGTGGTTTTTAGCACTTGCAACAAGGAAGTCTGAGACAAGATATACCCCCAGTCCCGCACTCCAGTGGGAACACGTAACAAGGTATAATATATATGCACTTTATAGCGTACGATAAATGGTTTGAGCTGAAGCACTTGGAAAGAGAAAAGCCGTTAGGCGCGCTTATTCGTTAAACACAAGTGCTCAAAACTATGCACTGTATATATGATAAAACTTTTTTTTTTTCTGGGTAATGAATTTGAAATTCCCGGATTAAGTATTAATATAATTCTTTGTATCTGCCTTTTATAATTTGTGAGTTGGTTCCCAAACTCGTAAGTAAATTATGTCGGTCCCGTGTTAAACGAATACGAGAGGGAAAAGAAGGGAAAAAAATCTCTCTCTCTCTCTCTCTCTCTCTCTCTCTCTCTCTCTCTCTCTCTCTCTCTCTCTCTCTCTCTCTCTCAGTGAGCATTGTGTAATGGCCCGTATTTATTATGAAATTTGTTAAAGTGGTTTTCTTTTAGTCTCAAGAGAAAATACAGTTTTTTGCGGAATTACGTTAAGTTAAGGTTTAAGTATTTATGGAATGGCTACTGTCTCGCACGCATCAAAAAGCTGTGGTAGGGTACGCAAGGTTGTTTCAAATTGTTTCACGAAGTTTCCCGAGTTCCGTTAAGCACACAAGGAGGAGGCTCGTTCCTTGAACGAAAGTTGTGGGAACGACTACGCGCGTGAAACAGCTGATCGTAGGCTCTTGCTTCATCGTGGACAAAGCACAAAGTGGAATTGGAAGAGAGAAAAAAAAAAAACTCTACTTTCTTGCTAAGTGCGGGTTTTAAATGCGAAATGAATGATTTAACTTTGAATATCAGCACTGTCTTTACTTTACGTTAATATACTTTAATATGCACTGGGAGGGTCGTTAAATAAATACGCTTGGAACTGTTTTTATTTCTCCAACACTGGGACAGTTTACGCATGCGCTATGTTGAACACACCGCTTCTTGCTAGCCCTGTAAATGCCAGATATCGCTACACGGTCTCCTGTAGGCCAATGGTTATTTCAAAATTTATCACTAACCAAGAAATGTACATTTTCTTTGCCATAAATATTCCGAAATAAACTCCTAGCTACTGGTCCTAGCTTACACATGCAAAATTCCCTAACTAACCACTTCCTAATTCCTATATTCACCCGTCCAGCAACTCACCACTTTGTCCTACACACTAGAAATTTTGCGGGGTGGACACTTCGCGCCTACCTCTCTGTTTTTGCTAATATAAGAACCCTATGCGTTCTCCTGTGTTATGAACGCTTATACTATACAAGAATTGTTGCATTTCTTGAAAGAAATTTTAATATTACTTCTCTTATTCCCATAATATTAGGAACATGCACACACTGTTTACCAAAGTTCTTGGCTCCGATCACATCCTGTGCCCTTGAATAATGAAATGATTACCTTAAATTTAAATTAATTGATTATACATATTCCTGGTTTTCTCTAGTCTAGCTTAATAGCGAGGCTAATTAACGCTAATAGACTAGTCCTGGCAATTGGTCATTACTGTCATAAACTAGGACGTCTTGGTTGTGGGGAAATTGAAACAAGGTTTATATTGATGCTGTCACGAAACCAAGAAAGCCCAGCTTATGAGCAAAAGGGAAAGTAATTTGAAAACTTACCTAAGATTTTCCCTGGATTACAAGTGAATGAGAAGGTCTCCATTTGGGAATTAGAACTCTTTTACAAATTTACAGGGGTTTATTTACAGAGACTTAGCAAGTA
This sequence comes from Macrobrachium rosenbergii, assembly GCA_039081455.1. NCBI lineage: Eukaryota > Metazoa > Arthropoda > Malacostraca > Decapoda > Palaemonidae > Macrobrachium > Macrobrachium rosenbergii. The sequence goes on from JANJGK010000001.1 coordinate 34,722,403, forward strand.
AACAATGAGACAACAAAACAAGATGATAACTGATGGGCAGACTCAATAATAGAACACATGGAACAATAAGGCAACGATTGGCAACAAACAAGCTGATTAACAAGGGGGCCAATGTGCAATACAATTAATCCAATGCTAATAATAATTTTTAGTCTTACCCTGATTACACGAAATAGTCTCAGCTAGATGATGCAAATGATGGAACTCCAGGATGTGAAAATAATTCATATAAACATTTTCGGGCCACGACGAATTTGCTATCGACTGCAACCAGGAATTTTCAGGTCGGGTGGCAGGCTGAATAATGGGGGCACGGAGTGCGATAGGGCAGCTTGTCTCTCCTGAAAGAGACGTCCCAGATTAACCACGGAAACACACAGAAGGAAGTGGAATCCCCCTTATAAATGGGGATACTTTATACAATTAAATATTAACCACTACGTAGCCCAGCAGATAATTATAATGAAATCACATAGGTACAAAGGAAATCGTAATTAATTGGGCTTTAACACAAGCCCCACCCACTCGC
>JANJGK010000001.1:34727931-34732206 GCA_039081455.1 Macrobrachium rosenbergii
GAAAACATGACTGCATACGAAAGGCGGGACACGTCTCTCGGATTTTACAAAAGGGGCACTTAAAATCACAAGGGCAAGAGTCTATTACCTGCAGTTCATTAAAAGAGAAAGATAACAAAATAAAAGGGTAAATGATGTTGGCAGAAGAGCCAAGGGTAATAGAGTAAGAGGTATTTATTGTGTTATGCGGGAATTTATCGTCCTTCACCTATAAATTATGGCCCGGACTAGCTCTTCAGTCCCTGGGCTGGAAACGTGAACCCGAAGGGAACAACTCCTCCAGGAAGTGCTGACACACATGCCCTGTGCCAAGGTACGGGCGCAAGGGCGTGCCACTTCTCACTCTGTTATTCTCAATGATTTATACATTCTGAGGGGAATGGTATCCCGTATTTAACTACCTCTTGTGGTGATACTTTCAGAAAAAGATTAATAGAAAATGATAAGGGATAGAAGTTCCTGAGGAACGGAAGATAATGGAGTGCCTTGACATCCTCCTCTGGATTAGAGGTGCCAAGACCTTCGAAAGAGGAAATGGTGGCACACCGTGCAAAAGGTCTGGCTAAAGTCTTTCCGAGCTGCCCCTGTGGAGGGTGCAGACGAGTTATTGGGTGGTTGTCCTGGAGAGAGAGGAGTTGTTTCCACTACATGAGTGGCGAGGGCAGGAGGGGCGTAGCGCAGGAAATGCTCAAATTTAAATCGTTCGAGTACCTCAGCGGCGCTAGTGGCTCCTTCGGACTCGAGCCATTTGGCTAACGCCCGCTCCGAATGGTACGCCCAATTGGACCAAGTCTGACCTGCTTCTCTTGGCTGCTCTCTCCAACGTCTTCTCCACCGCTCGGGGGTAATCTCATACGCATGCATAACCGCTTGGCGTACGGCTTCCCAGTTTCCCCTATCCTCTGCCAAAAGGACGTGGTAGGCAACGAGTGCCTTTCCTCCTAGTAATTTAGTGAGAACCAGGGAGGGTTCCGCTGGGGGCAGGTTGCAGCACTCCAGGACTCATTCGGCCCTTTCAAGCCATACTTCAGGTTCGGACTCTGTCCATTTTGGCATGAACGAGTGAGCTTGGCTGAGGGCACTCATTCCCGCTGCAGGAGGGGGAGTGGCGTTCTGTCGTTCTAACATCTGGAGCTTATGGGTGCGCTGTCGCTCTCGATCTTCCCGTTCTCTCTCTCTCTCTTGCCATTCTTTCTACCGTTCTTGACGTTCTAAGTCTTCTCATCTCTCTTGGGCATTTCTTTCTCTCTCTCTCTTTTCACGTTCCTTCTCCCTCTCTGCCTCTTGGGCAATTCTTTCTCTCTCTCTCTCTCTCTGCCCTTTCTTTCTCTCTCTCCGCCTTGGCATTGTCCACTCGCTCTTGAACCCAGTCTCTCAGAGCTTGCCCTGATGGTCCCATGTCCTTTCCAGCGAACATGTAGAATTTGAAGTCCTCATTTTGTTGGGCTCTGGTATTAGTCATCTTGAAATAAGGGTTATATGGACTGTACTCTCTAGCGAATCAAATATGTCTGAGAGGACTCAGGTTGTCTGAAAGGACTCAATTGCAGGAATCTGAAACACTCAATTGTTCAGACTGCAGGAGAATGTATCTGTCTGAATAAGACAGTTGATCAGTAAGTCTGAGGGGACTTTGTTAAAATTCAATATGTCTGAGTAAGACGTGGTTGTTTGCGGCATAAGAGTTTTAATATGTGTATCGGAAGACGTAGCTGGATTTTATGTCACGCTCGGACTTGGCCGGCTGTAGAGTGAAAGTAAGGAGTTGTTCTAATGAACTAGAATGATCAGTCCCGTAAGGGCTTAGATGTGTGTGAAATACACTAATATAATGTCTCAAAAGGACTTGATTTTGGGTTTCCTGCAGGAATTAGAAATTCTCGCCTCTTGCGATGTAGAATTTTTTAAGAGTCTCTTAGGACTTGGAATTTGGTTTTCCCGTAGGAATTAGAAATCCTCGCCTCTCGCGACGTAAATTTTTTTTTTTTAATCTCTTAGGACTTGGAATTTGGTTTTCCCATAGGAATTAGAAATCCTCGCCTCTCGCAACATAAAATTTTTTTGGAGTCTCTTAGGACTCGGAATTTGGTTGAGAAATTCTCGCCTCTTGCGACGTAGAATTTTATTTGGTTTGCCCATAGGACTTGGAAATATGATTCGTCCCTCAGGACTTAGAAATTGCTAACGGGAAAAACCCTAAAAAAATTTTTGCTGAGAAATGAATGAAAAAAAGGAGGGTACACACGATGGGGAAGGGAGGGGTGGTGAAAAGGTCGTCTGACTTTCACCAGAGTTATTTTTAGATTCTCTGTGAATAAACCAGTGTATTTATAGACCGTCTGGGACTCCGGGGAATTTCCCGGTCATTTGAGAGGATAACAGTAAAAATGACCTAGTAATTACCCCTAGAAGCAGAGTTCAAATTTCGCTTTCCTAACACCTAATTCGAGTTTTAACTAAACTGAGAGAGGTATTTCAGCAATGCAAACTGATCTCGTCTTGTCCCGCGTGGGAATTTATTCGCGCCTAAATAATTCACTAATCCGAAATGTGAAGTAAAATTTATCACCGAGGAATTTCGTACTATTCCTCGAAGCAAAAAATATGGCAAAGATTTTAACACAAAAGAATTTCGCACTATTCCTCGAAGCAATAAATATGGCAAAGATTTTAACACAGAGGAATTTTGCACTATTCCTCGAAGCAAAGAATGGTTAGCACTGGTTATTTCCTAACTACCTATCCTAAAAGGCATGCATTAATGAATCTAATATGGCGGTTCTCTTCTCTCAGTGAATACATGCGTCCCTATTCCTAATTCCTAGAAACAGTCACAATTGTAAAAAAAGAAAAAAATTTTGCCAAGATAAACACATTACTTACATGGAACTCTCTTGGTCTGTGCTCTTCATAACAGGTTCGGAATTTGTCTCGCACCCAGCTTAGCTTTGCTAATAGCTGATCTGGTGAGTTGCAAATGCAATGAAGCAACATTAGAGGGAAATGCAACTGCAAAACGAGATCTATGGCCAGGTCGCCATTTTTACGTATTTCCCTGGGTTTATGGTATTTTACAGGCCGGCAACGGAAACTTTATTTAATTGGCCTTGGAGTTCTGACTTGCGTAAAGGGAAATCGTAAACAAGAAGAAAAAGGGGAGAATAAAGTCTCGAATAAGGCTACGTTCACACAGGGCGTTTTTAACCGCGGCGGCCACCGCTCGTTTAACGCTGTAATAGTTCACACGAAGCGTTTTTGACCGCGGCGGCCAACGCGCGGTAATTCTTCTGTATATATATATATATATATATATATATATATATATATATATATATATATATATATATATATATATATATATATATATATATATATATATATATATATATATATATATATATATATAGATAGATAGATAGATAGATAGATAGATAGATAGATAGATAGATAGATAGATAGATAGACAGATAGATATGTATACACTTTTTTGTGACATCCAGTGTCAGAATGGACGTGGAAGAAATAGCTTGCGTTTGGCTGTTGAATCGCAGACTGAATCGGCGCAAACAGCGCCAAAGACGGCATTGGGTACACTCAGTTTTACATGATAGACATACCTTTCCACTGATGACACAAGATGCTTACCTCATGTAATTGTTGGAGATGAGGCCTTTGGGATTATGGAAAATGTTATGCGACCATACAGTGGAAAAAACCTGTCACACAAGAAGAAAATATTTAATTACAGATCGTCAAGAGCACGTACTGTAGGTACATAGAATGTACCTTAGGTATCTTAGCTAATAAGTGGTGCATATTCCATAGGTCTCTCAATGTCAACATTGACTTTGCTGAGGATATAATAAAGGCATGTTGCATATTGCATAACAATATAAGGGCAAGAGATGGTTATAGGTATGAAGATATACTTTATCAACCACCTATGGTAGGCCTACATGAAGGTCATGTTCCAAGAGGAGGCATGTTTGCAACCTCTGCCCGAGACAGATATGCAGATTACTTTGTAAATGAAGGTAAACTCGAATGGCAGGACAGAATGATTTAGGGAAGTTTAGAAGTCTGACAAAGAACAAAAAGGATAAAATATACTCTTCTTAGTTATTAGAAATTTGTTGATGTAAATATAAGATTATATTGTAAGTGAAAGAAAATGTGAGTTTCAGGTTATAATGCTTTTTTATATCCATTGATGATATACAAACATAAGTAATAAAGTTGCTATTCAGTTAACTTACCTAGGTTTTGTTTTTCCTT
>JANJGK010000001.1:34732306-34754806 GCA_039081455.1 Macrobrachium rosenbergii
AAGAACACGACAGTCAGGGACTTCATTAAAAGGGCCCTCTCCCACTGCTCCACCTGGCAGGACACCAACAAGGAATTCGAACGTGCTGCACAAATGTTGGTGAACAATGGTTTCACCAACAAACTCATCAACAAAGAAATTCGAACTGGCCTTGAAAAATGGTACAACGGTGAGAACACACAACCTGCCCCCCAAGATGACATAAAGATCTATTATAAGGCCCGGATGCATCCCCAGTACCGTGAGGACGAGAACTCCATGAAGAAAATCGTCATGGAAAACGTCACCCCGACCGAAGACAGTAAGAGAATAAATCTTATAATTTATTATAAGAACCGCCGCACCCGTGATCTGGTGATGAAAAATAACCCCTCTCCGCCAGCAAGAGAACCCCTCAAGCAGAAGAACGTGGTCTACCAATTTGTATGTCATGTCCGAGGATGCCCCGGCGCTTATATTGGAATGACCACGATGCGTCTGTCTAAAAGGATCTCCTGCCACGCCCAGGAGGGTGCCATCATGAACCACGCCCGTGCTACTCACAATATTTCCATCTCCCGCGACAGTATTATACAAAATATAAGTATAATCGGGAGAGCCGCCGACCCTCGACGTCTGCGCCTGCTAGAGGCGCTCCTCATTGCCGAGACAAAACCAACAATGAATACGACGCAGGAGGCATCGCTCCTACCCACGAATTTAAGAAGGATAATGCAGAACACCCGCCAAATCCAACGAATACCTGAAAACGACAACCCTGAGAATGGAGATGCCCCTGATGAGCGAGGCGCCCTTCGAGACAATCCCCCGACTACGACAGAAAGAGTAGATAATGACATCATTCATCCGCAGCCCAATAGCAGCCAAACTACCGATGATGTCAACAGGCATGACATCACGCAACGGCAGGCCAATGGGAACGCTGGAATGAATGACATTCCCAGGTTGCGAAGATCTGTCAGGATCGAGCTTCGCCGCAGAAATTTGGCTTGAAGTTCGCTGACTGCAACCAATCAGAATTCGCCATCCATGACCCCCCCCCCGCTGAAGCTCGTGTATAAATTCAGAAGGACCTATGCAATCTGCCAGTCCTCTACTAGCTCCCGCTGGAGAATGACAGAAGAGTCTGTCGAAACGCGTCGCGGCAACAATTGTATACAACCAACTGTATAGAATATATAAAGAAGCAGAATCCAGATTTTGACTTTTTATATATATATATATATATTATATATATATAATATATATATAATATATATATATTTTTATATATATTATATATATATATATATATATATATATATATAATATATATATATATATATATATTTATATATATATATATATATATATATATATATATATATATATATATATATATATATATATATATATATATATATATATATATATATATATATATATATAACACACACACACGCACACACACACACACACACACACACACACACACATATATATATATATATATATATATATATATATATATATATATATATATATATATATATATATATATATATATATATATATATATATATATATATATATATATATATATATATATATATATATATATATATATATATATATATATATATATATATATATATATATATATATATATATATATATATATATATATATATATATATATATATATATATATATATATATATATACAGTATAGTGGGGCAGATAACAGAAAAATCATGCAAATGATGACAGAAGCATCAAATTTGGCACAAGTGTCCTCCAAGGTATACTAATCAAATCTGCCTGATTGGCCAATTGAAAATCCAAGATGGCGGCCATTTTCAAGATGGCCACCAAAATAACCCCCTGAAGTAGATGTTTTGCTTAGAAATTTTTGTAGTTGTCTGATTTGCATGATCTAAGTGTGTATTCCTATGTTTTGAATCCTGCTGAACTATATTTTCCTGTTTAAGAGGCACTCTGAGATATGTTTCTCAAGATGACCACCAAGACATTTGTCTTTCTTTACATAAGTTTTGTCCCGGCTAGTACATTTTCAAAGTTATGCATGCCCTGCTGCTGTTTCTTGATCTGCTACTGTTTGCATATGCAGCTGCAGAGTGATGTGCAGTGAAGCTCTGCCTGAGAGCACTTGGCAAACCTTCTTACAGGAGCACTTTGTCAATTCTTGACAGCTTGCTGAAATCGGTGGTAGTGTTGTCCAATGTATCTGCCATGCTTCTCCTTTCTGTGCCCACCCCCATTCAGCTGGACTGCTCATGTATGGATTACAGTGGGTTGCCTGGCCCCAGATGATCCCAGCCTGGTAGGTTGCACGCTTTGCATATTCTCTGAGGTCTGTCAGTGTTGATGGAATTGAGTTGTACAGCCTCTGCTTGCGGGCATAGAGATCTAGTCTTGCTTCGTCCACACCAGTGGCTGCGCTTGATCTGTCGTACATGAGGACAACGAATCTTTCCAGCCTCTGCATGTCAAGATCACGAATCCATGTTGGATGCTGGCTGAGATTGATGAATGTTTCAGTAATATCATCAAATACATTCCAAGTCTGCCATGCCAATTTCTTCGCTTTCCCATGGAAGGCAGACACAATGTCACATCAAGTGAATGCGTGAAAGTAGAGGATCCCTCCAGCTTTCTCGAGCCCAAATAGTTTCTGTAAGGATGGCAGTACAGATATTGCTATGACTAGCACATCTGTGTCATTAACCTTGATGATTATAGACTTGCTCCCATCAGTCGTTGCATCCCTAGTGTGAACAAATATTCGACTGTCAGCTTCTTCGTGATAACATGGGGACACAGCATCCAGAGCCTTCACTGTGTTGCTAATGGCATCCTCTCCTTTTGTGACGATGACTGCACTTGTCGTTTCTGCTTCACACATCTTTTAGGCCAGGAAGTGAAACAGTTCAGTCTTGTTGCTGGGGTCACGATGGAAGCTTTGCCAGTTTCCTGGTGTCTTGCTTGTTCCTGTCACTCTTCCTCTGGTTCCTTTCCCCCTTTTTGACCTTGTCTTTGATTTCAGACTTGATTTCTTGTATACATCAAAGACTATGTCCACCTGCTTGTACCAAGCACCATAGGATTCTACCTTTGGGATGATGTCTTCTTTGGCATAGTCATTAAATGTCTTTGAAGTACGTGGAGGTGAGGCATTGATAAGTGCTGAGCTGTCAATGATGATTGTATCTCCCTTTGGTTCTCCCACTGGGACATTCACTTGTGCTTCAAGAATTTCAACCATTTGTGACTTCTGACAGGTATGAAGCTTGCTGCTGTCACTGAGAGATGCAGGGTATGACTGATTCTTGCGCTTGAAGAATTCTTGCAAGTCACACTGTCTGTTCTGGCTTGAGATGAACAGTTGCGAGAATAACTGACAGTCATCTTTTAGGACTTTCTCCTTAGAAATTCCCTCAGCCTGTTCTTGTTTGAAGACTGAAGCAGGGTTCTTCTTGATTGGATGATAGAAAAGACTTTCAGCTTCATCCTCTAGCCCTTTCATAAATTATAGGAACTGCTCTTTGCCTTGCCGGTCATGTGTAGCTACCATTTCAGCTAGAGTTGGGTCTGCAATGTTCTTTGTATATAGCCTAACACCATCAGGTCTGCTGAATCTTCTTGGAATGGGTTACCCATCTCCTGCATCACTGCAGAGAATGATTTCACCTTTTCAAAGAAAGATTTCTGGGCACTCAGTGTCTGCTCGTGGTGTCTGCTGCTGTATGTGGCATCCTTCATACCAGACATGGTCTCGTATCCAGCTAGTAGACAGCTAACTTCAGGTCCAGTGACCATCCACCTATGAAGTGCTGACGGGTCTTCTGTCAACCCAATTGCTCCTCCGTCACCTTTGATCACTGCATTTTTGTGCTAGTGTGCTTGATCAATCGCCATGCCAGAGAATTCTCTTCTCGACTTGTGGATGATGAAGTTACCATTGTGAAACTCCTTGGCCACGTCTGGATGTTGTTTGTTCAAGTGACATCATATCTCGGAGGTGAATAGTGATCCAACGGGCATAGTTAACATTGTTATTTGCAAAGAAGTAAGGCACCAGTTCTGAAAGTGCTTTACGGTACAAGTTGAAGTCTCCTTCTCTGAATGAGCGGATGAGGGTGAATATCATGAGTTCTATGTCCAGCACCAGACCCCAGAATTAGAACTGCGGACTCTCTTCCGTTTTTCACACCAATCCTCAAAGGTTATTTCTGATGTGCTAGACTCTTCAGAGCAGAAATCACAATATGCCTTCTTCCTCTGTTTGTACAAGCTGCATGCTGTAATCTGGTGTGCTTGTCTTGTGTTTGCGACACTGGATGCAGACACGTAAGACTCTGATGTACCAGATGAGGCCACCCCTGCTTCCACAATGGCACTGGTCCACCCACTGTCTCGTAGTAATGTTTCTATTGATCTCAGTGAAGCCATTTCTATATGGAGGCCTCCGAACATGACAATGAACTTGTCCTCTCCATATTCTTGCCACTTCCACTGTATTTGTTTTGCCAGAGCATACAATGGTTGGTCAGCAACAATTACAGGTGTCTGCTGTGGGTTCAAAAAAGCCACTGTATCATGGACCTTCTCCATGGCATGCTTGATAGTTGCAACAGAGTGTGCCTGGTCTCACTACATAGGCATCATTGCTGATATGCTCACTTCAAATGGACGGCTCCTTTTCTGTGTTGCATAATATGCTGACCATGTGATGCTGACTGCATCAGCCACATTCTCAGTGAGGAAGACTTCTGCCTACCAAGAATATTCTTCTTTCAAATGTGACTTGATCAACTCTGGTGCTGGTAAGGATTGGCTTGCAACTGGAGGATGATTGGGGTTTTTGGTGATGTATGCTGGTCGAATATTGGTGTATGCTTCTGGAAGTTCTGGAACATTTTTAACCCTCATTTTTTACCCTATATCTAGTTTGAGTGACTCACGTTCATCACCAGGATTTCCTGTGTTTGGATGCTGGAAAATGGACACACTTGTACTGTGTAAAGATGTTTCAGCTGTGGTCGCAGTCGGATTATGATCTATGTTGTCAACTGCTCCAGTTGTGAACAAATTCTTTCTCATGACGGGGGGACAGATTACTCCATCTTCCACATACTGTGCAATAACTGCTTCTCCTAACTGTGCTGAGATTTCTAGGACTCAGTCATATGATGTACTGAGCCCATTCTCATGGAACATTTCAATTATTTGTCTCTTCCTCGTCCTGGCAAACACATACAGGCCCATGTAGACTGCAAAATGTGGCTCCCAGTCCTTGGAATGCCTGTGGACATCCGTTCCTTCCTTGTATTTGGCGAAGCAGTTGTACTGTAGAAGTTGTGATATAGCAAAGTCTTATTTCAACGCTCCAGGATGGAGTTGGGACTTCATGTCTGCACCATGTTCGATCATGCATACAAACTGAAGCAGTGATGGTGGCACAGCCTGTTCTAAGTCTTTGTCATGAAAAAAGCTGCTGAAATTCGACTTCTGACAGAGCATGTCTTGTCTTATTATCCCAGCGGCTTTTGCTAGATGGATCGCTTCACCATAACGGGATGCTTCTGATAGAATTGGACCTACATCAGTTTCAACAGCTAACAGAACTTCTCATCCTTGGCGATTAGCTAGCAGCTGTGGAATGTGCAAAAGCAGCTGATCCTTGAGTTGATTAGGATGAACATCAGGCGAGTCAACACCAAGCTGTTCCAGCCTCTGCTTGTAAAGCTTGGTCAAATCAGCAAGCTTGAAAATTGGTGGCCTCTCACTGGCATTTTTCATCTCACAGATGTAGGTGACTAGTTCAGAGAAAGCAATTGGATATGCATCCTTCCAGTGTTCATGTGCTTCTTCTTGCTCCTGCACCTTTAGGTATGCCTCTTCTTGGTTATACAATGCCACCAAACAGCCAGGGTAATATTTCACTTCTTGGGCTACGACATCTCCTGCACTTAGTTTGGTGACAAGTTTTGTATCACTAAGTGTTTTGGCATATTCATTTATTCTCCTATTCACTTGCATTGTCATTGCTTCTCTAAGCTCTCCTCCTTCAGTTTTGCAGAAGAAGCATTCTTTTGTTTTAGTTTCTTGGAGCTTTCGTGGAATCTTACTTTTTTCAGCTCGGTGTAACTTTGTGTTGTTGAACATAAGCCTGCAACTCTCATGATATTGTGCCTTATTTTTTCTCAGCGTTTCCTCTATCCCAGAACCTTTGTCAAGTCTTGCAGGGTCTAGCTTGATTGGTAGCACATTGAGTGAATGAAACAGAGGAATATTCTTTGCCAGGTTTGTATATCCATCATCCCCTCTTCTGGCTGGATTGGCCTGGGGAGATTTTAGATCTTCTTTCTTAACCTCCTGACATAGGCAACACTTGGTCCAGTCTGTTTTCCATGATCGTCCGGTAGAGTTCGCATCCATGATTTTGATGACGTTCAGGGTCAAGGGTTTATCCTTCTACCACCCTGTACATGTAATAGTATAATAGGCCTCTTATGTCCTGTAATATACAATAGGCACTTTCCTGTATGGGATGCAACTAGGTTCTTGCACTGTGCCATACACCTAGTTCAATCGTTCATCCAGTGTCATAAGTCCCGTGTGATCTGTACACCATCCAGATAACTAAAACCCTGTTATCCTTGGCTCAGTTCTCCCGCACTGGCGCGTCCTGTCCATTCAATTCAGGTGCAGCTGCTTAACTGATTTGGGGTTGATTAGGCAGCATTTGGAATACTAGTAGGTTGTTGCAGTATGATGCCAACATAAATTTCCTACTTAGCTGACACTGAACCCCATGCTGAGTTTCACAGCAGTGGTGATGTCACCATTATGCCTTGGTAGTGGCCGGCAATCACTACTTTAATGCAGTGCCTTAACCACGTTATAGCCTAGAAAATATACATCAGCAGGCTTAAAAACATAGGAATTCACTCTTAGATCATGCAATTCAGACAACTTCGCGTGGTTATTTTGGCAGCCATCTTGAAAAATGGCTGCCATTTTGGATATTCAATTGGCCAATCAGGCAGATTTGATTAGTATCCCTTGGAGAACAATATTGCCAAATTTAAGCTTGTATCATCATTTGCACGATTTTTCTAAAATATTACTCCTCTCTGCCCCACTAATATTCATGAAGATACAAATGTTGTTTAATATAAAATTCACACTACTTTGGTAATATCCCCGATGGAGAATGATCACCGAAGGGGAATTTATAAGTGATAAATGGATCGGTACTGCTGGGTCTCGGTCCCTCTACACAATTACCTTCCAACAACTCCAGTCGACGGTCTACCCACTGACCCAACAAGAGAGGTATAAGTTAATGCCAAATCTGCTGTACTTGTGTAACTGTCGAGAGCGGGGAACTTATACTTAGCTTCGGCATTAACCCACCTCTGCCATGACAGCTCGTTGGTACGTTTGGAACGCGCAACTCTTATTATGAAATTTTTTATCACACCGTGATTTATATACATTCATGAAGCTGCAAATGTTGTTTAATATCAAATTCACACTACTCTGGGAATATCCCCGATGGGGAATGATCACCGAAAAGGAATTTATAAGTGATAAATGAATCTGTACTGCCAGGTCTTGATCCCTCGACACAATTACAGTACCTTCCAACAACTCCAGTCGACGGTCTACCCACTGAGCCATTAAGAGAGGTATAAGTTAATACCAAATCTGATGTACTTGTTTACCCATCAAAAGCAGGGAAATCATACTTAGCTTTGGCATTAACCCACTTCTGCCATGACAGCTCATTGGTACGTTTGGAACATGCAGCTGTTATTATTAAATTTTTTATCACACTGTGATTTATATACATTCGTGAAGCTACAAATGTTGTTTAATAACAAATTCACACACTTCGGGAATATCCCAAATGGGGAACACCAAATGGGAATTTATAAGTGATAAATGGATCGGTAGTGCAGGGTCTCGATCCCTCAACACAATTACCTTCCAACAATTCCAGTCAACGGCCTGCCCACTTAGCCATTTGTAGATTCATAAATATATATAAATCATGGTGCAATAAAAAAATTTCATAACAAGAGTTGCGTGTTCCAAACGTACCATTGAGCTGTCATGGTGGAGGTGGGTTAATGCCAAAGCGATGTATAATTTACCCGCTCTTGACAGTTAAACAAGTACAGCAGATGCAGATTTGGCATTAACTTATACCCCTCTTGATGGCTCAGTGGGTGGACGTCGACTGGAGTTGTTGGAGGGTTATTTTGTCGAGGGATCGAGACCCAGCAGTACCGATCCATTTATCACTTATAAATTCCCTTTCAGTGATCATTCCCCATCGGGGATATTCCTGAAGCAGCGTGAATTAGCGGGGGCTGAAGGGTTTAGGCTATGCTTGTTGATGTTATTTCTTGGCCTAAGCAATTTGTTTTTGCGCCTCACTTCCTTGACCTAACTTCTGGTCTATCCCTCTCAGCCTAAGCAATTCTTTATTGTGTCTGCCATCCTCAGCTTAAACAATTCCTCAACTCTCCCGTAAGTGGGTGTTGCCGTCAGTGCACCTCACGTGGCTCACTGTGGGCACTACTTAAGGTTCCATGCAGTGTCCTTTCGGCTCTTAGCTGCAACCTCTTTCATTCCTTTTTCTTTACCTCCCTTCATATTCTCTTTCTTCCATCTGACTTTCTACCCTTTTTAACAACTTTCACAGTGCACCTGCAAGGGTTTCCTCGGGTTACACCTTTCAAAACTTCTCACCGTCAGTTTCCCTTTGAGCACTGAATGTCCTCATAGGAACCAGCACTTGGCTTTTGGCCTAAATTCTATATTCCAATTCCAGTTCCTCAACTCTTTCTTTCCCTTCCGGCTTTTCCTATCAAAGAATGTTTAGTTACGATGAAGCTCGCTTAGCAAATCTATTGGTCTTTATAGCACGACCCATATTAACCGACAGCACGATTTGCGTAATTGCAGACTTAGCAGCATCCCGAGATGTTTCTTCTTGAAGAAACCCTGAGTGGCGTTTAGCTTTTTTTCCAAATAAACGAAGGCAATCATCCTAGTAAGTAACCTCATATACAAAATATTTCATATTTTTACATGGCGACAGGAAAGACTAGTAATTATTAAGACTTTGGTATTTTAATTGGCCTACTCTTGGTACCATCAAAATGTCTTTCCTGCCGTCCAAACGGTGAAAATGGATAGCTTGCTAATTCCTCCTCCTTCCATATGCTTTCACTTGAGCGAAACCGGCGACGAGGAGCTAAGCAGCCCCGCAGTCAGATCAGAGGCCTTGTTCGTCTGGGAAGGTCCATACATTTTATATTCGTCTAACATGCCTATGTTAGGCTAAAGGCATATCTTGGCATCAGTGACTCTCCGTTACCCTCTTGTGACCACCTGCTGAAATCTATCAACAACGCGCTTGTGCAAGGTTCGACAACGGTGATGTAGCTCTCGGACTAATAGCTCTAGCTTAGTCCTAAATTCCCATTGTAAATAATTGTTATTGGGTTTGGTTTTGATGTATCGGCCCTGTATTTCCTTCCTGTTAACTAATGTAAACCTCAGTTGCTCAATTACAAGAAAGCGAGCGAAGCTGAATGGAGGAAGCGCTCTACGATCTGTGTGAACTGCCTTGTTTATTTGTGATAACCACGCGATTTCAAAGGCGTATTTGTGTAATAAATATCACTTATGTAACGCATTTTTCCTTCCAACCTTATTTGAATAAAATCTCAGACTTTTAGAGGTGTTCAGCTTACCTCCATAATTTTAGGGTTACTTCTTTCACTAAGATGCATATTGTTAGTGCTTGGTACCAGTTTCTCTTATTCGTTTTAATACAATTAACTAAACGTATTTAAAAGGCAATAACATTTTACCACAACCATTCTGTTCTAGAGCAACCTGTTTATTAAAACCGTATTGAGAATTCTTTGGTAGAATATGGGGCCTATGTACCAATAAATTTTTTATAGCCTGTATTTTACTTCATTCACTAATCTACAAATTCTTCAACAGTTTATAAATTTCATTTGCGTAATAAGCAGAAGTGATAACAGTTAAAGAGACCCATTAACACAAATACCATTTCATATGATACATCCACATGATTCATTCCATATCTAACGGCAGTCATGTTAAAATCCTCCAAACATTTTTGTACTATTTTGTTCGTTCATCTTCTATTCGGTTTCAAATTCACAAACTCACTGAGCCAATATTATCCGTAATAGTTACTATCCTAAACAACCAGTCCTAAGAATTATTAGTCTTTAAATTGGTTTCATGGATAAAATAGAATGGAACATAGCATTTAATTAAGCCTAAGGCCAAGCGCTGGGACCTATGAGGTCATTCAGCGCTGAAAGGGAAAATTGAGAGTAGAAAGGCTTGAAAGGTGTAACAGGAGAAAGACCTCGCAGTTGCACAATGAAACAATTAATAGGAGAGGGTCGAAAGAAAGATTTAAGAGAATACGAACGTAGGTACATTAAAAGGAATGAAAAGGGTTGTAGCTAGGGGACGAAAGGACGCTGCAAAAAGCCTTAAATAATGCCAACAGGGCACCTCATGAGGTGCACTGACGGCGCTACCACCCTACGGGGGTTTCGTGGATAGTTGTGAAAATAAATGGTCATTACCCTATACTAGTGACGTGTGAAACTTAATGGAATATGAAATATGGGCAAAAGGCAAAGTGCTATACCTATGAGGTTATTCAGAACCGAACTGACCTATTTAATGGAAATCGTTAAAAATCATTAAATGTTTTTAGCAAAAGAAACTTTGCATCTCAAAGTTTTTGTGTGGCCAACCAGCTTTGTTTGCCAAACGACCGCTCCCCCCCCCCCTCAAAAACGTCGGGCAATACTTTAACAAGAATTTAACTTTAGTATTTCATTTTTTTTTTTTTTTTTTTTATAAATCTGTGAATTAAAATCCTTTTCATTTCCGGCTTGCAGCTAATGCTCAACAATAGGATGATTATAAAATTCGCTGATCATATGCGTTTTGAAATGGTAGTGAAGGAATATGAGGACAAATCTATTGATATTGTGAAGGTAAGTCTGTAAGAGTTATTAATTTGAGTAGTGTTTACACATGTCTCCATAAGATTATGCACCTTTCGATATGTATGGTGATTAGGTCATCGGTGTCCTAAGTCGTTACGGGAAGGTGCACTTTGTACGACACACGGAAAACCTGTTGAACGGTACCCGAACGGCAAGTATGAAGGTAAGAGAGAGCGTTCCGTTATCGGTTAACTGGATTAACAGGCAGGACTGGCCTTTGGAATGGATACGGGTTGTTCTTAGTATGGTTATTTTTGGTACTGCCTTTTGTAATAACTTTGATTTGGTGTGCTAGAAAAACTAGACTGTTATTCCGGATAAGGTTGAAACTTCCATAAATATGTTGAGTATGAGGATATTGTAAATTTTCCAAAAGAGTGAATTGTAAATTCTTTTATTTTATCAAAAGTATGGTATATAGCCCATACGTTACCAAAATAAAGAAATATATTTGTAATATCAATGCATGTATCTTTCTGCACATTTGGAAGGGGATGTACAGTCCACTAAAAAGGGGCATGTTGTGTCCACGCGGAAGTAAAGGGCATTGGGAATGGTTTGATGTGTACTACAAAACTCAAACTATCTTCAGCTGCACAGTATTTAAAGATGTTTTGAACGTAGGTACAATAAAAGGTCAGAGTGCGTATTATTGTAAACTTAGATTTAGTTATTTGTTATTAAGAGATATAGTTGATGTATCTTATGTGACACCGGCGTTCTGTTAGATTGCCATTGAGGTAATAAGGAAAATGTTACATTTTTCAATCAAGAAACATTCTTATATTATTTTAAATATGAGATAACGTGGGATACTTCCCATAACATAAATAAAACCCAAACTAAGAAAATGCCCTAACAATAAGAAAAATTACAAGCCTTAAGAAATAATAAAATACACAGCAAGGCATTAAGTGTTCATCAATTGTCTTAAGCTTACCTTTCAAGCGGGCAAAAGAGGGCTTATCTTTCACCGTCTATGATAATCAGCTCGAACAACAACAATGCCCCATATTTCACAAAAGATCTCATATTGCCTTGTCGGCCACTCTCATTTGAACAAACGAACTTACATCACCGCAGTGACACTTCCTACAAATCCAGATATATAACCGGATAAGGCTTCTGGAAGTGTCTATGCTAACTTTACTTCCATCCACATGTGTGTTGTAACTAAGGGCCTTCAAGTCGTGTTCGGACCATGCTGAATCCGAAAAATACCCAAGCATCTGCTTCTTGCCCTGTTTGACCTCTGCACAACAGTGGTGTACTAATGTTTGATAAAACATAGCTCGGTCACTACCAATGTGTCGACCTTGACACAAATCAGGCGCATCCCAAGTTTTACTCTGCCACAGCATGTGTTACCAACATTTGCACATATGGCGACTACTTCTCCCGAAAGCAGCACAGCCTTCCACATTTTAAGAAAATGGCAACACACGTAATTAACATAATTACTAACAACAAGGACAGAACACTCAGTTCCACTAATTCATTTCTGTAAAGGAGTTAATATAATCAATTTCTTCTTCTTCTGTCAACGCTGGCAAAGTAGAAATCTCCACCATGCCTGGTAACTCCACCGCTCCAAGATAATGGTGCGTGTGTTGCAGGAAAATTTTCGCCGACGAATTATAAATTCTTCTGCGCAGGACCATGGACAGGGCAGAGATTATTCTGCATGTTGTAGACGAATTAGCGGAGAGCGTAACAATCTTGCAGCTCTTGCAGTACACCACCGTTGGTGTTGTCATGGGAACCACCATGTAGGCAGTGAGGACTGGTCGAAAGGCACAGTGTGAAGCTGTCTCGTTATGCGTTAGTTGTAACTCGCATCCCCTTAAGTCTACGCCCCTTAACACAAACATTTAGCTATCACAAATATACCTTTTGTGGGCTAACACACATCCTGACCTGTAATATATAGCCGAAGATTGATACCTATCACCCAGAACGTACATATTCTCTGTTCCCTATAATATTACTACAGAGACATTATATGTGAAAGGAAAAGGTCTTATTATATAACTGCAAAACGACTCCTTGTCACTAGTCGGAATCTCTATAATTAACCCCTGTCAGACAAACATATCTTAATTGTCCCATAATACCTACACAAATCACTACCTGTGAAATTATATTAGACCCCCAGTCATAAGCTGCATCCTTCAAAGTGGACTCTAACACCCCAAAGGTAAAATGTCACTAGAAATATGCCCCATGTGAAGCTACTATTACCACTTGTACCTGAGATTGAATCTCATCCAACAAAGAATCGGTTTCCTTCTCAATATTTAAAAGTGCAATGTGCACTGTAAAGAAAACAATTTTCACTTGTAGGTCGCCTCTAATCCCCTGAACAGTAAATTGCAAAAAATTGTAAGTCTTCCTCAAATCCTGAAAAGTGCCCCGTAATTCCGTGTTACTAGTACGTAATTTCGCCAAATCCCTCCCCTGATCAGCCAACTTTGCTAAACTCATGATTGCTAATCCCCCAATTGCTGCTATCGCCACTGCTGTTCCTACCAAAGCGGCTACTGCCATTTACGCCTCCTAGGATGAGTACCCGCCAACTGTATACAATTTGGCTTCGTATCCAGAGCCCATGTCAATGTCTTCGTAATTTTACCTTGAATTCTGTCAGCTGTACCCTTACTTTCTGATAAGAAACATGAAAAAAAGGTTGGAAAAATTACGTTTAATATTCGCTTTCTCTATTGTCCTCATAAGCGTTTCAACGCTATCCCGAGAACTTTCCAACTTCAACCTGGCTGACCCCAGATCCTCGGATTCCACACTCATCAAAATTTTGTCAGATGCCAATCACATTTCATGGTCTTCTTCAATAACCACATCCGGTCCCAGATACATCTTTCCTCTTGCATCCATAGCTGCCACCAAAGCGAAGAGCAAGCAAAATCTCCGCATCTAAAAACAGAGAGAGAGAGAAAAAGCTGTAAATAAAATTAATGCTTAATCCCACAAAGAAAAAGCAGAGAAAAATTGAAAAAAACTCCACGGTCAACACACCCCTCATTTTAAAACTCGTTATTCCCCCACAAAAAAACCGAAACAAACATTAAATTGTTCTTTTAGTCTTCAAAATGTGTGTTAACCTCGTCACCCCTGTGTCTTCATCCAGAACTACGAACCTATTTCCCATTTTCTCTTCTATAACCCGAAACGGCCAGTCGAATTTTGGATTCAACTTATAATTCAAGTAATTTCTGAAATTAATCATTGAAAATACCTTGTCCCCAACTGCAACTCTTACGCCATCTGATTTTGCACTGCTTCACGCGGTCATGTCTAGAGTCTTTGACTCCAAATTACTACTACCGTAAGACGTGCATGTCTCTCTTTAACTGTAGCAACCAAAGATTTAACTGTATTGTCACAGCATGAAGTATGGACAACAAATCAAATGCACCATGAACTGGATAACCAAATAATGCCTCTACAGGCGAGGCACCATTGGTGTCACTAACCACTGTGCTTATGCTATGCCTCACGAGGTCTATTTATCTATCACAATTCTTATCATTACCACCCACTGTAACTCGAAGAACTTCAAGCACTATCCTATTGGCTCGCTCACAAAACCCATTAGCTTCTGGCCTATACAGAAGAATATTTACTTTCTCTATCCCCATAACTTCTGCAAGACACTCTAACGTTCTATTCACAAACTCTTTCCCATTATCATTGATAAGCGTCTCTGGAACCCCATATCGGCAAATATACCCACTGAAAAATTTCACCATAACCTCATCCGCCATCTCATTCTTCAACGGAAAAATCTCCACAAACCTCATTAACTCATCTATAATCACAAACAAATGCTTATATCCAAACTCTGATTCATAAAAATTCGTAAGTAGATCCATGTGAACCCTTTGAAATGGCCTACTTGGGATAGGAAAAGACCTCAATTTACACGACATACCCCTCACCAGTTTACAAAAATTACACACAGAACACCCCTTCACAAAATTTTCCACTGAAGAAAACATGTTCTTCAAGGAAAACCTATTTACAATGCACTATATCCAAAACCACTGGAATTAATTCTTTTGACACCACGATCTGTGTTGTATCACCCTTATCCTCACTGCTTCTCAACGTATATTAATTCTCCTCACCAACAACTTACCCTCTAACTCCAGACCTAATTAAGGTAATCTATCACCTTTTCTCACAAATTCACCTCTAAGAAATGCCTTTGAGTCTGCTAATACCCCATCATCAACCTGTTTCTTCTCTACCAAACTACTATCCCAATCCACACACTCACCAGCTACAGTACATGCATGCTCACCCACCATGTCCAAAAGATGCCTACTAAGAGCATCTGCCACCACATTATGTAACTAAACTTAGCATCAAAATCCCTAATTGTCAAAAACCACCTAGCCCTATTAGGAGAAAGACCAGGCTTATTAAAAAAGACCCAACAATGGCTTATGATCCGTAAGAACTTTCACCTTATTACCCATCAGTAACATCTTAAAATGCACTAAACTGGGCACCACAGGGAAAGTCTCTTTGTCCACTGTCACCATTACCCATTCATTGCATCTTCATGTCTTGAACTTTTTACTATAAAAACTATTGGATGCAATTTACCCTCAAATTTTTGCATTAAACAAGCACCTACCCGCTCCTGACTGGCATCAGTCACTAATGTGAAAGGAAGCGAAAAATCCGAGAATTTCAAAACTGGAGGACTCATCAAAGCCTCTTTGACTTTCTGAAAGGCTGCCTGCTGAGTCTTACCCCATGAAAACTGTGCGCCATCCCTCAGTAGATCAGTCAAAGGCGCCAACAACATAGAAAAACCTTTCACAAGCCTGCAGAAAAATCACGCCATCCTGTGAACGAGCGGACCTGTTTTTTTTTTTTTACTTGGGTGTAGGAAAATTCGCAATTGCTCTGACCTTCTCGTCATTCACTCAGACACCTTCGTTCGAAAAGATGTCCTAAATATACAATTTGTCTCTTCAAGAAATCACACTTGGCTAGTTTAACCTTCAGACCTGCCTTTCTAAGCCTCCTAAGGATTTCCCTATGCACTTCTAAGTGTTCCTCCTTTGGAATCCATAGCAATCAAAATGTCATCCATATACACAAACATATTCTTCCTTAACATCCTGCGCAAGACTGTATTCACTAGCCTCGTAAATGTCATAGGACTACCTGACAAACCAAAAGGCATTCGTGTAAATTCATAATGTCCCTTTGGTATAAAAAAAAGCTGTTACCTTTCTACTCTCCTGGCACAATGTCACTTGCAAAAACCCTTGCATGAGGTCAATTGGTATAGATATTTCTACCTCCAATCTCCACAAACAAATCCTACAAAATTGCCACTGGATACCTATCTGGAATGGCCTTCTCATTCAATTTCCTAAAATCCATGCATACACGGATTGAACCATCCTTCTTAGGTACCACCAACAACAGGAAATTAAACGGTGATGAGAATACCTCCCTCCTCCCACTTATTAACCTCTTGCTCCACCTGCTCCCTAACCTTGGAAGGTGTCTTATAAGATGGGACATAAATGGGCTCCGTCCCTTCCTCTAACTATACCTGATGGTCTAACAATCTCCTAGCACCAATGTATCTCCTTTCAGAGCAATAACATCCGAATATTCAGCTAACACCTCACCTAACTTCTCTATGTATTCAATATAATCTGCCTCACCCAAATAAATCCTATAAATCTACCTTCTAACCTCCATTTCAGCCTCCGAAAATCCATTATCCTCCCCTATGAATGTCACTGATTCAGTGTCCCCTCTCCATTCCACCAAACCTACAATATAGGTTTTCCTCTGATATCTCCTAACTGAATTATTGCAGTTTCACAATGCCACCCATGTAACTCCATTATTTGACACTTTATTTATTGAAACTGTACTCACCACACCTTTAAGTTTCTCACTACCTTCCTCCACACACACACCTGTTTGTTCACCTTTATGTCACCCACTTTCACTTTCACCAGACCAACCATCCTAGTTCCAGAACAATATCCTCCAACAAGACACCTTTATATACTCTCTTACCCTCACCTTTAGGGTCACTATTTCCCTGTGATCGATTATCACCTACAATTTCCTACTTATTTCCACTTACAGATATATTCCCCTATTTCCTCAACACCCACGTACGGGATAAAACCCCCAGTTTCACCAATTGTTATACCTCCTTTACTAGGGTATATAGAAATACCAATCCTAGTACATGCCAGATGCCTCAACAAAACCTTATTACCCAGATGGAACACCTCTTACCGCCAAAATTGGTTTTGTTGTTAACTGCTTCCCAGCAAAAAACAGATATCCACCTCTCCTACAATGTCCAATCTATGATCATGGACATTTCACACCTTCCCCTCTGAATGCCTTAACCAAAACTGGAAAAACATTGACTGATAAAAAACATAGTCCACTAAACTGACTGAAGCCCCGTATCTAGAAAAATCCAAATATTAGACCCACATACGGCTCCCTTCACCACAGGCTTCGGTTCCACTTCTTCTTCTTCTTCCCAGCTTGTTCCCATTTTTATATGGGGTCGCAGTGATGCCTTAAATGAAGGACTTTGATTTGGCTTTCGGGTAGACTTTGTAGTCCTGATCGGCAGCCCTGCCTGACATCGCCTAGACCCCAGTATTGTGTACATGTATTATGCCAGTTCACCAGTGCTCTTTCTCCCGGCAGCGAGGAGTTGTTACGCAGTGAGGTCGACAGTTGAGACATGTGAGGTGTTTGTTATGTTTTTAGAAGATGTTGGAGTGGCTTTGTTTGTGTGTGTAATAGTCTGTAACTCCCATTTGCTTTTAAGTAAACCTATCCATTGATTACATACTTAATCCCGGGGTGCCTACACGGATAGCAAAGTGTCCGCCTCTCTGACCGGTCGGCTGCAGATTTGAACCCGTGCCACAGACCTCTAAGAAGTCTGAGGATGCTGCCTTAGCCAACTTGACCATAGGCTTCGGTTCCACTATATCTCCCAAAAGCCCTATATGATATGAACAGCTTAACCTTCCCCTTTTGGCTGATCTGCCCTGCAAAAATTCTGTCTATTTTTAGACTTCCTTGGGTATCCCTCCTGAGGAGCTTTCCTATAGCTATCAATAAAATTCTGAGTTACTGGCCTAAAATTACTTCTTTAGAGTAATGGATAAAACTGCTAAGAATGGTCTGCACTTTTGCATCCAGCACAGTATTTAACTTGGTAAAACTTCTTCATATGCCCTGTGCTATCGCAATTAAAATAGTGAAACTGTGGTGTTTGATCCGAAGATTTCCTATCACTCTCCACTTTAACACAAAAAACCACTAGAGGCAAAATCTGAACCGCCCTGTGAAAAGTTCTTATGACCACCCATCGTGGTTTTCAGCATCCCATTGAAAAATGTGCTATCCACCATCGGGTATTTCAACATGCGCTTTCGGAGCTGGGCAAAAATCAATCCCTCATCAGACGTAGACTCTACACGACTATCAAAACTACCCACTACTGTGTCAGGGACGTCATTCAGGAGCCAGGAAAACTGCAACAACTTCTGAAGGTTCCCTAACGATATAAAATTGCCAGATACTCAGCTTGAACCTCTCAATTTCCCCACTAAGTCTGAAGCTGCATCAAACGACTGAGAGCTATACTCTACCATAGAATTCTGTCCCTTCTTGATCCTATAGAATGCTCTCATATCCCGAACCAAGTCACCGCACCCGTCCACTCCATACGAAGTTCATAAAAAATCTTTCTTGTCATCCCAAGTCCAGCATTACTTAAACTGAAAGCTACGACAGCGTCAACCAATATCCCCGACGTCCAAAGCCAGAAAACCTTTAGATACATTAAAAGCTTCTGCCTCATTTGTGACCTTCTTCGTATTCAAATTCTTTTGAACAGACTTAATAAAAATTTCAACAGGCTGTCTCAAAACTCCATTCATCAACCCCAGAAAAGGCTGAGTTGGAGAGTCCAAGGTGGTGACATTATGGACCAAAGTCTTCTTATCTTCTGACTCATCACCCGACATCTTCGTGGCTTTTTTTCTGTCCCTTGCTAGCAAAATTAGGTTTCTTAAAAATCTTCGAAAAAATTTTACCTGACTTCAGATACATTTAACAATAAAAACACACCCCAACCGCAAACGCACATAGCATAAAAAACAATTTTTTCCAACCCACAACGAAACAAAAAAAAAAAATAATAATAATCAAAATATTAAGATCCCTTAACTGTAGCTATTCGCAAACTCCACTCCACGGGAGAAAATCCCTTCTCTCATACACGCTCCAGTGACCCAGTCAAACAGCTGAGCCCAAGGACATCTTGTTTTCAAAGTTTAATTCCCAAGTCATCCTTCAAGGAAAGAAAGAAAATGAATCACAGAAACAAATCTCACTCTTCGACACTCGACTCCTCAGTCTCATGCAAGAAACTGCTGAGCTAGCAACGAGGTAAGGACGAGTCTATGCAAAGAGGGGAACCCTGAACATAATCACCACTTATGACACAAGTCTCCTTCCCACATTATACCCCATGTCACATATCCCACAAAAAAAAAAAAAAAAACAATAATTCAATAAGGGAGAAGAGAGAGAGAGAGAGAGAGAGAAACAAGGGAATTGAGATGCAAAGAAGCTACAATGAAAATAAAAAAAGTTACATTTTCCCCTTCCACTGCATCCCAAAATTCGTGGTCACACCCTTATTTTCACAAAAAACACACAAAAATACACACCCAGGCTCCAAACCGCCGTAAAAATACCCGACATGTTAATCACTCCTCCCTAAATCACCCACTGAATAAGGCTGACCGTCAAAATGACGACACAGTAACCACACTCTGTGCGTTTCCTCCATGACAAGGAAGTGTTAATGCAATTAATTTTCTTCCCAACTGATGGCTTACCAAATGCATGCATCTCTACAGACAATGCCCTTTCTCTATACAACATCTGTTACAAACATACTCTCTCCTCAGAGTGGATTTGCGACACTGTTCGTTAGCGCCTATACCGCTGCCCACCAATTCTGTTATAAGAAATAAACATTCATACATCCTTTTGCCCAACTTACCTGGCAAAAATCATGCAGGCTGATACCTGACCAAAGTAAACCATATCTTTCTCTCCCTCTCACATTCTCCCTCTCTCTCTTAAACTATAATACAATTCCACATCTAAACGGGTATGTTTAAATCAAACCTAGGATACAAAAATATACTTTATTTTGTGAGCCCAACATGAGATTGATTAAATAAAAAAAAATGAGCTAATACCAGGTTATTAAACTCCCACCTACAATGTCACTAAAACATAAGTGATAATAAAAGAGAAACCAAACTCCTTCCCCCACGTTGATACTAAGTGTCCCATACTAACACTAAAGTCCATTAGTCAGACACAATAAAGACAGATGTCTAAAACAGTCACCTCTGACCATTGTCCACACTATTTGCACTCCTGTGCATGGTTTATCCCAGTAACATCTGTCAATCAAGAAACATTTTTATATTAGTTTAAATATGAGATAATATGGGATATTTCCTATAACATAATTAAAACCCAGACAAAGAAAAGTCACAAATAATTAGAAAAATCACAAGCCTTGATAAATAATAAAATACATGGTGAGGCATTGAATGTTCATCAATCGTCATAAGCCTACCTTACCAACTGGTAATAGAGAGTTTAACTTTCACCGTCTATGATAATCAGCTCCAACATCAACAATGCCCCATATTTCACAAAAGATCTCGCACTTGCCTTATCAGCCACTTCCATTTGAACAAACAAACTTATATCACCGCAGTGACACTCCTTATAAATCCAGATCTATAACCGGATTAGCCTTCTGGAAGTTTCTATGCTGACTTTACTTCTGTTCACACGTGTATTGTAACTAAGGGCCTTTGAGAAGACTGAAAATGCTGAATTGCGCCAGAAGTGCCCAGTTGTGTTTGGACCATGCTGAATCCGAAAAACATCCAGGCATCCACTTCTTGCCCTGTTTGACCTCTGCACAACAGTGGCGTACCAGTGTTTAATTAAAACATATATATATATATATATATATATATATATATATATATATATATATATATATATATATATATATATATATATATATATATATATATATTATATCAACTGCCATGGTAGTTGGCATTCAGTAAAGCTCAGCCATAAGAGGTAAGCAAAAACCCTGATTTTGTCCTTTTATAACTGAAAATATTCAACCAATTGGGAAGACACTTTGGCTTCAGAGGGTTCCCACTAAGGTCTCTAATCGTGCCAAATTTTATCGAAATCTGTTCAGCCGTTCCAGAGATCCAGATATCGACTTTTGATGTTCAGGGGATGTGGTAGGGGGTGGGTAGGTGGGTGACAGTCCTAACATATCTGTGGAACAATAACGGTAAAAAATACAGTCGTGATACTTAGTTTTTCTAAAAACTCGTATTTTGGAGGGGTGCCTTTCGGGGTTTGTTTTTTAAAATAATGAAATTTTAAAGTTACAGTATGCCATTCAAATTAGCCACCAAAATTCAAATTTCCTGATGCTCAAGTACGGATGCTCACAACATCAGAAGAGATGCCGTTTATTTAATGTGTGTGAATAGCAAGTGGTGTTAGGAGAAGCTGGCTGACTTAATGTCAATTATCTTAATTAAAATTATCACACGTTGAATTTACCTACGCGGTTTTGGTTTGCGTGGTCGTTGACCCACCCTACATAAAGAACCTCAATATTTAGAATGTTTTCTCACACACACACACCTACATATATATATATATATATATATATATATATATATATATATATATATATATATATATATATATATATATATATATATATATATATATATATATATATATATATATATACAGTATATATATATATATATATATATATATATATATATATATATATATATATATATATATATATATATATATATATATATATATATATATATATATATATATATATATATATATATATATATATATATATATATATATATATATATATATATATATATATATATATATATATATATATATATATATATATATATATATATATATATATATATATATATATATATATATATATATATATATATATATATATATATATATATATATATATATATATATATATATATATATATATATATATATATATATATATATATATATATATATATATATATATATATATATATATATATATTATGCAGCATATTAGCTGAGCTGACCATAATCACGGAGAACCCACATAAGTCTAAGAAAACTATGCTTGGCGAATTATAACCCCTTTTCCTTTGTTACCACATTTTTCTTGATCTAGGGCGTTGCCACTGCA
>JANJGK010000001.1:34759806-34761363 GCA_039081455.1 Macrobrachium rosenbergii
CAATGGGTAGGGTCATTAATTATATACAGTGAGCAATAATGCAGTACCTGGCAAACAAGCAATCTAAGGATGAAGGGGCCAGTGTACAATTATCCCTGTTATAACAATAACTTGGTTAGGTCAAAATTACATTAAATTGTCTCAGTTAATTATTTTTCAAAAGGTATGAACTCCAGGATAATGGAATCAATTCATGAAAAAGTTCTGTGGGGCCAACAACGGACTCTTGCAATCAGGCTCCGACCAGGAATGGTAGCAAAATTTGGATGGCAGTCAGACTTAGCAGACAAAGATTTGCAACTGAGCAGATAATATCTCCCTGGAAGAGAAGTTATGAGTTAACACCACACGAAATGAGAGAAATGAAATCTCCCTATAAAATATTACACAAATGCACGTTCTTAAATGCTAAACATTATGTAGCTCAGAAGATAGTTATAAGAAATCACGTAATCACAGTCTTTGAATACTAGTGGGGTTGGGCTCAGAAACAATAAACACGTGTTGCCAACACACAAAGGGGCAACTTCAACACTTGTATCACTTAGACTAATTTGCCCTTAATTTGCACTGGGGAAGAGATAATCGGATATTTATCACTGGATCCTTTTACTTGATTTCAAGGCACATTACGGGGCAATTTACGGGATGACAAAGCAGGGCAACTTAACAAAGGGAAATGCTTTTGTGGAAAAAGGAATTGAAGTTTAAAGGAATGGAAAATTTAAGGGTTTTCAGGGAGGAGGGAAAGGGTTAGCTTACAGACTACTTGCAATCCACGAACCTGGTCTAACTGTTGTTGGCGCCAAACAATCGATTCGGCCGTTCATTCAATGTAGTTTCACTCAGCGTAGAGCGGAAAGGAACGCAGGACATGCGTCCCTGCCAAGATACAGGAGGTCTCTGGCTGGCTTCTCTCAGACGACGGCGGCTGGCGTGGGTTGTAGTTGTCGAAAGTAATACAGCCAGCAAAAAAAGCAGCGGGAAAGGATCCTTCAAGAGTAAGTACTTAGAGGTTAAGGTCCTACCTGGCGGCTAGCCCCACTATGCTTATTAAGCTTCCCCATACCTAACTACTCCCACATCGCGTGATGAGGGTTAAAAGGGGGTCCCCCATTGCTTCCCCAGATCAGGCTATTGAGGAATTGATTCCTATACTGCTACAAACTGGTGCGAGCCGCTATTCTCTGGTTCAAAATACTCTCACTACTACGTCGCCCCCCCTATCTCCCTGCCCCAATGTTCAAATGAACAGAGAAACTGTATTTCAAAATTAATGATGCACTGTGGTCTAAATGAGGGAGGGACAAATCCTTGCCAATATATATATATATATATATATATATATATATATATATATATATATATATATATATATATATATATATATATATATATATATATATATATATATATATATATATATATATATATATATATGTGTGTGTGTGTGTGTGTGTGTGTGTGTGTGTGTGTGTGTGTGTGTGTGTGTGTGTGTGTTTGCACTCATCCTCGTAGTCAAGTGGTTGTAGTATTCACCAGAAGCCTGAGAAGAAT
>JANJGK010000001.1:34761463-34771463 GCA_039081455.1 Macrobrachium rosenbergii
GGTGTTACGTAAGGCGATTTGAATGCAGTGTGAAAGATGTTGGTTGGGAAATGCTAAAAGGGGGGAGAATTATAGAGGGATGAATAAATTTGTTTGTATTTAGCATTTCCCAACTTTTTGAGAGAGAGAGAGAGAGAGAGAGAGAGAGAGAGAGAGAGTGAGTGTAATTGTCGTAAGTGAGTGCTTCGGTTGTTGGAAGAGGGATGAGGTCGGTAGTTTGTTTACAGCGCTGTCTGTCTGTGGAATATATGAAGGATTTTTTTCGGTTTTGGAGGGAGTCTTGAGTCTTGAGTCTTGAATCAGAGCTAGTGCTAGTCAGTCATTTGGTTTTGGACAGTTTTTTTGTGTGCTTTTGAGAGTTGTTGGTTTTTCTTGTTAGTGTACTGTTCTTGTTGTGTGTATAGTTCTATCTTCTTTTTTTTGTTTCCTTGTTTTGTTTGTGTGGTTTTGGGTGCTGTGTTGGCGACCGTGGACGCCTTACTCCATCTTCCAGCAACCGAGGATCAGGGTGAGTGTTGTGTACAGTGAGTGGTCCCCAGCAGGCGTGCCAGGGCGGTCCATAGCTTGGACAGGAAGGCTGGAACCCTGTCCATAGTTATGTGGTCCGGGACACAAAACCGGCTGACCCAGCTGGAGAGGAGGGCCTCAGCGCATGCACTGGAGGTGGCTTCTTCCATGGGCGTCGCTTCGGGCCACCTGGTGGAGCAGTTGATGACTGTCAGAAGGTATCTGGCTCCTCCTGATGGGGAAAGAGGACCCACTACGTCGATGTGGATGTGCCCGAAACGTCTCCCCGGCTGGGGAAAGTCGCCCACCCCTGATTCGGTGTGCCACCCTACTTTGCTGGCCTGGCACTGTATGCACTGCCTTGCCCAGGCCGTTGCGTCCTCCCATATGCCATGCCAGACGAACTTCCCCGCCAGTAGCCTGGCTGTTGTCCTGCCGGAGGGGTGGGACAGTCCGTGGATGACGTCGAAGACCAGCCGACGACAGGAGGCAGGCACCAGTGGGTGGGGGTGGCCAGTGCTTATGTCGCTCAGTGGTGTTGGCCCCCCAGGGGCAAGGGGCACGTCCTTCCACTTCAGTGATGTGATGGCGGTGTGGTAAGCTGGAATCTCTGGGTCGGCGGCTTGTTCCCGGGCGAGGTCCTCGTAGTCGATCCTGAGCTGCACTCCGTCGATTTCAATCCTCGAGAGGGCGTCGGCTACTGAGTTCTTCCTGCTGGGGAGGTACTTGATGGTGCAGGTGAACTCCGTGAGGTGCCGCTGCTGCCTGGAGGACCATGCATCCCCCAGCTTTGTGAAGGTGTGGACCAGCGGCTGGTGGTCCGTACAAACTCTGAAGGGTGTACCCTTCAGGAGGAATTTGAAGTGGCGTACCGCCTAGTACACCGCGAAAAGTTCCCTGTCTAAGGTGCTGTAGCGGGACTCGGTGGGGCTGAGCTTCCTGCTGAAGAAGGCAATGGGCTGAGGGGCTCCGTTGATGACCTGTTCCAGGACAGCCCCACAGGCGATGTTGCTGGCGTCCTTTGTTAGCTGGAGGGGGCTGCTGGGGTCCTGGTGGGCCAAAGCTGTTGCCTTGGCAAGGGCGGCCTTCTTCAGGGAGAAGGCCTACTGCTGGTCGGGGCCCCACACTAAGGTCTTCAGACGGCCCTTGAGGATCTCCGTCAGGGGGGCCATGGTGTGCACGACCCCGGGGATGAACCTCCTGTAGTAGTTGACCATCCCGAGGAATTCTTGTACGGCTTTGACGGAGGTAGGGATGGGGAACCTGACGACAGCCTCAACTTTCTATACAACAGGGCAGACGCCTCCCAGGGATATCTCATGGCCCAGGAATTCAACCCTATCGACGCCGAAGGTGCACTTGTTGAACCTGACAACGAGGCCATTCTCCTGCAGGTGCTGCAGGACCTTCTGGATGTGCCGAAGGTGTTCCTTGTTGGGACCTGGAAAAAAATAGGATATCATCGACGTAGCAGACGCAGAAGCTCAGGTCCCCCAGGATGCTGTCCATCAGTCTCTGAAAGGTCGCCCCCATGTTCTTCAGGCCGAAGGTGGAGAAGGCGAAGACGTAGGACCTGAAGGGCATGATGATGGCGGTTTTGGGGATGTCTTCTGGAGCTACTGGTACCTGCAAATATGATTTTAAAAGATCTAGTTTTGAAAATATTTTGGCCCCATGGAAGGAGGCCATCAGGTCTTGCATGTTTGGTAGAGGGTAGTGGTCAGGCTCTGTAGCGAGGTTGAGCCACCTGTAGTCGCTGCAGGGTCTCTAGGAGCCGTCCATTTTCTGCACCGTGTGAAGGGGGAAGGCCCATGGTCTGGGGGCCTTCTTGCATATGCCCATACGCTCCATCTCAGCGAAGACCCTCTTGGCTTCCTGAAGGCGCTGTGGGGGAAGCCTCCGGAACTTTCCGTGCTTCAGGGGCCCCCTTGTCTTGATGTGATGATATATCCTGGGTTGGGCGGGGGCCCCAGGCACCTGACGAAGCTTGGGTTTGAATACCTCCAGGAATTCCTTCAGGAGGGAGGCGTACTGGTGGGGAGTGACGGAACAGATTGTGGGCACCCTGGGGTCCGGCGACAGGGACAGGGACTGGCAGGACTCGGTGTCCAGCAGTCGCTTGCAGCTGACGTTGACTGCCAGTCCGAAGTGGGTGAGGAAGTCCTCACCCAGGAGTGGGGTCCTAACGTCTGCGATGATGAAGTTCCACTTGTAACTCCGGCCAGGATGGAGACCGACACGAGCCTGGTGCCGTAGGAGAGGATGGGGGACCCGTTGGCAGCCGTCAGGGAGGCAGCCAGGTCCAGCAGGCGCTTGCAGTCCTCTCTGGAAGGCAGGAACACTGACCGCATTGCCCCTGTGTCGATCAGCATCATCCTACCGGGAATAGTGTCACGGACGTAGAAGCCTACTGGTGTGGGGCTCCTGGGTGTTTTGGGTGCTGCTGCCATGGTGGCCTGTGAGGGTGGCCGCTGCCTCCCCTGTTTTTGGATGGGCGAAAAGGCAGGGGGCTTCACAATTCCGGGCATCTTTACCAAACCTCTGGTGGTAGTAGCAAAGCCCCGGCCTTTCCTTCTTCTGGTGGTGGGGTGGCCGCCTCCTGGCAATGACGGTGATGCACTCTTTGGCAGGGTCCTCCGGCTGGAAGTGTGCGGGCGTGGATGCCTGCTTCGCCGCCCTCGTGGAGTCAGTCAGCTGCTGCGCCATCCTTATCAGGTCCTCGACCGGCAGGGTGTAGGGCTCCATAAGCTGTCCACGGACCTTTGGGAGTAGCTGCTGCAGGAGGATCTCCCTCGACAGGCTAATCTCTGTGCCTGCCACTGCTGTCCGTCTTGGGGAGGAGGAAGAGGTCCTGGAGGGCATACCATGTCTCCAAGAGGTTCATGTCCTGCCGGGGGTTGATGGCGAGGTCGAGGGCGCGGGCGGCCCTCTCGGAGACCGACAGGGAGCAGGTCTCGACGAGAGTGGCCTTTAATTTCTGGAAGGTGGCAGGGCTTGTGGTTGATGTCACCCACGGGGTGACCTTCCTGTATATCTCCTCCAGTAGGGCATTGATAGCGATGTCCACCTTCAACACCTCGTCGGTCAGGCCAACCTAAATTGCCCCTCGACCCTGTAGAGCCAAGACATCAGGTTCTGATGGGTGAACGGCAGCACCTTTATGCTGAGGGTTGCCCTCGAATGGTCCGTCAGGAGGGGCATCGCGCAGGGAGCAGGTACCTGCATGGAGGAGCACGTGGGTTTCGGCGTGGAGGAGGGCTCGAGAGGGTGCGCAACGGAGACATCTGCCTCCGAGAAGTTCACAGTTATTTGTATTTGGGAGGGAATGTCTGCATCCATGCTCATTCTGCACTCTCACTTGGAGTGTTAGGGAACACTCGCGTCAGTACACGCTTGGGAGCGTGCTGTGTGGGTCTGCTAATGACGCCGGTGATTTGCTGATGAGGGTCGGTAACGCCCGAATGCTTTGTTAGAGCGCCGTAGTTAGTCCGTTCGAGGCCTGGGTTGGTTCATCGGGCCAAGACTAAGTCGCCATTTGGGTCCGTTAATGGCTCTGGGAACCACTCTAGGGGTCACCACTATGAGAGGTGCTAAAGAAAGAGCAGGAAGACGAATATTGCTAGTTTATTGGTGAAGCGATCTGCTATAAAGCGGTGTGCGGACGTTGGCGGATACACAGACGTCAGTACAAAATTTATAAGTGACCCGAAGTAAAATTATTTCTCTACACAAAACAGGACAGGTACATATAGACGACATGATGATTAACAACAGCTGATTGGACACCAAAAATACATATGCTATGTGTAAGGGCAAGTGAACAGGTAATAAATATACAAATCACAATAATGATAAGGTTGTGTAAGTACGACCTCGGGTCAGCTGTGAAGGCACCATAGAAAAAGGGAGGTTCACCATAGAGAACCTGTTGAGCGGGGACTTTACGTTGAGTGGGGACTTTACAACACTTTGATGTCAGAATTAAGTAACAACGAAGAACTGTGGGAGCTGATGTTTGCTGATGATTTAGTCATTATAGCAGACACAGAAGAAGAACTGCAAGAAAGGGTTTTAGCGTGGAAAGGAGCTCTAGAAAAGAAAGGATTAAAAGTGAACATTGGAAAGACAGAGCTAATGATTAGCAGTAAAGAGGGGCATGAAGAAATAAACATTCAAGTGGAAGATGGTAGTGCTAGAACAGAACGATGAGTTTAACTGCTTGGGATCAATAATAGCAAAGGAGGGAGGTACTGAGAAAGCAGTGAGACAGAGTGAAAGAAGCATGGCGAAAATGGAGGGAAGTAACTGGAGTTGTTTTAGACAAGAAAATGCCATTAAGGCTCAAAATGAAAATTTATAAGACAGTTGTCAGGCCTATACTATTATATGGGACAGAAACTTGGGCACTTAAGAGAACAGAGGAGGGACTGTTGGAAAGAACCGAGATGAGGATGGTGAGGTGGATTGCTGGAATCTCACTTACTGGAAAGGAGGGAGAGTCAAGATATAAGAAGAATGTGTGGTATATGTAACGTAAAGGAGAAGGCTAGGGAAGCTCATCAGAGATACTATGGCCATGTAATAAGAAAGGAGGTGGAACTAATCAAGAGAGCTTATAACATACCAGTGATGGGGAGAAGGGGGGGGGTGTCTGTGGATCAGATGGATGGATGTGATGAGGAGGGCTATGGGTGAGGTGGGACTGGGGGAAGCAGATGCAAGGAATAGAAATAGATGGAGAAAGTTGACTCGAGCGGTCGACCCTGCTGTACAGTGGGGTTAATAAGGTAGAAAGAAGGAGATTATTGAAATTTCAAGTTATTCCCTCGAAAAGCTTCAAGAATATAACACATTTTTATATAAAGGCCTATTAATATTCAATCCAAAATGTTTCTTAAAGCAAATAAATAGTTTTTCCTCTGAGTGACAGACTTTCTATTAATTTCCTGTTAACACAAGTGACCTGAGTGCCGTAGTGGGAAAGCATATTGTGTTTGAGGTCATACAAGACAGGTTTTGTTAAATTTTGACTGGGTACCTCCAGAAGGAGTCGAAGTTTGGAACTTTCCCTGACTGAAGGGGAAGGCCAGCCTGACCAGTGAGTCAAGCTGCAATGCCATGCAGTCTTTGCCATTGTCTGGTGAACAACAAGACCAAGCCTGTCCACCGTCGCCTCTATAATGGAGGGAGGGGGAAGGGAAGAGGAATGATCCCAGAACCTTCTAGCCCTGTTAACCCAGTGTTTGGCAGGTAAACATGACCACTATAGTAAGTGTATTAATCACAATGGTCTCTAACTTTTCTAATACTTCCTGACTGCTCATCTTTTAGTTTATGCATTTAAGCCAAGACTATTTCTAATGATGGAATTCACTCATTTTTCGTTCCTCACCCTCAAATACCTCAGTTTCCTATGGGTGTCAGATTTCTTCAAATCTTGCATTTGGATCTCAGGCTTTGTCGACAAAATCTTCTGCAGGAATGTTCCCAACATAAGCCTCCTATCTAGTCAGTTTAAAATATCCGCAGAATTAGCAAGCATAATGATTACGTCTGTAGCTGGAATGACGTGGAAACTTGTGTGATGGTTCTGATTTGAAAAATGCTATTATTATTTCGTTTGTTACATGTGCTCTATGTTTTAAAAGTGTACTGTAGGTTGCACTTTTAGTTGACCCTTTTTCTGGCAAAGAGCCTGACTGGGATCTTTATTTCGTCATGTTTGGCGAGGTGCCGTGACCAATCAAATCGCTTTAGTTGGACCACGTGGATTTCAGCCAATAGCAGAATGTCTCAGGTGTTGTGAGCGTTAAGTTTGAGCTTGGTAACGAATGGCATATCGTCACACACTCCTCGAATTCCTCGAAGGAAACATTTCACTTCCAGATCCTGAAGCGTGTAAAGGTGCTCCCAGACGCTCTTACTTTTGCCGCCACCGAAACTCGAACAATGGAGGTAAGACTTTGAAAACTTGTTTGCTCACAGATAGATATTTGGTGATCATTGTAAAGTTATCCAGAACAGTGTATGTGACTGCTGATGCTGCGAAAAACTTGTGTGAAAAAAAGTGCAGTGTAATCATCCAGTACGGGCTGGGTGCCCATTTCATGGGAAACCACGTTTCACAAAACAAAGCCGGTACTGGATGTTGTGCCCAGTTTACTGGGAAGTATGATTGATAATGGAACTTGCCGAACCGGATCCTGTGCCCATTTATGTTTGTGTACATAATTGTGAACTGAATATTCTGGAATATTCTAATAGTGTTCTTGATTATTGTATTGATATTTTAGGCCATTCAAATATTCTTTATATTAATGATAACCATGAAATACCGGTAGATGATTTTTTGGGTAAAATTTTGTCTAAAGTTCAATACTAGCATCTATTTTGACTACTTATAGCGTAATTATAGCATAATATTAGTATAATTATAGCGTGAACATATATAGTAATGATCACCAAATTACCTGTCTTTAAGGGGAATATGAGCAATATGCAACATTCAAACAGCTTTTCGATGTCTATGTGCACAACCATTCAGAGCTAAATCCGATCATCACGTTCACACACCTGCTTAGGTGCTAGAGGAAGAACTACTTAGATTGATAAAGTTGTTGAGCGCCACTGTGGAGAACTGTGATGTAGCGATCCATTTGCTAGACAGGTTCTATGGTAGTTCACAACAGACGTTAGCTCTGTTATTCAATTGCTTCAGGGATTTGCCCATCCCTACCTTTGAGCACAAAAGCCTCAGAAATTTCTGAATCAAACTTACTATTGTCTTGGAGCAAATTAACAAACTTAGTCCCATGTTAGGTTGTTAAGGGATAGTACATAACTCAATGAACAAGAAACTTGTTGCAGGGGGAGTCTATCTGCAAGTTGTCAACTTTTTGCGTAAGTCAGATTACACAATAACCGAGTTGTACGACTCTCTAAACTTTAACATTTGTACTTTGAGTGACGTTGTGAATATGGCACCGCCTTCCAACTCCTGAAACCCTAAGATCGAATAGCCATCAGCTGCTGGTTGTGTCAAGTGCCATAACTTCAGCATTTTCCTTTCTTGGCTTCTCCAGCTCGAGCTCCTTTTCTTTGAGGGCTAATTCATGCTGTCTTCTCTTCTCTTCTCTTCTCTTGCATCTTCCAGCTGCCTCTGTTCTTCAGCATACCACCTGTGTTCTTCAGCATACTGCCTCTGCTCTGCAATTCGTCCCTCTCTTGCTTGGCCAAGTCATCCAGCTGTTCCTTGACCCACTTGGCAAGTTCTGGTCCCATGAGACCTGCCTCCTTCCCCAGATTCATGAAGGTCCTGTAATGCTCTGTCGCCAAGGTTCTGGTAGATAAAGACGTCTGCTTGGGTTGACTGGATGTACTTTGGAATTGAGGAAGTGTCCCCCAGATCCGGGTGACACTTCAGTGGTGTGGCACCTTTTTAATAAGGTGGCACTGTGGCTGAGTGTGCCATGCAAAGGTCACACTGATGGAGCAATTCTGAAGGAGTAATGATCCTTATTGGGGGATACGCTGGTAAAGTGGAAGTGATCCTGAAGGAGCAAAGGTCCTTATGGGCGGATACACTGTCGTTGTCACTATGTATCTCAGGTACAGGTGCAGTGGCTTATGGGGTGAAGACTATGTCTTGGTGGCACTAGGGCGCCGGTGTGTTCCAGGGAGCAACTCTAAGAGGTAGTGCAACCAAACTGCACTAAAGGAAATGGCACTCTGCCTGAAGCAGAGTGTGAGCAATGAGTAAAAGGGAAAGTGAATGGTAAGCGCTTCAGTAACTTAGTTGTTGACACTGTGGAAGGGGGAAACCCTTTGGCTTGCACTCGTGGGTGGCTAGTTCTAAGAACTAGTGGCTGCTCCCTGACATGAGGAAAGGAAGTCTGCTTCCTGACATGAGGAAGGGAAGGTTTTGGAGTTGCACTCAATGTGCAATTTGGTGCTTGAAGTATATGCAAGTCTTGGATAATGGAAACCACTCGTGCATGACAGTAATAACTGTTATTAAATGGTTATGCATTCCTTCTTTGAGACACACGATAGCTCACTCCACTGGCTGAAGCACTTAATAGGAAAATAGATATTGGAGACAATTACAATGAACACGGGCATATATACAAACTCGTGCACTATGTGTGAATGAGTAAAATGAAGAATTGATGGGGGATCTAAAAAGATCAAAGTTTTGGGTACAAATGGAAAATAAGATTATTGCACTTGACTTTATGAATTAATGGGTTTATTCTCCAATATTATTATTACTATACCCTTGTTACCTTTCTTGGGTGGTGATGAAGAATATTAGAGTTTCTCTCTCTCTCTCTCTCTCTCTCTCTCTCTCTCTCTCTCTCTCTCTCTCTCTCTCTCTCTCTCTCTGAGAGTGTACTTGTATGGAAAGTACTCGTGGCAATATTTAATTTATCATAATTAATTCTTACAATAATTTACAGTGAAAAATTATGCTGTTACTTTTTAAAAATGTACTTTTGGCATTCATGTAATTTAGTACCTAGCTCCCGTCATGACAAGTCATATGGTGGAAATGGTTTTCAAATTAGTATCAAAATATTTCTTAGGTTTTACGTTAGGGTTTTATGTTATGCGAAAAAAATTGGAATTTCGTTCGGCCAGTGAACGATGAGAAGTGGAACGGAACGCATGGGAGAGAAACAGCTGATGGCTACTGGTGACGTCAATCACCTCATACAACACTCGATGGTGATTTAAAATTTAAAGAAAAGAACACTAAACTTTTCTGACTGAATTTATTGGTGCTGATATGAAGGCTCTAATTATTTAACTTCAAACATCAATATTGCCTTTACATCAATTAAAACATTGAAAGAATCTGAAGTGGATATGGCGGTCTTGGAATTGTGGGAATGAAGTGATGGAACGCACATGCGCCGAGCTGCTAGGAGTTGTCACACATATTTTAACTAACAAATTTTCGAACTACACTTCACTGACACAGGAACTGTACACTTCCTCTGCCCTACCTGTTTTCGAACAACACACTTAGCTAACTGTTCATGGCTAACACATGCAATAAATCCCTGGCAAAGCACTTTCTAATTCCTAAATATCAGTCTTCTGGCATCACAACACCGCTGCTACTCTGCTTACTACGCGAAATTTTGTGGGCAGTTACTCTGCGTCACTAACTTAACCCTCTCACCCCCGCCGTATATGGCAATTTGGGAAGCCTTACCCCCGGACTATTTTGGATTGCAAACGCATTTTGTGATATTTTTTTCAAATCGCGGTGGCGGACTTAATTTTCGTCAGAAAGAGGTCAGGTTAGTCGCGTTCCTTTGAAAAAATGACTGAATTTTACGATGCAGGCATAAAAAATAAAAAAATAAAATCTGTGTAAATAACCATTATCATTTGGTGAACTTTGCCGATAACGAAATTTTTTTTATCGTATATACTGAGATATAGCACCAAGGCTACACAACACAGGAATTTCATATTTTACCAT
>JANJGK010000001.1:34776463-34796463 GCA_039081455.1 Macrobrachium rosenbergii
TTATCACATCACCGTTGGTTAAATGCGTCGACTGTAGTCCTGAGTTCTTGTCCTTCGTTGGTTCGAGCCCACGGGACGATGAACTTATTATCAACTGAAAAATTCCCCTTCGGTAACATATATGAAAAAATATTATTTCCGAGGTAGAGCGAATTGGATATTAAAGGACGTTTGTATCTTACTGATTGTATATGAATCACGGTGATGTGATAAAAAGTCATAATATGGCTGCGTGCGACAAACGTACTACACGGTTAGCATGGCAGAGGTGGGTGGATATCGTCTCTAAATACAAACACCTGAGTTCGACGGGCGATTTGTATATGGGAGACGATATCCATTTATACCTCGCTTGCTGGTCGCGTGGGTTAAATGCGTCCACTGTAGTCCTGAGTTCTTGTCCTTCGCTGGTTCGAGCCCACGGGACGACGAACTTATTATCAACTAAAAAATTCCCCTTCGGTAACATATATGAAAATATATTATTTCTGGGGTAGAGCGAATTGGATATTAAAGGACGTTTGTAGCTTACTGCTTGTATATGAATTACGGTGATGTGATAAAAAGTCATAATGTGGCTGCGTGCGACAAACATACTACACGGTTAGCATGGCAGAGGTGGGTGGATATCGTCTCTAAATACAAACACCTGAGTTCGACGGCGATTTGTATATGGGAGACGATATCCACTTATACCTCACTTGCTGGCCGCGTGGGTTAAATGCGTCCACTGTAGTCCTGAGTTCTTGTCCTTCGCTGGTTCGAGCCCACGGGGCGACGAACTTATTATCAACTAAAAAATTCCCCTTCGGTAACATATATGAAAATATATTATTTCCGAGGTAGAGCGAATTGGATATTAAAGGACATTTGTAGCTTACTGATTGTATATGAATCACGGTGATGTGATAAAAAGACATATATATATATATATATATATATATATATATATATATATATATATATATATATATATATATATATATATATATATATATATATATATATATATATATATATATATATACGTATATGTATGTATATGAAATAAGGAAAACAGTTATGAAATGAGAAATTTGTGTAATGGCTAGTTACTCATGCATAACTATAGAACACGTACGTGTATGTGGTTGAGGGTTAAGGGCTGAGTTTTGCTACACGTACAGGTACGTGCTTTGGGGGCGAGAGGGTTAAGAACTTTTTGGCACTCTCACCTTTATCCTATGATATTATAACTAAAAAATTAGCTACAAATCAATTCTTTTTAAAACACTTCTTCCCTATCTGTTCTTAACATATCCTTAGTATTACAGCAATTATAATAATAACCCTCACCTTGTTATCTTTAGCTTATTTCTGTCATCCTTTATCTTTTGCCTTGCGAATAATGGAATTGAATTATTTTATGAATTAGGTTATTCCTTGGTTCGTCTACCTTCATAGTCTAGGAATAGCAAAGCTAATTCTTGTTACTAATTTGACTAAGATCCTGGCAAGGTTGCCAATGTTATGTTCTGAGTCTGGTTGGAAGAATTAAATTGGATTTTGAATGTAATTTGCCTTAGGGGCCAACACCTAGAGCTCAGAACGTAAGAAATAAATGTAATTACTAAGATGACTTCCCTTGATATTACATCTATTTAACAGGGAATGGGAAGGTCGCCTTTCAAACCAGTCAAGAAACTTTACATTGAATTTATTTACAAGCTGAGCAATAAGAAAATTAATATGAAATGGCTGACTGAGCAGCAAACAAGGCACATGCAATGTGCAATAAAAGTAAGACTATGCATAGCAATTAAACAAACCTGAGAAGGGCTACAGCCCTGAAAGAGTTGGACATGCAAATGAAAAGCACTGCTGTTGAGACTGGCTGATAAAATAGATTTTAGCACAACGTGAACGCAGACTGGGGGCTGGTCATGTGCCCCTGGACTGCTGGTGGTCAGAAGAGTCTTGCATGCAGCAAGATGGTAGTTAAATGTCTAAGGCTATTTGGTTCACAAGGGCAGGCGCAGAAAACTCAAAGAGCCAGATAACAGGATTCTGGAAAAGAATTCCAGGTTAGCTTTCAGATATATTGCCTTTCTCCCACATGAAATTACTTATTCACAATGGAGGAAATTATCAATTAGATTTAATTAGCACATGGTAACACTATGGTGGGAATGCTCTAATTATTATCAAAGAACAAACTTAATTTAAGCTTGGAACAAGTCATGAGGGCAAATGTGCATGCTTGGCTGTGGGAAACAAAGGGGCTTTGTTTTGGGAGAATGAAAAGTTGAAATATGGAAAATGGAGAGAAATTCACAAGAAGGAAAAGAGCACTGGTGTTACCTGCAACTTCAAGACGTACCTTATTGCATCTGTGCATGGAGCTTGCTTGCAAAAGATGAATTCTGGTCACAGAAGTCCCAACACATGGCCAGTGCAACAGGGAGAACAGCACCAGCTTAGAGCTGTCGTGGTCTGGCACGGAGTGACGAGAGAGGCCACCGAGGCTTCCCCATTTGATTTCTAGGGCTGGGCACAGGACATCAATAGATCTGGAAGGAGCAATAACAACCAGCACAAAGGTCGAAGGGAAAGACGTCTTATAGTTAAGACTAACTAAGGGTCAACATAGCAGCCCAATTATGTTCCTGACTGGTCTTTCTTCCCTAACGGCTTTCTGTCTCCCAGAATCATACGATGCTGGGGTTAAGACGCCTACATATTGTCCCCCAGCTAGTGGGGTCTCCTCCAGCCGCCATGAAATTTGATTTCCTAGCTAATGGGCTGGAGGGACGAATTTTCTAAATACATGAATATATATATATGTATATATATATATATATATATATATATATATATATATATATATATATATATATATATATATATATATATACATATACATATATATATATACACACACATATATATCTATATATATATTGTCACAAAGTGATCAAGTACCTGGTTATTACACAGTTAATAAGACCCAAAAAGTTACCTCACTTCAGCCAGACACTTGAAACCTCATAACAAAAATATCAAGACTGAATACTTTAAAGGTACAGTGATCCCTTAAAACTTGCTTAACACTTGAAAATTCAATCTAAATTTATCAAGTTATGGGTGAGGTAACAACTGATAAGCCATAAACAGACTAGGGAAAAAGGGCATCACTCCAACAAATATAAAAATTGTTTCCCTAGTTCTATTTCACTTAGATAAGTCTCAGGTGAACAAACAGATATATCACTTACCTTGTACACACACACAAATATCTCTAATCACTGGTGGTCAAAATGAAACACCGTGCTTCTTAAAACTTTAAACGGACAAATTTATTTCTAAGTTCAAAAGTTATAGCAGAGTTCACAATCTCAAAAAGATTCACTATTATTTGACAACAGTGTAAGATTTACGTATTTCTTAACCAAAATAAGTCACAAAACTTTAATTTATCATGAAATCACTTTAATCAAGTAAAATTCAAACCAGTAACTTTCACTCAAGATTTAGATATAAATCTGAACATCTGCAATTAGCCCAAGTGTTCACTAAAACATTAATAAATGGGAGTCAATACAGGTATTCACTGAAATCTCAATAATGAGTATACACTGAAATCTTAACAATGTAAATTAACACAAAACCTTGGGTAAATATTGTGAAATTATAAACATTTTAACTTGTGTGAGTAATATGAAAATACAAACACATAAGAATGAAATATGCAAATAATGGAAATATACCAACAGCAATTTCACTAAGACAAAATATGATTCAACATTATATCAGTCTCTCAAAAGATTACCTTCACTTTTAAAAAAAAGGCTAAACTCATGTCTTTCTAAAACTTACTCAAAGATAACACTTCAACTTTCACCTAAGTACAATACAAGCAAATAAGTGCATTACCTTACTCCTTTGTTAATATATAAACACAATGCTTGAAGAACACAAATATTTTAGGACCATACACAAATATACATTTCGTGGGAGAGTTTTATAAAACTTATGCATATAGGAGAGCAACCAGTATAACACCCTTATACTGTAGATCAATGGTAATTGAGAGAGAGAGAGAGGGGGTAAGTTCTACCCACTGCCAGATTTCTTTCCCTAACTGAGCCTCTGTTCTAACTAACTAATTCTCACGAAACATCATCTTTTATACCCAAACCAGAGTTGCTAATTAGCCACTTCAAATCTTAGAATAACTTGAGCCCCTTTTTCCCACATCCCAGAATACAGAATACACAAAGAATACACAGAACACCTTATTCTACAAACAGAATACTCAATAATGAATACTCACAGTGTTCCAAGGCTCAGAAGAAACATGCCAGAGCTCTTATCTATGTGATTGACAGCATTCGCCCTTTAGGCTGGACACCTGGGTAAATAGAAATAAATTTGCGAATGATCTGGCTCAAAAAGTCCTGTCAACTTGTCAGACTATGTCTCCTACCTTTTCCTTCTTCTCAGATTATGGAACACATAATAAGGCATAGAGAAAATTAAGAATTGCAGAACAGGCATACAGAATAAATATGTAACAAACATTTGGCCGATAACTGTCATCTCGTCAAAGATAGGCAAAGTGGCCCTTTGAATGTGCCCACCCAGCTGTGTCAACACAGGAAATGGGGTTATCTGATAATGTTTCAAAATATCTCTTTCTCTCCACAGCATTTAAACTTTAACTTCCATGAACATGGTGTGTTATAAACAGAATGATTATACATTACAAAGTCACCTCAAAACATATGAAATAGCTGAAAATTATATCAATACAGAACACAAGAGTCATCTGTAAGAAATAATGACATCTCAAAATCATAGACATCAAATCAAAGCATACACATAATCTTATATTATAATATTCCTCCTCCCAGAAGATCAATTATCCCGGGTTTGAATCTAATGATTTGGAATGGGATAAATAATCTACAATTACACTGCTCTCTCCAAAAATGTTCTCTCTCTTTACACAACAAGATTATGCAATCAATCAGGGGAATTACTATGGCTGAAAAACTTGCACAAAATAGGTGATAAACTCTAGGCATACTCACAAATCTTTGTAACTCTTTTACTACTTTAGAAACAACCTTGGCTTGCCAAATATTATCAAGTAATTGATCAATAAGAGGTAAGGGATAATTATCAGCCACATCGATGGAATTCAGTTGCCTATAATCAGTACACATCCTAAATGAGCCATCTGGTTTTTTCACTAACACACAGGGAGAACTGTAATGACTTGAACTGGGTTCTGCCAATCCGTGCTGTAATAAATATTTAACTTCCTTTTTCAAAACATCTCGATGAAAGGGTGACACACGGTAAGCTCTTTGCTTGAATGGCTTAGAATCTTCTCTGATCTTTATCTCATGCTTTGTCAAGTTGGTACACTTAGGAATGTCTGTAAAAATCTCAGGGAAATTTTGAATCATCTCACTTAATTCTTTGCTTTGATCAACACTCAGATGTTTTAGTTTGTTC
Organism: Macrobrachium rosenbergii; assembly: GCA_039081455.1. Taxonomy (NCBI): domain Eukaryota; kingdom Metazoa; phylum Arthropoda; class Malacostraca; order Decapoda; family Palaemonidae; genus Macrobrachium; species Macrobrachium rosenbergii. The sequence goes on from JANJGK010000001.1 coordinate 34,781,966, forward strand.
TCCAAATTTTCTAATATTGAAGAATTGTTGATCTTGTTTTCAGCTCCCAATTTGTAGCCATCATCGTCCTCTGTAGATGAAGTTGTTTGGGTTATAAACACAATCTCAGTTCTAGTCTCTGAGAAGTTGGGTTTCAAAAGATTTACATGTATATTCCTCTGTTGTTTTCTTCTCCCTGGTGTTTCAATCATATAAGTTCGATCACTTAACTTTTCTGTTATCCTATAAGGACCTTGAAATTTATTTGTAAGGGGAAACCTTTTCACTGGTAAAAACACTAGAACTTGCTGTCCAACACTAAAATTTCTTAGCTTAGTCTAAGCATCATACTTCCTTTTATTTTTCTTTTGGCTTATCTTCAAATTTTCTAAAGAGTTTTCTAATTTCTCTTAACCTTTTCCTCAAGTTCTTCATATATTCTCCTTGGAGTTCCTCTTGATTTTCTTCCCAATTGTCCGCAAAAATTTTCAACGGACCTCTCACGTCTCGACCAAAAATCATTTTGTTTGGGGAACATCCCATAGCATTCCTAACTTCAAATAACATTAAAGTAAACCAGCATCCCATTCTCTTCCCGACTCATTACAGTACTTGGTTAACATACTTTTCAAAGTCTGGTGGAACCTTTCCAAGGCTCCTTGAGTCTCTGGGTAGTAAGTGGTAGATAACTGTTGTTTCACTTGTAACAAGTTCATCACATCCTGGAATAATTTTGAGGTAAAGTTCGTTCCTCTATCACTTTGTAAAATTTCTGGAATTCCAAACTTGGAGAAAAATTCCACCAACTTCTCGGCAAATACCTTTGCACTTATACTTCTTAAAGGAATCGCCTCAGGATATCTTGTTACTGGACACATTAACGTCAACAGTTATTCATGTCCTCTCTTCGTTTTCGGAAGCGGACCAACCACATCTATTATCACCTTGCAAAAGAGTTCTCCTCTAACTTCTATCGGTTGTAGGGGAGCTTTTTGAATAGTTTCATTTGGTTTTCCAGCTATCTGGCATGTATAACATCCTTGTGAAGTCCAAGCCAAAAAAGATACTTCATAACCTTCTCAACAGTCTCCCTGATTCCCATATGTTCAGACTCGTGTGCTACTGCTACAGCTTGCTTCCTCAGTGGATATGGAATTAAAATTTGATGATATTCCCCCCCATTCAGCATTTCCTGGAATATCTGCAGGTCAGTGCTTCCTCATTAGCAATCCTTCTTTTAGGTAATAACAAGTAGGAGTTTGTTGCATCTCTTCTTGGCCAACAACTCTGAAGAACAAATCCGCTAACGTTGTATCCTTCTTCTGCAGTTGTTAACTTCTCTCTAGTCAATTGTCCAACTTCAAGGGTTGAACTCTCAATATCTGCCAACTCTGCTACTGTAGTTTCACTACTATCTTCAGGAACACTTTGACTACGCTAAGTCTCTTCACCAATAATAGGATTCTCCTCTTCTTCAAAAATCTCTTCAGTACTGACACTAGGGGAAACTTCACTTTCCTGGAACAGCTCTTCTAAGCTCAAAGACCCTTCACTTGATCCTTCTGGTGCAGGTAAATCCTCAGTTCCTTCACTTCTATGCTCAGTTCTCTTCATACTTCTGGTAATTACACAACTTGGAAACACGAGGGGTTTTTCTTCTGTATCTCTACCGTAGGACTAATCCTTAACAGTTTGTCTGTCACTATAGGACAAGGAATGAAGGGAACACCACCAACTTCATTACCCATTAAAACATGCACACCAACAGCTAGTGAGTCCTTTACAGTGTTGCTGATTCACATGACAAATGAAAGCTGCATATAGGAGTTACTTCCTCTCTTCCTATACCCTTTAAAATAACTGAATCTCCGGTGAGATTCTTCTCCAACTGGGGATGAGCACCACGAACTACCACACTATGGTTACTTCCTGTATCACGTAATATCTTCACTGGTACCTGTACGCTCAAAGTGGGAGTTGTCAGCATACCTTCTTAGATATATGGCTTAAAAGCCTCCTCACTGTTCAGCCACTCACTGCTCGAAGTTGCATTTCCACTGGTTGCTAAGCACTCTGCTTGTCTTGCTTCATTTTTTCCCACACTGTTCTTCATAGTTGGCTTTACCTGGTTACCCTTATCATCTGTCCAACTGGCTTAATCTGCTGTTGCATCTTATAACAATCTTGACTATAATGTCCTACTCTTCCACATTTGTAGCAAACAACATTAGTTTTCTGCATCTGTCTTGAGAACAGACTAGAAGGTGAGGGTTTAACATTCCACTGTTGTGGGGCATATCCTGGCTTTGTATTAGTATAGTTATTAGAAAGGTTTCTCACATCACTGTTCTTAAAACTCGACCGAGACCTATAACCTGCGAATTGTTGGTTCTGGTACTTGACATTATAATCCTTTTTACTGGATACTATATTATAGTCCTCACTCAGAGTAGCAGCTTTATCAAGTTTCTTCACCTCTCTCTCTCTCTCTCTCTCTCTCTCTCTCTCTCTCTCTCTCTCTCTCTCTCTCTCTCTCTCTCTCTCTCTCTCTCAAATAAGCTCATATATGTTCAGGAATTCCTCTTAGATATTGCTCTAAGACCACTAATTCTTCAAGTTCGTCCATAGACTTAACTTTAGCGGCCTCCAGCCATTGTCTAGAACATCTCCTTACTTTATAGGCATAATCTATGAAAGTCATCTTGTCATCCTTCTTCAAAGATCTGAATTTTTCATTGTAATATTCAGGAGTCATCTGGTAAACTTGTAACACATTGTGTTTCAGTACACTGTATTCTTTACACTGATCAGCTGATAAGGCTAAATAGGCACTTCTTGCTTTACCAATGAGAACACTCTGTAATAAGACTGACCATTTATCTTCTGGCCATCCCATACCTGTAGCTACTTTTTCAAAGTACTCAAAAAACTCATCTGGAGCTTCTTCTGTAAACTTTGGAATTAACTTCTGTAGTCTTACTACATCAAACACAGGGTCTGCATTACCTTGGACATAGTTATATGGGTTTACCGATAGTATGGATCGAGCTCTGATTAACTCCAACTCCCTTTCATGTTTTACTCTTTATCTTCTTTTTCTTTATTATCCTGCATCTGCAACCTAAGTAACTTTTCTTCTGATTCTAGCACCTTCAGTCTACCCCAATTTTCTTATGTTTCTAAACATCTAAGTTCTACCTCTACATCACCATTCTCATTCTCTTGCCTTAGCTTATTTGTAAATTCTACCTCAGCTGCATTCAACAGTTCATATGCCTCCCTTAACTCTCCATCTACTTTACCACAGCTTATTAATGCTTGGATTGCAACACACTTGACTTGTGCCTCAATCATATCACTAGTAACATTACCCCCACATATCGCTGTGCCTTAGTCAGGTGAGATTTGATAACTTTCTGATGGTTGGAGCACCTAAAAATTCCTGAACTTCAAACAGAGTCATTTTCTCTAGTCTACTCAACTAAATAGTTTACAATACACTTCAAAACAATTATATGGTCACTCTCCTACCAAAATATATCCCTAACACCACCAGTATAAACCATAAACCAGAGTGATATTCTGTTTAGTTCTTCCCGGACAATGAGCACCAAATATTTTGTTTAATTCTCCCGGATCTGGGCACCAAATATTTTGTCACGAAGTGATCAAGTACCTGGTTATTACACAGTTAATAAGACCCAAAAAGTTACCTCACTTCAGCCAGACACTTGAAACCTCATAACAAAAATATTAAGACAGAATACTCTAAAGGTACAGTGATCCCTTAAGACTTGCTTAACACTTGCAAATTCAACCTAAATTTATCAAGTTATGGGTGAGATAACAACTGACAAGCCATAAACAGACAGGGGAAAAAGGGCATCGCTCCAACAAATACTAAAATTGTTTCCCTGGTTCTATTTCACCTAGATAATTCTCAGGTGAACAAACAGATACATCACTTACCTTGTACACACGCACAAATATCTCTAATCACTGGTGGTCAAAATGAAACACTGCTTCTTAAAACTTCAAACAGACAAATTTATTTCTAAGTTCGAAAGTTATAGCATAGTTCACAGTCTCAAAAAGATTCACTATTACTTGACAACAGTGTAATATTTACATATTTCTTAACCAAAATTAAGTCACAAAACTTTAATTTATCATGAAATCACTTTAATCAAGTAAAATTCAAACCATTAACTTTCACTCAAGATTTAGATATAAATCTGAACATCTGCAATTAGCCCAAGTGTTCACTAAAACATTAATAAATGGGAGTCAGTACAGGTATTCACTGAAATCTCAATAATGAGTATACACTGAAATCTTAACAATGTAAATTAACACCAACAAAACCCTAAGTAATCACCAACACAAAACCTTGGGTAAATATTGTGAAATTATAAACATTTCAACTTCTGTGAGTAATATGAAAACACAAACAAATAAGAGTGAAGTATGCAAAAAATGGAAATATCCCAACAGCAACTTCACTAAGACAATATATGATTAAAGATTATATCAATCTCTCAAAAGGTTATCTTCACTTTTAAAAAAAGGCTAAACTCACGTCTTTCTAAAACTTACTCAAAGATAACACTTCAATTTTCACCGGAGTACAATACAAGCAAAAAAGCACATTACCTTACTCCTTTGGTAATATATAAACACAATGCTTGACGAACAAATATTTTAGGACCATACACAAATATACATTTCGTGGGAGAGTTTTATAAAACTTATACATATAGGAGAGCAACCAGTATAACACCCTTATACCGTATATCAATGGTAACTGAGAGAGAGAGAAAGAGAGAGGGGGTAAGTTCTACCCACTGCCAGATTTCTTTTCCTAACTGAGCCTCTGTTCTAATTAACTAATCCTCATGAAACATCATCTTTTATACCCAAACCTGAGTTGCCAATTAGCCACTTCAAATCTTAGAATAACCTGAGCCCCTTTCCCCCACATCCCAGATAAGATTTATTCATAAGTTATCAAAAATTAAAGAAACTTGCACTTTTCACTTATGGATATCATATAATGGCATACACATGGGATATGTTGTCCCCTTAAAATAACATCGAAAACAGAATATGTTGTGATTTTGGACAATAAAGAAAGTTGCACAAAGACTACGCACAGAAGCTACGGAATTTTCATGTTGCATTCACGTGATTCGATGAGGCATCAGGTGTGTTTGCTTTCAGTATGTTTCTTTTACAAAACTTGGAAATGAAGTGTTTTAAGTAGTTGTCCTTTCTTTCTCTCTCTTTTTTTTTTTTTACAAAGGATACAGCTAAATCTTTTTTTTTCCTTAGATTGCTTTGAATATCTTCATTCTACGTCTCAAACAGTGTCCAGGATAGATGTTTGTCTTTAAAAATAATTTAAGGGTAGTGCTTATTACGTAAGCACAGTGTGATCTACAAAAGGGACAAGACTTTTTTCTATAAGTGCATATGTAATTAATAAAGTTAATGAGAAGGAAACTAAACCGACGAGCCAACCGTCTCTTTCCCACGCAAAAATAAATAAATATAAAAAAATTTATAACATAGGCGAGAAAGCTGTTTTGTCCCAGGGTTTTTTTTATTGCCCTATGCCTTACAAATTTACTCGTAGAAAAAAAGCATATTGTTCATAGTCGAGTTGCATATTTTAAATGACAAATAAAAAGGGAATGTTTTTGTGTAGCTGAAGATTGCCGGGGGAATTCACCAGTGTTACAGTTGCTGTGTCTCAGACAATTAAATGACTAACAGCTACAGAACACTCTCTCGTTACTCCCCGATTATGTATTTGTTATAGGCCTGTTTCAAGGCCTATACTTTATTTAAGTCTCTGTTTTAAGAACAGAGGTTGTTGTCTCGCTTTTCCCGAGATATGCATGATAGCGTGAGCCGACTTGCTGTGCCAGCTGGTCTGTCATCTTCACATCATAAGTTATTCATTGCCCCCTAGCTGAATTCTAAGGTCTACTGGAATGAGATACTCGATACAAAACTAAAACTTTATTGACAAAAAAAAAATAACGAAAATAGCTTCAAATAAGTCATGAAGAATGAAATCAAACGATTCAACATAACTATGAAAATCTTCTAAAAATAATAAGGTCCAAATCATAGACACCCATTTTTTTTAAGGAAATACAGAAATAACTCATCTGTCATTCAAAACATAAAAGGTCACTTAATACATTCAGGTCATTTCATAATTAAATGTCACACCACTCCCTTCCTTGAAGAGGAACGTGGAGAAAAGAAGGAAGGAGGAAGGAATTCCTGTAAAAAAAAAAAAAAAGCGCTATATAAAAAACCAGAAAATGTAAAAAAAAAAATGCAGAAACACAAGATTTCACTGCAACAGGGATAAAGTCTTTGCCCAGAGTCTGAAAGAAAAAATCTAAAATGTTTATCAGTAGTACTTACTTCACAATAGTCCTCTGGAAACACAGATTCGATCTGTGTATTCTCCCTTTTACACAGACCACACACTAACGTCACTGAATACGGATCCCATTGTCCACTCATTCCATGAAAAACTCGCATTATATGGGTTTGTCAACGCAAATATGAACAGACTCTCGTGACATCGCTCGAGTTCAAGGTACGATAAGACACGCCTTCTGTGAAGCAGGGCGTCACGAGGCACCTGGTCACACACGTACTCACACATTCCACTGTAATGTTCTCTTCAAATCCGGATTTATAACCGGATAAACCTTCTCGAAGGTTTTTTTGCTGAAATCGCATTTCCACTCCAAGTGTGTTGTCACCAAGGGTCTCTGAGAATGTTGACTTTTGCTGAAAGTGAAAGACTCAGCATTTTCTTACATGCTGTGTATAGTCATATGATCTCTCGAACAGCTGATATCATCTTATCAAAGGTCACCTTCGTGACCAGTTACATATTTATGATCTGCTCAATAACTCATGAGATGTTTTACATAGCGAGTATCATCTCAAAAATAGGCCAACGAAGAGCTGCAGCCCCGTTTAACAGCTGTTCAAGAGCACCGAAAGACCTTAGGCCTAGGTGTTGGTGCTCGTGAGCAACAGGTTGTGAATCACCGCCTTACAGTTGATTATTATTATTATTATTATTATTATTATTATTATTATTATTATACAATTCTTCTCCGTCTAGGGGGCTTAAATATTCTCCTATAATGCCTTCATATTTCAAGAGCTGATTCTTTCTAAATAAGGGATTTACACTGATTTATTCTACTCTCCTGCATTTTTCCTATCTAGATATTCTGAAATTTACTCAGGACTTCTTTGAGTCAAACTATTTTAGGAAGTAAAGCAAATTAATTCTAATGTCTTCTGATGAGCATGTTCATATCACTCTCACTTGATTCCTTTACTTAAATGATGTAACAAATCTATTGTACCCATCATTGATTCTTTCCCATTTAAGGACTGGCCCAAGTTTCCTCTGGCCTCCTTTTGATTCTTTGACTTTCAAGGATTTCAAGAGGCCTCTTGTCGATTCATAATTGGGGATTGAAATATATTCAAAATAATACATTTCTTTTGTTTTTCATACTCAGACTCTGTTCTCTATGATTCGTTTCATTTGAGAATCTACGGAAACTTTCTTCTCCTTACCTTTAATTCCGTTACATATTAAGATGATAATCAAATTTAGATTACTCACCTTGACTCTTTCACTTGAAAAGATTCAATGAAGACTGCTCTAACCTCCCTTATATCTTTCAGCCAATTGAATTTCAGGAGGACGTCAAAATAAAATCAATAACAATGTTTCCCTTAGCGTGAGGCCATGAGTGATCTCTTAAAACATATATGAAAGTACTAAGTTATATCTAACAATGACGGCTAAATACTTACTGAGTCCAAAGAGAACAGCAAGCATTAGGTATATATCGACTAGCATATTATTATAAATTCTTCTAATTGTCGCGGCTTTATTCAGTAACTTTAAATCTGAAATCCAAATGATTTCTCCTCGCTTCGCCTAACTGAATATATTTCCATTCTCTCTGCAAATTGTTTTCCTCAAAGATGTAAAAAAAATACGCCATCGTCCGTTAAATTTCCTCTAAATGGCAACTGATATATCAGACTACTTGAGCTAAACGTCTATAATTCAAAATAAAATACCAAAAATGGAAAAACAAACAAGTTCCAGTAAACACTAGTCATACGGTCTGTGCTGTGGAGCGAACTAACGTTGCTCAATACCTTCTTTCCTGGCGGTTGGCGGAACACTGAATGCTGGATGCGATCAAAATGCCGATCATGCGACCCGGTGATCGTGCGACGATGCCGTCTGCTCGTGCTGTTGCCATCGAAAATTTTCTGTTTCCGCAAGACTGAGCCTCCAAAAAAGCTAGGTTTGGAATTCAACCTGCTAGGTATTTATATATATATATATATATATATATATATATATATATATATATATATATATATATATATATACACACATATATATATATATATATATATATATATAATATACTCGTATATATATATATATATATATATATATATATATATATATATATATATATATATATATATATATAAATAAAGATAAAATCCACGAAGGAAACGGAAACACTGGAGTGCTGAGAGGCCTTTTCGTGATTCAGTTATACATATATATATATATATATATATATATATATATATATATATATATATATATATATATATATATATATATATATATACATATATATATATATATATATATCAACAGTACATTCAGAACTGTGTATATGGTGGCATGTTTTCATCTTTTGTGTACATTGCGATTATACACCTAATTAATATATCTAGAAATATAATTACATGTATAATGCAATGCTAGAGAATGCGAATATACCTTGGTTGGTTTTACACATTCAAGTCTCAAAATGCATCGCTTACCTTTATCAGAGTATCAAAATAGGAACAATTCTTCGTGGTCTTCGCCCTCATCAGGTGTGTTTGCTGCATGGGATGTGTTTGCGGTGGCACTGGAAGTGCCGTATGCTTCTTTGGTGCCAATCACATTCAAGATGTTTGGTGGAACTTCATAATTAGAATAAGTTTTGCCATATCTCCTTAACCCAGCACATATACTAAGAATAGCATTTACCATTTTCACTTATCCTGTTGCTCATCTTAGTTTTCACAATATTCATCTGACCAAAAGTTCTTTCTACATCCTCATTTGAATGCGGTAGCACCAAAACAGATGAAACAAATCTCACTAACTCTCTGAATGGGTTACAACCAGAAGAATCTTCATACTTAAAAACCCCACTCCAAAATTTGATAGTTTGACTGGTCTCCTTCCACTAAACCAAAGTTAAGTCCCTCCAATGGTTATCAGTGACAGTAATTTCACACGGGGGATCTTCCAAGAGCTCCATTAGTGGAATAAGAGATTCTTTAACCACACTAGGTGCTTTTTTAACAGATAGCAATGACATATGTTGCAGAATTTTAACATTCTCTGGCAACCGTTGGCGTATCTCCTTTATCAGTATGGTAACGAAAGTGGTGCATCTCTCTCTCATACCCTTTTCTTTGTCCTCAGAAAATACTTTTTGCTTTAATATTTCAATTTCTTTCACAAATTGCTAACCAAGGTAGGGTTTCGGGTCTAGAAACTCATTAATAATACCTTCCAATGGGTCAATATTTGCAGTTGGCAACACTAAATTATTGGTAACGTTTGGATATGCGGTAATAGGTTTCAAGTTTCGATGTGACTTTTTTTTTTGAGAGTATCAGGTGGCTTTAACGAATTTTACATAGAAATAATATCAATATTTTTTTATAGTAATAATATTTAAGAGGTGCTAAAGAAAGAGCAGGAGAAAAGTTACTGCTGGTTTATTGAAGACACAGGCGGTTCATATAGCGGCGGACTGACGTCGCGCCGATGAATACAATGAGAACCAGGATGACCTGAGGTCAATTACTCTTGACAATAAATACAACGAATAAATACACTCTGAGTTGCAAAAATAGACAATGATCAAATTGACAACATTCTGACACATGAGCAAAAGAAACATATGCAAAATAAATTAGTAACAGGTATACATTTACATAGATAAGTTTGAGTGATTGAGTATGGCTGGTCCTGTGTGACCCGTTGTCATAGGAGTGGCACAGAAAACGGGTCGCCATCATAAAAAACCCGCTTAGTGGGGACTTTACAAATACTGCCCCCCCAAAGACGTGGGTAACGTCTGATTAATCCATGTATCTGCTGGGGCTCTGAAGAGTGCCGCGGCTATGCGAAGTGAGCTGGGGGTTGCGCTGTGCGTGGGAACGGCTGGCTGCGGGTGTGGGCGGATGTTTCCGGGGGCAGCCCCGTGACCTCCTCCTGCGGTGGCTCGGCTGCGAAGGCGACTGTTCTGGTGGAGGGCGCGGTGCGGTGACGTCTGCTTCCTCCTCCAGGAGGGCAGGCTTGATGCGGTCGATCGACACCCAGTTGTCCTTTCCGTGGAGGGTGAGGCGGAAAGCCTTGTTGTTCCTCTCCAGCACATGGAAGGGGCCCCTGTAGGGCCTGGTTAGCAGGGGGCGGATGGCGTCATCCCTGAAGAAGACGTGAGTGGTGGAGGACAATCTGGGAGATGTGAAAACGGCTGACCTGTCGGTGTACGTCTGCTTACAGGGGGCGAACTTGCCGACTATGTCGCGAAGCCTCTGGACTGATGGGTTGTGCCGATCTTCTGTGACTAGTTCGCCCGGGACTACGAGGGGCTCCCCGTAGATATTCTTCGCTGCGGATGGGTCGCCGTTGGCTCTGGGGGCAGTTCTCAGCCCAAGGAGGACTCAAGGCAGCTGGTATTTCCAATCTTCAGTGGTGCAGCAGGCCATGAGGGACGCTTTCAGGGACCTGTGGAACCTCTCGACCAAGCCGTTGGCTGCGGGGTTGTAAGCGGTGGTGGTGTGGTGAGTTGTTCCCAGCAGGCATGCCAGGGCGGACCACAACTCGGACAGGAAGACGGGTCCCCTGTTGGTGGTTATATGGTCTGGGACGCCGAACCGGCTGATCCAGTTGGAGAGGAGGGCCTCGGCACACGCACTGGCGGTGGCATCCTGCATGGGCGACGCTTCAGGCCACCTGGTTGAGTGGTCGATGATCGTCAGGAGATATCTGGCCCCGCCTGACGGGGGAAGAGGGCCAACGACGTCGATGTGTACGTGACCGAACCACCTCTCTGGCTGTGGAAACTCGCCTACCCCCGACTCGGTGTGATGTCCTATCTTGCTGGTTTGGCACCGAAGACACTGTCTCGCCCAAGTCCTCATGTCCTTCTGCATCCCGTGCCAGACGAACATTTCTGTCAGCAGCTTGACCGTCGTCCTGCCGGAGGGGTGGGACAGCCCGTGGATGACGTCAAATACCTGGCGGCGGCAGGAGGCAGGCACCAGGGGGCGAGGCTGGCTGGTGCTGATGTCACACAGGAGTTTTGGTCCCGCGGGGGTGAGGGCCACGTCCCTCCACTTTAGGGACATGATGGCGGTGCAGTAGGCTGGAGTCTCCGGGTCGGCGGCCTGTTCCCGGGTGAGGTCCCTGTAGTTGATCCCAAGCTGCACCGCGTTGAGCTCGATTCTGGAGAGGGTGTCTGCTACAGGGTTTTTCCTGTCGGGTAGGTACTTGATTTAGCAGGTGAACCCCGTAACAGCCGCAAGGTGCCGCTGCTGCCTGGAAGACCATGCGTCCCCCTGCTTGGTGAAGGCGTGGACCAGCGGCTGGTGGTCTGTGTAGATTGTGAAGGGCGTACCCTCCAAGAGGAACTTGAAGTGCTGGACCGCCCGGTACAATGCGCAGAGTTCCCTGTCGAAGGTGCTGTAGCGGGTCTCCGCGGGGTTGAACTTTTTGCTGAAGAAGGTGGTGGGCTAGGGATGCTGTCGACGATCTGCTCCAGGACGGCTCCGCAGGCGACGCTGCTGGCGTCTGTTGTCAGTTGGAGAGGAGCGCTGGGGTCATGGTGGGCCAAGGCGGTTGCCTCGGCGAGGGCGGCCTTCGTCAGGGAGAAGGCCTGCTGCTGGCTGGGTCCCTACACTAAGGATTTTGGTTGGCCCCTCAGGATCTCCGTCAAGCGGGCCATGGTGTGTGCGATCCTGGAGATGAACCTCCTGTAGTAATTTACCATTCCAAAGAACTCCTGGACGGCCTTGACGAAGGTAGGGGCAGGGAACCTGGTGACGGGTTCGACCTTTGATGAGAGTGGGCAGACGCCATCCGGGGATATCTCGTGGCCTAAGAAGTCAGCTTTCTCGATGCCGAAGGTGCACTTGTCAAATCTGACGATGAGGCCATTCTCCTGAAGGCGCTGCAGGACTGCCCAGATGTGCCTCTGGTGCTCTTTGTGGGACCTGGAAAATATAAGGATATCATCCACGTAGCAGACGCAGAACTTCAGGTCCCCCAGGATGCTGTCCATCAGCCTCTGGAAAGTTGCCCCCGCGTTCCTCAGGCCGAAGGTGGAGAAGGCGAAGACATGGGACCCGAAGGGCGTGATGATGGCGGTTTTCGGGATATCCTCCGGAGCAACTGGTACCTGAAAGTAAGATTTTAAAAGATCCAATTTAGAGAATATCTTGGCCCTGTGGAAGGAGGCTGTGAGATCCTGCATGTTCAGCAGGGGGTAATGGTCAGGTTCAGTTGCGAGGTTGAGCTGCCTGTAGTCGCCGCAGGGTCTCCAGGAGCCATCCGGTTTCTGCACCATGTGGAGGGGAGAGGTCCACAGGCTGGAGGCCTTCTTGCATATGCCCATCCGCTCCATCTCGGCGAAGGCATCCTTGGCCTCCTGAAGGCGTCAAGGGGGAAGCCTCCGGAACCTTGCATGTGCAGGGGGGCCCTTCGTCTTTATGTGGTGGTAGATGCCACGTTTTGCTGGGGCCCCGGGTACCTGATGGAGCTCGGGCTTGAATACGTCGGGGAACTCCTTCAGCAGCTGGGCGTACTGGTGGGGGGCGACGGAGCAGATGGTAGGCACGCTGGGTCCCAGTGCCAGTGGGAGGGATTGGCAGGAGTCGGTGTCGAGGAGATGCTTGCAACCGATGTCGACTGCCAGCCCGAAGTAGGCGAGAAAATCCGCACCCAGGAGCGGGGTCCTTACGTCCGCGACGACGAAGTTCCACGTGTATCTCCGGCCAAGGATGGAGATTGACAGGAGCCTGGTGCCGTAGGAGAGGATGGAGGCCCCGTTGGCGGCTGTCAGGATGGCAGCCGGGTCTGGCGGGCTCTTGTGGTCCTCCCTGGATGGTTGAAATATTGATTGAACGGCCCCGGTGTCAACCAACATCATCCTGCCGGAGATGGTGTCGCGGACGTAGGAGCCTACTGGTTTTGGGCTCCTGGGTTCCTCTGCTGCCATGGCAGCCTGTTCTGTTGGCCGCTGCCTCCCCTGTTTTTTGGATGGGTGAATGAGCAAGGGGGTTGGCAGTTCCGGGCGTCCTTGCTGTACCACTGGTGGTAGTAACAAGGGCCTGGTGGGTTCCTCCTGTGATGATATGCTGGCTGCCTTTTGGTGACGATGCTTATCTCCTCCTCTGCGCCCTCATCCTGCTGAATGGAACTAATGGGGTGTGCGGGTGCTGATACCCGCTTCGCTGCCCTTGCAGAGTCGGTCAGCTGCTGCGCCGTTCTAATCAAGTCCTTGAGCGGCATGGTGTAGGGCTCGAGGATCTGAGTCCGTACCTCCGGGAGGAGCTAACGGAGGAGGATCTCCCTCGACAGGCTGATTTCGGGCTGCTTGCCACTGCTGTCGGTGCCGGGGAGGGTGAGGAGGTCCTGGATCACACCCCACGATTCCATGATGCTCTGGTCATGCCGCGGGTTGGTGGCGAGGTCGAGGGAGCAGGCGGCCCTCTCGGTGAGCAGCAGGGAGCAGGTCTCAATGAGGGATGTTTTTAGGTGGCAGCAGGTGAGGGGGCGTGCACCGGACACCCACGGGAGGAGTTTCCTGTAGACCTCCTCCGGCAGGGCGTTGATTACTGCGTCAGCTTGCAGTACCTCGTCCGTGAGTCCCGCCAGCCTGAACTGACCCTCGACCCTGAAAAGCCACGCTGATGGGTTTCCCTGTGTGAAGGGTAGCAGCTTTATGGCGAGGGCGGCTTTTGTTTGTCCTACCGGGCAGGGCAGTGTGCGGGGCGCGGGTAGCAGTGTGGAGGAGCGCGTGAGTCTTGGCGCGGGGGAGGGTGCGGGTGATATGAGCGGGAGGTAAACATCTGAGCTCACGAGGTTCGCAGTTAACTGAGCGTGTAGGGAATGTCCGCGTCCATGCTCACTCTAGCCCTCTTAATTGGAGTGGAATACTCGCGTCAATACGCACTTGGGAGCGCACCGTGTGAGTCCGTTAATGACGCTGGTGATTTGCCGAGATGAGAGTCAGCATGCCCAAACGCTGGTCACAGCGCTGTAATTAGTCCGCTAGGGGCGTGGATAGTTCCTGAAGCCAAGACTAAGTCGCCGTGTGAGTCTGCTAATGGCTCAGGGTACCACTCCGGGGTCACCACTT
>JANJGK010000001.1:34801463-34823963 GCA_039081455.1 Macrobrachium rosenbergii
TTGCAACGTTCAAATAGTGTTTTATGGGCCTTCTTATATTCATATTACAGTGTGGTATTACAGTAAAAGACATTCATATATATATATATATATATATATATATATATATATATATATATATATATATATATATATATATATATATATATATATATATATATATATTTCATCTTATTGTGAAGGTAAATTTGCTATTGTTCTTTATAGATGCTACAAATCTGCTGTACTTCCTGCAAATCCCTCGTTTCATGAACATCATCTGTCTCCACGTCCACTGACGTAATGTCACCTCGTGAGGATGCTGTCTTTGGCATGTCAAAGAATGGCTTCGCGCTGTTTGTTGAAAAATCCTTGGTGCTCCTGTTGATTTAAGCATTGAATATTTAATTTCTTACCTTGGGTGTGCCCCATAATAGCCAGTCAACCAACAAGCACATAATTCGGTGCCGATATTGTATACACATACACACATATATATATGTATATATATGCATGTATATATTGTAACTTTAAGCTGCTTAATTTTATGTTCGTGGCTCTTATTAACGTAAATATTTTGTTCAGTTCTTTCCAAGTTTTCATTTATTTTGTTTTTTTCTCGAGCCTCGAATAGCTGGATAGGGTCTTTTCGCTCCCACCAAGGGTTTGTTAGTTTGTAATTAATACCTCGCCCATGAAGTTTCTTTTTCTTTGCATGTACGAACACTGGACGGTTTTGCGCCTCCGTTTTATCCCAACGAAGGTGTTTTATGGACACTGGATTGTGCTTTAAGGATTTTGGTACTCGGCTCCTTATAAGAAAGAACTCGACCGATAACGGCAACTGTGGCAGTGTATTCCTGTGGCGACCTTCCTTGTGTCTGTTGTTATGGCGGACGTTTTGGGGGCTTGTCATTGGGCGCCTTGTTCCTGCTGGTGGCTCTTTGTCAGGATATCACAAGAAACCCTCCTGTTATTTTGGGTGATATATCCTGAGATATATACGTCTCCTGCGGGTGTTGATGAGGGACATCCTGCCCTCTGCTGTACTGCCTCTCTGCTGCAACACCTCACCATACGTTACTGCACCGCCTCTCTACCTACTGTGGCTCTGCCTCCCTGCCGTATCGAGTCTTTCGGGGCCGTTAGGAGGCCTTTTGGTCACGAAGAAGGGTAAGCGTGCCTTGCGTGAATTACCAGTTTTTTTTTTATAATAGACGACCCCTGTTCAGCTGTCCACATCTTCACGATTATTGAGACAGTCCTGTGCTTGCTACCCGAGGGCTGTATTCGTCTAAGTTCATCGGCGTTGGTGTTAATTAGCATCACTTAAGCGAAGGAAATAGCTTTAGCCCAGTTGTAAATATGTTAAATTTCGAGTTTGTAAATATTAAGATGAAGGTTCTCTTCCCCTCCTGTGTCTCTTCCTGTCGTATGTGAGAGAATTACGTTGTAGTGTGACAGTTTCGTTTCTACCTTTTTCTTTAACCTGTTTCTTTATCTATCGTAAGATAGATCGGTCGATTAGAGTGAATGAGGTGATTGAAGGTAGTGACTGTGCATTGTAGGTGAATGAGTTTTTTTCTGTCCCTTTATTCAGTTATTCGGAGACCTGTTAAATGTTTAAGCTGTGTAATAAATTTCTAAATATTACGTTAATGACTATCAATTATCCCTTTGAGTGCTTCCATTGAATTGTGTCACTGGTATTCCTGCTCTTAGACGAGCTTTGTATATGTAGTACGGCATTTTGAAAACTATATTTCATAACCTGGAATAAGAAAAATTTTACTGTAACGAGAGTTACGTAACAAGTCGTTACAATTTGCACTCACATATTTATATATATATATATATATATATATATATTATATATATATATATATATATATATATATATATATATATATATATATATATATATATATGATAACTGCCTTCGAAATACTCCAAAAGCCACTTTCTATCAGTTTCTTAACAAGTCTATGTCTCCAATTCTGGTTGGCGCAGAGCTTATTGATTATATTTCTCTCTTCGTTAAAGTTATTCCCACAGTTTAGCGAATTCGATGTTAAACGATATTTGTGGCTAATACTTGTGAATTGATGAGAGAGAGAGAGAGAGAGAGAGAGCTAAATCTATCAGGTTCAGGTTCAAGTATAAGGCTTTGCCTTTGCAACGGCGCCTCGGGTGTTTGTATGGCGTTTTCTAGCTTGGACATTTCCTTTTATTTTCTTTTGTTTTTTTCCGCATATATTATAAGAATTATTTTTCTCTGCACTATTACTTTAACTGAATTAAAACTTTCCCCCTTCAAATGGTTGTTGTAGTTAAAATACTTCCTCTTCTGAAGTCTTTAAACAATATCAAAAAGTGCATTGGGTCCTCTGGCTTTTCACAGAAATTGTAGTTGTCACTTCTGTATATTTATTCATAATGTTCAAGTTTAATGTATTAGTTCTTACTCTAAAAAAAATTACTGATGTATAAGTATTGTTGTATATATATTTGTTTAATTTCTCGCTTCCAGTTCTTGTAAATTTCTAGTCACTATTTCTAACTCTTCTTTTCGCTTATCATTATCCTACACAGGTTTGGATTTTATTTTTGTAATTTCCTTTATTTGCCTGTTAATCAGGTTTCACCTCTTGTATATACTTTATCACTTGTTTTCACTTTCCATTTTTTTCTGCAAGTTTGTGGTTACCATTACAATATATTTTTAGCCCCCCAAAACAATAACGTAAGAAGTTTCGTTTTCTATGAAAGTCTAAGGCTAAAAAGAAAACGATTATGATTTTTGGGGCACTCTCCCCTTTGCTCTAGCAGAAAGGCGGATTCATACTTTTTTTTTTTTTACTTTGAATTTAATAAATATACAAAACCCATCGTTTTGTTGCTTCCATCGCAAAAAACATGTGAATTTGTAAGATTGGCACAGAATAATCGATAAAATAGGTGAATGACAACCGATTGGTATGATAATTATGTGTACCCTATTTCCTTCAACGTTTTTCTTTTGGTTGCAGTATGTTGAGTATGTATTTATATAGCAAGATATAGGAGTTGAATGTAACGAACTGGTCACTTTAATGATACAAACAGAGGACTGTATGGCCTTCAAAATATATTTTGCAGCAGGTTCCACTATTACTGCTCCACCCCCGCCACGCATGTTACTGATAAATTTCAATAAATCTTTTGGAGGCATCGGTTATGCGTCTAGGGAGATCTGATTACATTTTGAGAGGGATCCAATTTGGACCAGAAAAAGTTCCAGGTTGCATTTTTTTTTAATTTGGCATAGGTTGAGTTCCAATACTGTACTGCGGCTTATTTTACTATTACAGCACCAAGATATATTTTATAGAGTTGGTTTTTAACTTCCGGATTATCCTTGCATCCTTGATTATCAATTGTCGGTAAAATCTTCTGCAGGGATTTTGCCAACCTCCTATCTAGTCGTTTTAAAATATCAGTAGAAATCACTACCGCACAAACGGTTGCTTGTCTAGCTGGGCTGACGTGAAAGATACGCGACGGTTCTGATTTGAAAAGTGCTTTGATTTATTCTTGAAAAGTGCACTGTAAGCTGCACTTTTAGTTAACTAGAGTTTTGGATATGAGAAACTTGCTTGTAGTGATGTGATCGTAAATTTAGGAATTTGGAAATTTCTGGAAAGAACGAGCGTAGCAACGCTGCAGCGCACTGCATGCTCGCTCTTATTTTTGCGACGACAGACGTCAGACGCGTAGCAGGTGTGTTCTTGATTAGAAGGCCGGGCACTGGCTAGAGCTTGCGTGAAACAATAGGTATTTGTATCATCATTTTATCCAACTTAATCGAGGCCGATCGTTGCTCTCCATCGACATGTAGCCTACCACGTCCAGTAGTTACGCTACACTCACAGGCTCGATTAAATCGCGATGTTAGTGAATTGTGTCAGAATTTAGGTAATTTCTGAATCTTGATTGCACGTGGTCCAGAATTCGTCTTTGTTTCTTGATTAAGGTTAACGTAAACTTAGATAGCTATGGGATTAACGTAAACTTAGATAGCTTAGTACGTATTTTGTGTGATTTAGTTTATTTTCGTAATAAAATTTAGAAAATGTACTTGTGTAGCCACCGCCTGTTTTGTGCTGGTTCGGAGTCAGTGTCTCTTTTAGATTGTGTATCAGGCCCAGAACATCGGGCAAGAGCCAATTAACTGAGTTATCGTCGAGAAAATTCTCAACATCAACGACTGAACAAAGAACAATAAAAACAATCCACACCATACGCTTTTCTGAGTAGGCAGGCTCACAGAAAGCTAGTACGGATGAGAGAGGTTTTAATTACCTTGACGAAGCTGCTTTGAAGTCACATTCTCCCTGGGAGAAAATCGGTCACAAGCACTCCTAATGGTACGCCTGTTAAACCTAACACAAACCGGCGACGAACTCATACATACATAGCTGGAAATCTGTCTTTGCTTCTTTTAATAACAATAACAATGAATATTAATACTACTACTTCTACGACTACAAGCTTCTTCACAAGCGTACGCCCGAAAACGCAAGGCAAGTACAGTAGTTCACTGGCACCAGTATGGAAAAGAAATTAAGTCTCGTCATATTAGCCTTCCAGCAACTCTCTGGACTTATCATGAAAGGAATGGCAGGGTAGAAGCCGAGGCAGAAGAAACAGTAAAGGGAAAATTTTTTAGAAAACCAAAAATTCCCCACCTTACAGCATGTTGAATGTATGTTTTTTTGTCCAAAAGAATACTCTCGATCTTGTGTTTACGTTTGTTAAAATGTACGTTTAGCGTCTAAAAGAACGCTCCCTGTTTGTTTACATTGTATTAATATGTGGAAATTTAAGTAGATTTCTGAGTATTGATAAACTTTACTTATATGACAATTGTGGAGTGTGTTTAATCAGGTATATATGTGTTTGTGTTGTAAAACAATTATTGTTTTGCCCCCTTTATGAGGGTGACGCCTTTTGAAGTTCCCCTTTCCCTGTGCTGTGTCGTATTTATGCCCGTTCTTTTCAGAGTTTCTTGCTATTTTTATATTGAAGTTGTAAATTGATGTACCAATTGTGTTTTGTATCTTGTTTGTACCGTTATTGTGAATTTTTGAGTGAACTGGGAATTATAAAAAAGAACTGTGGAACCTGTTACGTTCTCCCCAAGCTGTTTGAATTTTGAATTTTTTGTGAGAGGAAATAAACGATTGAAGGAAGCGCGCGTTTTTCTCTCTCCCGTGAGAAAGTTTGAATATTGAGGAGATAATGTCTCACGATGAGGGGCCAGAGGCCC
Organism: Macrobrachium rosenbergii; assembly: GCA_039081455.1. Lineage (NCBI taxonomy): Eukaryota > Metazoa > Arthropoda > Malacostraca > Decapoda > Palaemonidae > Macrobrachium > Macrobrachium rosenbergii. The sequence goes on from JANJGK010000001.1 coordinate 34,806,751, forward strand.
CAAATAACCTACATGGTGCCCATAACCCGGGATCAGAAGAAAGTGACGAAGATTTTCCCGGATTTCCTGACATTTTGATGAAACTGAGAAGTCTTAGATTGAAGAAAGTCGGAGCTGAAGCATGGCTGCGTTGTGCTGCGAGAAAATTAAGTGGAGTTCTACAAGGCCAACCAAGCTGGCATGAGCTGACTAGCCTAGTGGACGAATTCGACCACCGTAAGTCTAAGTGGGTTGAACTAGATGATGCGGTGCAAGACTTGATCGAAAATCCGGAAGAAGTCAAAAGGTTAGTCTATGAAGCCGACGATTTCCTCAGTGAGGTAGGCCAAACACGCATTGCTGCTGCAGAAGTTTTAGAAAGGTTAGGCAATGGTAGACTTGTGAACTTGAATAGTAGGGCTACTGAAGGCAGTATAATTTCTGCAAGTGAGCCTAGTAGTGAAGCAAATAGTGTGAAATTGCCTAGGCTTGAGTTATTAAAATTTGGCGGGAAAATAACTGAGTGGATGCCATTCTGGGATCAGTTTAAGGCTATTGTTGATGACAAGCCTATGCCTCCTGTTAACAAATTTATGTACCTGCGCTCTGTGTTGGAGGGCGAGGCGAGAAGAGTTATACAGGGTCTGGCTCAGACGGCAGCTAATTATAATTCAGCATGTGAACTGTTAAAAGAGAGGTATGCCAAACCAAACAAGATAATTTCCGCCCACATTCAGGACCTAATGCAGCTTGCGTTGTCAAGGAGATCGAAGTACGACAATCAACTCTTGGCGTTGCGGAAGTTGCAAGACGACGTGATAGCCCATGTTCGCAGTTTGGAGGCTCTTGGGGTAGGAGGGGACCAATATGGGCTGGTATTGGCGCCCATGATCTTGTCCCTGCTCCCCCACGAGATTAGACTGGAGTGGTCTCGAAGTCAGCAAGAGGAAGGAGACCTTAAAGGGCTGCTGGAATTCCTACAACGAGAAGTTGAGGGGCGAGAAAGGGCTGAGGCCCTTCAGGGGCTGAACCATCGAAAGACTGAGGATCCCGGCGTGGAAAAAAGGCAGAAAAAGCTCATCCAGGGTTCTGCCTCAGCCCTTCAAACTTCATCAGAAGAGAGTGCCTCTAAGCAACAGTGTGCATTCTGTGGAAAGCTGCATCCTAGTGATAAGTGTTTTGGTATAATGAAGCTCTCTCTTCATGAAAAAGAAGAAGCCATTTGTGGAAAGCGGCTGTGTCTTAAGTGTTTATCTCCTGGCCATTATGCAAGGGGTTGCTGGGCCAGGTGTTCAAAGTGCAAGGGTGGCCATCACCACGCACTTATTTGTCGTAAGTCCGAAGCGATAACCCCTGTAACAGCTAGTGAGAAACCCCCTGAAGGAGAAAAGGTGCGGGGGGAGAGTGAATCTGTTACACATGTGGGAGTGGCTCCTTGTGAGTCAAGGGCTAGGGCTATTAAGCAGTGTTGTGTATTACAAACAGCAAAGATAAAGGTTGTAGGCTATCAGGGTATAATATCTGCAACTGTAATGTTTGATACAGGATCGGATCGATCCTACATTTCCAAGGACTTGGTCAAAAGGGTCAGGCCCAAGTGGCTGACCTCTGAGTATTTATCATTTTCTGCCTTTGGGGGAGGTAAGGCCTCCAAGGCAGATTTGTGTAGCATTTATGAAGTGATGAGTTTAGGGGCTAATAACCACAAATATAGCTTTAAGGTAGCTGAGATTAATGTAATTTGTCCACCTTTATGTAGGACCAAGGTGGATCCCAAGTGCTTAGAGCCTTTTGCGCATCTTAACCTAGCTGATGAGTATGGATCCAACCGAAAGATACAGGTGGATATGTTGATTGGATTAGATTTGTATTGGAAGCTGATGCTCCCTAACAAAATTGTGTGTCATGAAGGGCTTGTAGCCCAGGAGACTGTTTTTGGTTGGGTTTTGTCTGGATCCTCAATTAGGTCCAAAGATAACAGTGATGTAGGTGTGCAACTGTTAACATTTTCTAATTTTCAGGAAGATAGCTTGAGTAACTTTTGGGATTTAGAATCTGTAGGTATTCAAGCCCAGGAAACACGTTCTGATGCTATTAAGCCTGACCCTATTCTGGTGCAATTTGAGAAATTGGTAAGTTACAAGGAAGGCCGTTATGAGGTGGCCCTTCCCTGGAAATCAGAGTCTGTAAAGTTAAAGTTACTTGATAACAAACACCATGCCTTGAGAAGATTGGATAATCTGAGTCGTAAGTTAGATAGGGACCCTGGTCTGCAGGAACAATATTATACAGTGTTTGAAGAGTATGAAAAGGAAGGTATTATAGAAGAGATCCCACCCCATCAGTTGGAGGGTGGGTACCCACTGTTCTATTTGCCTCAGACCTGTGGTGCGGGAGGTGAGTATCTCCACCAAAATCAGGCCTGTGTTTGATGGGTCAGCTCGTGGCAGTAATGGTGTGTCCCTAAATGACTGTTTAGAAAGTGGTCCTTCCTTAAACCCAGATTTAGTAGAAGTTTTACTGAGGTTTAGAAGATGGAAGGTGGCCTTAACTGCTGATATTACAAAGGCTTTCCTTCAAATTAAGGTGAGGAGGGAGGACCATGATGTTCACAGGTTTTTGTTGAAGAAAAAGGATATTGTAAAACATTTCCGTTTTGTAAGAGTACCCTTTGGAAATAAGAGTAGTCCCTTTTTGTTGAACTTTGAAATTTCATTTAAAGAAATACCCTCCCTCAGAGGTGGTTTCTGAATTGCTTGAGAATCTGTATGTTGATGACTGGCTTTCTGGGGCTGATAGCCCTGCTGAGGCCTGTGCAAGATTTGATGAAGCCTGTGGTATGCTGAAGAAGGCTGGTATGTCCCTATCAAAGTGTACTTCTAATTATAAAACCTTGCCCATGACAGAAGATTCTATTGTAGAAGGTGTAAAGGTGTTAGGCTTACAATGGGATTCCTCCTCGGACTGTTTTACATTTAAGGTAGAGAATGTAGATCCCTTTGGGGATATTGATTGTACTAAAAGAAATGTGTTAAGCCTAATTGCTCGATGTTTTGACCCCTTGGGGTTCATATGTCCCTTTGTTATGCATGCAAAAATACTATTCCAAGAAATCTGGAGATTAGGTCTAGATTGGGATGAACCATTACCTGAGGCTATGCAAGGCAGAGTTAAGTTGTGGGTAGTAGGACTTTCTGTGCTTCAATCATTGAGAATTAATCGTTACTTATTTTCAGAATTGTCCTGGAGAGATCTCCCTGCTATTGAACTTCATGCCTTTGGTGATGCGTCGGAAAGGGGGTACGGTGCTTGTGTGTATGTGAGAGTGCCAGAAAAAGGGTAATTTCAAGGTAACATTGATTGCTGCTAGAGGTAAGGTAGCCCCTATAAAGAAAGTTTCCCTCCCTAGGCTAGAATTACTTGGTGCCTTATTGTGTGCTAGACTGGTCGTATTTGTGAAGTCTGTGTTGCGGCTGGTCCCTTATTTTGTGTTGATTTCCCCTCCAAGAAGTTGTATATTCTCCTTTTTACTTGTGCTGTTGTCAGAGCTGTCCACCTAGAGCTTACTGAGTCTCTCTCGGTTACTGATTGCAATTTGGCAATTCGTCGGTTTACGGCTAGACGTGGTGGTACCTTCTGTGTTCTACTCTGAAAATGCTAAAACCTTTTTGGGTGTCTCCAACCTGTTGAAGCAACATTATGGCCCCATGGCCCCCCAATGGAAGTTTATTGTACCTAATGCGCCTTGGTGGGGAGGCTGGTGGGAACGCCTCATTAGATCAGTGAAGGTTGCGTTGAGAAAGACGTTGGGCACTAAGACATTGTCTAGGAGTGAATTAGAAACCACTCTTCATGAGGTGGAGGCATGTATCAATTCTAGACCCTTGACATTTGTAGGTGAAGAACCTGATGTTGCTAATCCCCTTACTCCATCTCATTTTCTTATTGGTCGTTCAGCAGGTTTTCAGGTGGAACTGGCAGATGACTCTGCCTCAGGTGTGACCTCAAAGGATTTGTGTGTGAGAGAGGCTGTGCGTCTGAGTCAGTTGGAGAAATTCTGGAACATCTGGCAATCCGAGTACCTTAGAAACCTGCCTTGCATGGTAAAGGGGTTCAAAGCTAATTGTAATTTAACAAGGGGTTCTGTTGTAATAGTAAAGGAAGAAAGAGTGCCTAGGCTGCTGTGGCCACTTGGAGTTATTACTGAGTTGTACCCTGGAAAGGATGGAATGGTGAGAAGTGCCAAGGTTAAAACTAAACGTGGATTTGTAACTAGACCTGTTCAAAACCTATACAATTTAGAGATTTCAGATATCAGTGAGGAAAGTGTTTGTAATTCCCCTGATGAAATAATAAAGGAAAATCCAGTTGTAGGGGATCCCATGGACCCAGTTGAATCAATCACTGAGTCTACTGTAGGTAAAACCCGAAGGGGGAGATCTGTTAAAGTACCTGTTAAACTTGACTTGTAATTTTCAGGTTAGGAGATTGTAGTGGAGGTTCTTATGATGATAGGAGTGTTGAGACACTCCTATGGTGGGGAGGATGTTGAATGTATGTTTTTTTGTCCAAAAGAATACTCTCGATCTTGTGTTTACGTTTGTTAAAATGTACGTTTAGCGTCTAAAAGAACGCTCCCTGTTTGTTTACATTGTATTAATATGTGGAAATTTAAGTAGATTTCTGAGTATTGATAAACTTTACTTATATGACAATTGTGGAGTGTGTTTAATCAGGTATATATGTGTTTGTGTTGTAAAACAATTATTGTTTTGCCCCCTTTATGAGGGTGACGCCTTTTGAAGTTCCCCATTCCCTGTGCTGTGTCGTATTTATGCCCGTTCTTTTCAGAGTTTCTTGCTATTTTTATATTGAAGTTGTAAATTGATGTACCAATTGTGTTTTGTATCTTGTTTGTACCGTTATTGTGAATTTTTGAGTGAACTGGGAATTATAAAAAAGAACTGTGGAACCTGTTACGTTCTCCCCAAGCTGTTTGAATTTTGAATTTTTTGTGAGAGGAAATAAACGATTGAAGGAAGCGCGCGTTTTTCTCTCTCCCGTGAGAAAGTTTGAATATTGAGGAGATAATGTCTCACGATGAGGGGCCAGAGGCCCCAAATAACCTACACAGCATATGAGAGTAACTTTAAATAATATATTGTCTCCCAAGGAATATTCCACCTTTTTTTCTCGTGTCAAGAGCATCCTCTCATACGCCATCTTCCAGTCAATGAGTCAAATGAAATAAGAACTAAGCAATTAATTAATTTATTTTAGTAAGACGCACTGTAGGCGAATTCGCCTCTATAACCTCTCTCTCACCACTGCCTTTGGGGGGAAAACACTTTAAACTCTTTCTTGCCCAAGTGCTGCCGGAATTCCTTAAATTCCAGGTGTGGACCCAATCAGAGCTAACCGTCGCCCGAGGCAGGTCAGCTGGTGGGCTGAACACATGCGTTCTGCAATCTTGAAATTGCAGCCATGCTGCCACGATCGCAACGCCACCTAGAAAGAGAAAAAACGTTGTTCCCAAAAGCTATAAAGAGTCTTGGTGAGAGATGCTCGGCCTTAGAATTGCTCAGGCGCCACCATATGACGGATGCCCTGCGCCTTGCTCCACTAAGCTTCCTATTTCCAACACTTGGCTGGCAGTAACCAAATTAACTTTTGTTGTGGACTTATTCACTTGCCCTCCCTCTCGCTGGCCCTCATAGGAAGAGAACTTCAGCTCCTAAATAAGGTAAAGTACCACGATTTAAGGTTTTTTCTTCAGTCACGTTCCCTATTCCTCTTTAACTATTTCCTGTTCCTTTTCATAGTGCGATATACCTACAGTGAGACCTGTATTGCTTTTTATATTTTGTGCTGTTCAATTTGCAAAGCAGTGACGAGAAGTGTAATGTAAATCATATGATATTCGATTCATTGGATTCGAGTTCAATCTAGGCATCTTCTGTGCAATTCCTCGATTCCTTCATTACAGTGCTAGTTTCGGTTGAGTAACCATAAGTGTTTTGATTACAGATTAGGAGTTGTTCAGCTGTGGATCTGCATATCATCTTGTGTGCGTAGTGGTCCCCACTACCTTGTTTTCAACGCCCTTTAAGTGGGCCTCTCATTGTATTTCCTGCAGCAAATATCCCGTTATTTGCTCTTCATCTTATTACACCAGAATTAGGTTACCATTCTTCTGATGTATTTTCTTTTGTAAATATAATTAAGTAAGTTAAACCCCAGAGTTTATCTAATCACTCCCCTCTTGAAGTAGGCCTTCAGCCCTATTTTTTGTTGTATATATTTTTAGCTGACCTCAAGGCCAGAGTCCAGATTTTTGTGGTAATTAAGGTAAGTTGCGTAACATCCTAGTATACCCCATTGATCTAGCAAGACCCCATCTTTAAAATTATAACATTGGCAACCTATTGCTCAGTATTTCTTGCAAGATGGCGTCGTCCAAGCCCTGATTGCACTCACAGTTATCAGCTAAATAGCCTCGCTAAGAGCTGGTTGCAGGATTTGAAACGAACCTCCATCTCATTAGCGTAAATTCTCCTACGAGTGCACAAGTGATCCATTTCCTCAGTAAGTACTGTGTTATTATTATTATTTTTTGTTAGGTACAAACCAAATCGTGACTGAAACAGAGTTAGGAGTTGTGAGAACACGTGCATACATCCCGGTTGTAGAGAAGTTTTGATGGCTAACGCATGATAGCTTTCATGATAGGCTAACTAGGAAAAGTGAAATTATGAAGAGTGTAACAGGAAATAGTTCGGGCATTTCCTTCCCATTTCTAGTTAGGCACACACTAGCCCACCCGGGGCGTCATTTCAGATTTTTGTTGGAGGGGGGGGGGAGACGGTTTGGCGAGCGAAGCAAGCCTAATCAGCCGTTTTTTTTTTTTTTTATTTTGAGCTATTTTACGAGCTTTTGAAAGCGACATGAGCAAGGTATTTGAGCAAAAATCATATATTCCCACTATTGTTTATTTATCTCATCATCGCTGGTAGCCAGTAGACAGACAAGAATCAAGAAACTTAATATTCCCGAGAAATTTCATACATTTACGATTGCACATTTAAACAGAAAACATGATTTTTTTTTTTACATTTTAATGAAAATATACTTTATAAATCAAATTATAGTGCCATCGGCTGGCAATGCCAGTCATTAATGAAAACTATGAAACAACTGTATCATTAGTATACTGGAATTTATACTATGATTATGAAATAAAAAGAAATAATGTTGATAATTTGAGTACCATAATGAAAATGAAATAATGTAAAAGTAATAATGTTGATAATTTGAGTACCAAAATCAAAATAGAATAATACAAGATTTTAGAATTACATTCCTTTATAGAATTACACCAATGGGTACCGACGGTGTCTCATGCGAGCAAATTCATCCACTAACTCTTCCAAATCAAATGACTTAACCATATGTTTTTCTGTGACCATCAACAACAAGTAAGATAGCCGATCATCCCCAGTTGTTGTTCACAGGTAGTTCTTTACATGTTTTAACACAGAAAAAACCTCTCATTACTAGCTGTAGTGACTGGAATGGTCAACAAAATTTTAAGGATAGTTAGGAACTCAGAAAAGGCAACTGGTAAGGTTTTCTAGAGCAGTGTACACATCGATTAGGTCCTCCTGTTTCTTTTGTTCTAAGAACACCTTTGCAAAATGAATCTGTGAAAGAGGACTGTATCAATGTGTGCACTGTAATGCTTTACGAACAGAGTCAGTTTTTCCTCATCAGGGAACTGCTTTGATGAATACATATACACACACACATATATGTATATATATGTGTGTGTATGTATGCATATATATGTATGGTTTTCAGGCAGAAAAAATAGTTATATATTAACGTCGTATAATTATCCGGTCAATCTCTCAAAATAAAATACCCAAATCAAAGCACAGATGTTGTTAACATCAGATCTGTTGCTTTAGGAAATTCGAAACCATCTCAAGAGACTCGAGGTTGCAACGGTCGCTTACTGAGCTCCCTGAACATGACTTGAACCTGTACTGTACTCAGGCTAAGTCAGCTATTCAAAATGTAAACAAAAATTTGTGTCGAACTAGTGAGTAGTGATGATATCGATGAAGAATGGATCGGATTTTATTAAGGAAAACTTGATTAATTGAAATTTTATGGATCATCCCTTCCTCTGCGGGCCTCATAGATAGGTTAAGACTACAGCCAGACAGACATACTGTACATGCACATACATACACACATACATACATATAGACAGACAGGCACTGAGACACATAGGCAGACAAACAAACAATGTATGTGTGATAGAGATAGATAGATAGATAGACAGACAGATAGATAGACAGACTGATAGAAATAACTTAGTGTGATGACACATTTGAATTTCGGTATGAATAATGGAAAACCAGCTGCTGTTACTTCTTGGGGCTTTGGGGGAGTGAGGGGGGGCAACTTGAGGCTTTGGTGGGGGGGGACAACTTGAGTCTTGGGGGGGCAGTCGGCGCCAGCCCCCTAAATGACGCCCCTGTAGCCCACGCGGTTATTTGGCCTCCAAAGAACTTAAGGTTTTGCATGTTGAACACAGTGATTAGGGTTCCGAAGAACTTAGGGTTTTGCTTGTTGAACGCAGTTATTTTGGTGCTGAAGAACTTAGGGATTTGCGTGTTGAATGTGGTGCCATGGGTTACGAAAAACTTAGGGTTTGCGTGTTGAACACAGTGATTTGGTTCTGAAGAAGTTAGGTTTTTATGTATTGAACGCAGTAACTTTGGTTCCAAAGAACTTAGGGTTTTGAGTGTTGAATGCAGTGATTGGGTACCGAAGAACTTAGGATTTTGTGTGTTGAACGCTGTGAGTTTGGTTCCGAAGAACTTAAGGTTTTGCATGTTGAATGCAGTGATTTGGGTTCCGAAGAACTTAGGGCTTTGCGTGTTGAACACGGTGATTTTGGTTCCGGAGAACTTAGGGTTTTGGTTAGATGACAAACACTTGGGCCCCGGTGTGAGGATAGAAGGCTTACACGGAAATTTGTTATATGAATTTGCCCTTTAGATAAGCAGGAAGTGCATAGCTTCGTAGGTTACACGCTAGAACATGATTAAAGCAATTTAGTTGGCTTCTTCAGCAAAGTACAATTGCATAAAAATGAGACGAGGAGAATGTGCTTATTTCAAAGCACACAAGATTTAATGCAGCAGAACATGACAAGCACAAAATCTTAAATCTGCCATGAATGGGCAAAGCTATATTTGCCTGGATCATGTTTGCAAAGAATTTGCTGTTACTCTACAGGGACCTGACGAACATGTGATCATGAGGGTTGTTTTACTATGCCTGTACTGAGTTACGTATGACCGGTTTCGTTATGACGGTGTCGGCACGTTTGTGGTCAATATTTTGACGGGCTTGCCACGTGCGGAATCACGTGACCTCTGAGCGAAAAAGAAGGTGCGCGGGACCTTATGAGATGAACAAACAATAGTGGGAAATCGTTCTCCCACTGTCTACTGAGTGTGTTTTAATAAGCAAGGAACTTTATATGAATTGGGTTAAGGAATGGATTTTGCACATTCACATTTCTTGTGGATGTGGTATTAATGACTTAAGGAGGTGATTCCTTCATGTGCAAAATTCCTGGGCTCACATGGCTCTGTAAAGAGCGAAGCAAACAACACATGCAGGACATAAGGCATTATAATCAGATGTCAGCAGCTGCCAAACACTGTTGGGAAAATGACCACAAAATAGACTGGGAAAATATGAGTTTTCTGTACAGGAAAACCAACAAAACGGCCAGACTGGTTGTAGAGAACGCCTTCGTAACAAGCGCTAACGACACAATGGCAGGGAACACCGGAAACGGCTTTGAAGACAGCAAATTATCAAGAAAAATCGTACACTCCACAGTAGCAAGGAAACGAGGGAAAAACGCAAGAGGACTCACGAGAAACGAACACTTGGATGAAGATGCGGGCAGAGAAAGGCCAAGGTTACGAGGGAGGGGTCACACAGGAGGAGGAAGGCTACTATAGGATTAAAGTGTTCAGCACACGGATATAAATACAGCTGGACTACACGTCTGGTCACTGTACAGATACTTGATAATGAGGACTGTTTGTCCAAGAACGCTTGTAATTTTCTCTGAATAAATACTCCATTAGATGCCATCCAGTTTGAATGAGGTCCTGTTAGTAATTCTACTAATGCACAGAACAATTGTGTACGTGGTAAAGTTAATATCTATATATATATATACTGTATATATATATATATATATATATATATATATATATATATATATATATATATATATATATATATGTGTGTGTGTGTGTGTGTGTGTGTGTGTGTAAGCGAATCCCACAGGAAAATGACAGGCAGGAGTTCAGTACCAAGCGCTTTCACGTTTATTAACGCATCGTCGGGGCACGAATGAGACACAGATATAAAGAAGGTTACAAAGTGAACAAAGAGAACAAGAATACCAGATGGTCAGTTGTCAAAGGGTAATAAACAGAAAGTTAACTAGGATAATCCGGGATCGAGCTGTCACAAACTGAACCTAAGACCAAACAAAAAGAAATACTAAAGTTTAGGCTTACAAAATCCAAAAACACGTGTAACCTTGAATGCCAGATGGTTAATTGCCAGGGGGTGAAAAACAAACGGTTAATCCACGGCAAATCCGGGATCACGCGGTTACAAACTAATCCAAATATATACTTAACCATAAGGCAAATGGAATCTTACCCATTCACATTGCAGAAACATGTATAAAAATGAATACTAATTTTGCATATATTTATCAACAACTTTTTTAATTATGAAGGCATCAAGTTTAAATAAACCAAGACTTAAATTTAGAACACTTTCATTATTTGACTTAATAAAACAAGATTCGATGATATTCCTTTTAACTGTGTCATTGCACCGGACTAAAGGTCTTGCTTTACCCCAGTTAATAGGATGATCTAAATCTCTCATATGTACGAATAATGCATTCGATATTTGGCCAGTTCTCACAGAATATTGGTGTTGTTTGATTCGTTTGCAATGAATCAAACAACACCAATATTCTGTTTTCTGTTAGTGAAATATTCTAGTTTCCTCCCTGACCAAGTCATTTTCTGTTTTCCACATATAAAATGTGTACGTTTTCTCTTTGCTAAATATTTTTCTAGTCTCCTACCTGACCAATTCATTTTCCTGTTCTCTGTAAATAAAATTTTCTTGTTTCCTCTTTGTTAAATATTTTTCTAGTTTCCTCCTGACCAATTAATTTTCCTGTTTTCTCCAAAGAAAATTTTCTCATTTTCTCTCTCCTTAATATCCCTCTAGTTTCCTCCCTGACCAATTCATTTTCTTGCTTTCTCCATATAAAAGTTTCTCGTTTTCTCCATGTTAAATATTATTCTATTGTCCTCCCTGACCAGTTCATTTTCTTTTTTTTCCATATGAAATTTTCTCGTTTTATCTTTGCGAAATATTCTTCCAGTTTCCTCCCTGACCAATTCATTTTCATATTTTGTCCATATAAAATTTTCTCGTTTTCTCTGTTAAATATTATTCTAGTGATCTCCCTGACCAATTCATTTTCATCTTTTATCCTAAATAAGTTTTCTCATTTTCCCTTTGTTAAATATTCTTCTCGTGCCCTCCCTGACCAATTCATTTTCCTGTTTTCTCGTAAGAAAGTGTTCTCATTTTCTCTTTTTAAATATTCTTCTAGTGTCCTCCCTGACCAATTCATTTTCCTGTTTTCTCTATATAAAAATGTTCTCTTTTTTTTCTTTGTTACATATTTTTCTAGTTTCCTCCCTGACTAATTTATTTTCCTGTTTTCTGCATATAAAATTTTCTCGTTTTCTCTTCGTTAAATATTCTTCTAATGTCCTCCCTGACCAATTCATTCTCATGTTTTTTCCTAACTAAATTTTCTCGTTATCTCTGTTAAATATTCTTCTAGTGTCAGTGACCAATTCATTTTCCTCTTTTCTCCATTTAAAATTTTTTCGTTCTCTCTTTGTTAAATATTTTTCTAGTGTCCTCCCCGACCAGTTAATTTTCCTGATTTCTCCATATAAAATGTTTTCGTTTTCTTTTTGTTAAATATTCTTTTAGTTTTCTCCCTGACCAATTCATTTTCCTTTTTTCTCCGTATAAAGTTTTTTCGTTTTCTCTTTGGTAAATATTCTTTTACTTTCCGCCCTGATCCAGTGGTGTTTAATGTGGTTAATTAAGGTACTTATCAAAGTAAATCAAAGGAACTTAAAGGGAAACTTAGCTAAATTTAGTAAGCACCCAGAGAGAGGCTAGTAGAGACGTAAACTATGACATCAGGCGTAATGGCACTGTTCCCAGTAGTATGATAATGATCGTAAGATTTTATCGACAAAAATCTATTAGTCACGGCCATGAAATACAAAGTAGTTTCGTCATTAACCAATTCCTTTTCTTGCTTTCTCTGTTTAACATTTTCTCGTATTTTCTTTGTTAAGTATTCTTCTAGTTTCCTCCCTAACTAATTCCTTTTCTTGTTTTCTTCATCGAAAATTTTTTCTTTTTTTCTTTGTTAAATATTCTAGTTTCTTCCCTGACCAATTCTTTATCTCGTTTCCTCTGTACTAAATTGCCTTGTTTTTATTTGTTAAATATCCTTTTTTCACCCTAACTAATTTCGTTTTTTATTTTCTCCACATAAAATTTTCTCGTTTCCGTTTCTTAAATAAAATATTCGCTTAAATTCCTCCCTGACCAATTCCTTTTCTTGTTGTTGCCGTGTAAAATTTTCTCGGTTTTTGTCTGTCAAATAATTATTTTCTCTCTGGACAATTTCTTTGTTTTCCCCCTATCTAATTGCATTTTTTATTTTCTCCACTTAAAATTTTCTCGTTTTCTCTTTGTGCAACAGTCTTCAGGTTTCCTCTGACTAATTCCTTTTCTTGTTTGTTTCCATTAAATGTGTCTTTTAGTTGTCTCCTTGTTTAGCTCTTTTCTTGGGGTCTCAGTTCCCGGGTCTCTCTGCCCCTTTCTTCTTGCTCGATTCCTTTTTTTCATTTGGGGGTATGTCCATCTCATTTCCTGTAGGGTAAATTCTTCTTCTCGTTTTCTCCTTGTTAGATTCTCTTGCTTCCTCCAACTTCAATTCTTTTTCTTGTTTTCTCACTACCCAATTCTTTCTGTCGTTTCTTTCTGTCTAATCTCCTCTCTCTCTCTCTCTCTCTCTCTCTCTCTCTCTCTCTCTCTCTCTCTCTCTCTCTCTCTCTCTCTCTCTCTCTCTCTCGGTTCCACCCTACAAATTTTCCGTTTTTATGTTAGTTTACCACCTTGTCTTAATGTTTATTTTACCTTCTCCGAGCCTTGACTAGATGGACATATTACCTCGCCCATCTTATTGGCTTCTATATTTGTGAAATATATCATATAACTATCTTCCCATTCGTTTCAATAACAACAAACCTGACGATTTTTTCATCTTCAACTTAATGCTGATAGCTCCTGGCTCGATACTGATTTATGAGAGAGAGAGAGAGAGAGAGAGAGAGAGAGAGAGAGAGAGAGAGAGAGAGAGAGAGAGAGAGAGAGAGAGAATAATACAAATAAACTATTTCAAATGAATTAAATAATTTCTGCTGAACTTCTCCTTAACATGAATGACCGAACGTTATGAGGGAACAGTCTATACAGCGATATTGGGGCCTCCTCTTTGATTTACTGAGAGCTGTCCCTGGTGCCAAATGCGTATCCACCTATAAATTCTGCTACGGACTCTTGTTATTTACGGGTTTGCGTCTTCTATCTTCGTAGACCTTTTCTCACATAAATACGCAAGTAAGCACAAACACATATGAAAACCAACAGGTATAAGAAACGAAACGGTTATGCTGTGAAATTTTCTGCAATGATCTGTCCTGTGACTTTTGGATCGTTTTTCATGAGAGGAAAGGATTCATTCTTCATATATATATATATATATATATATATATATATATATATATATATATATATATATATATATATATATATATATATACATATACATATTCATATATATATATGTATATATACATATACATGAGAGGAAAGGATTCATTCTTCATATATATATATATATATATATATATATATATATATATATATATATATATATATATATATATATATATATATATAACATATATTATATATATATATATATATATATATATATATATATATATATATGCATGAGAGGAAAGGAGTCATTCTTCATATATATATATATATATATATATATATATATATATATATATATATGTATGTATGTATACATATATATACATATTAATAAATAGGGTATATATATATGTGCGTGATAGATTGGTGTGAGTATAAGTACTTAGCTCTGTCTGTTTGTCCCGTGATCAAAGTAAAAATCTAGCCATAAATGCAAATGAAACATTGCATTGGAGTGGGCCTAAGAACAGGTGAATGGATTCTGAAATAAATGCAGATTCGGTTTTGCACCCAGCGTATTGTGCAGTGGCACCGGAGGATATATAGGCAAGAAATGTTTTCTTAATATTGTTGTACATCAGCATTACTCCTTTATATAATGAATCGTGCCTTCAAATTTACGATCCCTTTTTGCTCCTCGGAGCCATAACCTAGCCTCAGAATGATAGGGAAGGCAACCCGCGAGAGAGTTTCTTGATAGGCTATATCTCGGTTCATTAGATCTGTCATTTTTACATTCCCGCTCTTAGTTCTTCTGCCAGTCCTCTTTCCCTTGTCTTGCAGTTGACTCGGTGTCTCTGCAGCAGGAACAGTTCCGTCAACTGTTACAGTGAGCTGAGGGAGGCAGTTACTGTTCCTCGTAGAGGCCCCCATAGTTCCAAAACCTGCGAACTGATGCGTGAGACAGACATTTAGGAACTTCCCTTGGATCGAGATGGAGGTAAATCATGCCTGGATTAGTAAGTCTGGTGACTTCCTCTCTCCCCAGTGAATGATGTTGGGGGCTTGTCTCCATGATTCTCTTCTCTGTAATTTCTTTAACTTTCCTTCCTTTCGGGCTGAGTTTGTCGTTTTAGCCTGATCTCTTCTGGTCTCTTTCTCTTCTTATCTGCATTTTCCATTCTCCCGTATCCCTCCGATGGATGCGTCTGTCCACCAGGCATTCATGTACACCCGAATAAAAAGGAAGGAATATGACTATACCTACATAGGGAATGACCCGGCTTCGATGCTTAAGAATTATTACCTTTATAAACGCGCTCACGGACCCACACACACGTATATAAATATATATATATATATATATATATATATATATATATATATATATATATATATATACTGTATATATACATATATATGCATATATATATATATATATATATATATATATATATATATATATATATATATATATATACATACATACATACATACATACACACGCACACACACACACAGACACATATATATATATATATATATATATATATATATATATATATATATATATATATATATATATATATATATGGTATCATCGAAATGCAGGTACGGTAGTAGCCATGAATTCCATGTAAACAGCTAGAAGACTGTCAGCAACGCGTGTAGAGGAGCAATGATTTCTAAACATAACCCAAATATAAGAGCGACTTGGCAGCGATCATGTGCCACTGGCATCGTCCAGTTCCTTCAATGAAGTAATCTTCCTACGACGTATTCTAACCATCTCATTCTGGTGTCTCTGACAGAAATAAAAGAAAGAAATCACTTCGTCCTATTTTCGTCCTTATATACATACGCATACACAGACACAGATACATACACACACAAATACACACACACATATATACATATACATAAATATATGATATATATATGAATATATATATTATTTATATACATATCTATCTATTTATATATATATATATATATATATATAGATATATATATAGATATATATATATATATATATATATATATATATATACGGTGTATATAAATATATATTTAAATGCAATTACATACATTTACACACGTATAATATATATATATATATATATATATATATATATATATATATATATATATATATATATAAATGTATATATATATATATATATATATATATATATATATATATATATATAAATGTATATATATATATATATATATATATATATATATATATATATATATATATATATATATATATATATATATATACATATATATATATGTGTGTGTGTGTGTGTGTCGATATAGAGTCTACAGATCACACCTTTAACAGGTATTTACTGCATGCATTTCTCTGTTACATCAGAATAAAAAAATTTTTTGGGGCAAAACAAAATTCTTTATAAAGATTACCTGTAGGAATTTCTCCGTGATATTTCCATAGACGAATAAAAAAAAACAGGAAACGGAACGAAATTATTAGTTGGTGAACCTAAAGCAAATCTTTTAAAGTGGCCCAAAGGCACCAAACCGCCATGGCACTCAGCCAGATACGCCTTAAGATGCCAACTGCTAAATATTTCTATTATTTATCCCGAAAATCAGATCATTAAAGCACATTTTCTTTGAGACAAATACATGGTTCACATTCATGAACCGAACAAGCAAAGTATGACTACCGAATTGTTTTTAAAATGGTTTTCATTTGAATGACTTGCTTGCTTTCCGATTCCGTATATGAATGAAATGAGAGACGTGGCAACTCTTGTGTTGATGGCTGAGGTTAGATTTGGTCCTGATTTATAAGTTCAGAATTATTAATAGAAGACGGCAGGACTCTGTCATTACACAGATAACTCCGCTCTTGCAGGCTTCTTATGAATACATTCCTAGGGGAGGCAAGACTTTGTAGTCTGTTTCTCATGACAAGAATAAAATACTGCTTGCAAATCTTGATTTCATTTCCATCCGAAGGGAATGTGAGCATTCAGTAGCTTCAGAGACATAACTCTACCAAGATGTCTTCCGGTTCAGTTAGATCGAGTTGGCATGATATATATGGCAGGACAGGGAATAAGAGGTCTGGTGTAGAACTCCGAACTCTCCCTAACAACCGAGACCAAACCATTTGGCTTTGGTTCATTAACATTAAATAGGTATTGTGCCAGCATGAACCTTTGCCCAGAGTAAGGGTGGGAGGCTGTTATGGGAAATAAAAGACCTGGTGTAGATCTCTGGACTCCACAGACCAACCGAGACTAAAC
>JANJGK010000001.1:34828963-34871463 GCA_039081455.1 Macrobrachium rosenbergii
AGCCTCGGCATTAACCCACCTCGACCATGATAGTTCATTGGTACGTTTGGAACACGCAGCTCTTTTTATGACATTTTTTTATCACACCGTGATTTATATACGATCATGAAGCTACAAATATCGCTTAATATCAAATCCACGCTACCTCGGGAATATCCCCGATGGGGAATTATCACCGAAGGGGAATTTATAAGTGATAAATGGACGGGCACTGCCGAGTCTCGATCCCACGACACACAGACGCGCATCCAGCGAATCCAGTCGACGCTAACCACTGAGCTATCAAGAGAGGTATAAGTTAATGCCGAGTCTGGTGTACTATATTTACCCGTCGAGAGCGGGGAAATTGTACTTAGCCTCGGCATTAACCCACCTCGACCATGATAGTTCATTGGTACGTTTGGAACACGCAGCTCTTTTTATGACATTTTTTTATCACACCGTGATTTATATACGTTCATGAAGCTACAAATATCGCTTAATATCAAATCCACGCCACCTCGGGAATATCCCCGATGGGGAATTATCACCGAAGGGGAATTTATAAGTGATAAATGGACGGGCACTGCCGAGTCTCGATCCCACTACACACCGACGCGCATCCAGCGAATCCAGTCGACGCTAACCACTGAGCTATCAAGAGAGGTATAAGTTAACGCCGAGTCTGGTGTACTATATTTACCCGTCGAGAGCGGGGAAATTGAACTTAGCCTCGGCATTAACCCACCTCGACCATGATAGTTCATTGGTACGTTTGGAACACGCAGCTCTTTTTATGACATTTTTTTATCACACCGTGATTTATATACGATCATGAAGCTACAAATATCGCTTAATATCAAATCCACGCTACCTCGGGAATATCCCCGATGGGGAATTATCACCGAAGGGGAATTTATAAGTGATAAATGGACGGGCACTGCCGAGTAGCGTGGCTTTGATATTAAGCGATATTTGTAGCTTCATGATCGTATATAAATCACGGTGTGATAAAAAAATGTCATAAAAAGAGCTGCGTCTTCCAAACGTACCAATGAACTATCATGGTCGAGGTGGGTTAATGCTGAGGCTAAGTACAATTTCCCCGCTCTCGACGGGTAAATATAGTACACCAGACTCGGCGTTAACTTATACCTCTCTTGATAGCTCAGTGGTTAGCGTCGACTGGATTCGCTGGATGCGTGTCTGTGTGTCGTGGGATCGAGACTCGGCAGTGCCCGTCCATTTATCACTTATAAATTCCCCTTCAGTGATAATTCCCCATCGGGGATATTCCCGAGGTAGCGTGGATTTGATATTAAGCGATATTTGTAGCTTCATGATCGTATATAAATCACGGTGTGATAAAAAAATGTCATAAAAAGAGCTGCGTGTTCCAAACGTACCAATGAACTATCATGGTCGAGGTGGGTTAATGCCGAGGCTAAGTACAATTTCCCCGCTCTCGACGGGTAAATATAGTACACCAGACTCGGCGTTAACTTATACCTCTCTTGATAGCTCAGTGGTTAGCGTCGACTGGATTCGCTGGATGCGCGTCTGTGTGTCGTGGGATCGAGACTCGGCAGTGCCCGTCCATTTATCACTTCACTTATAAATTCCCCTTCGGTGATAATTCCCCATCGGGGATATTCCCGAGGTAGCGTGGATTTGATATTAAGCAATATTTGTAGCTTCATGATCGTATATAAATCACGGTGTGATAAAAAATGTCATAAAAAGAGCTGCGTGTTCCAAACGTACCAATGACCTATCATGGTCGAGGTGGGTTAATGCCGAGGCTAAGTACAATTTCCCCGCTCTCGACGGGTAAATATAGTACACCAGACTCGGCGTTAACTTATACCTCTCTTGATAGCTCAGTGGTTAGCTTCGACTGGATTCGCTGGATGCGCGTCTGTGTCTCGTGGGATCGAGACTCGGCAGTGCCCGTCCATTTATCACTTATAAATTCCCCTTCGGTGATAATTCCCCATCGGGGATATTCCCGAGGTAGCGTGGATTTGATATTAAGCGATATTTGTAGCTTCATGATCGTATATAAATCACAGTGTGATAAAAAAATGTCATAAAAAGAGCTGCGTCTTCCAAACGTACCAATGAACTATCATGGTCGAGGTGGGTTAATACCGAGGCTAAGTACAATTTCCCCGCTCTCGACGGGTAAATATAGTACACCAGACTCGGCGTTAACTTATACCTCTCTTGATAGCTCAGTGGTTAGCGTCGACTGGATTCGCTGGATGCGCGTCTGTGTGTCGTGGGATCGAGACTCGGCAGTGCCCGTCCATTTATCACTTATAAATTCCCCTTCGGTGATAATTCCCCATCGGGGATATTCCCGAGGTAGCGTGGATTTGATATTAAGCGATATTTGTAGCTTCATGATCGTATATAAATCACGGTGTGATAAAAAAATGTCATAAAAAGAGCTGCGTGTTCCAAACATACCAATGAACTATCATGGTCGAGGTGGGTTAATGCCGAGGCTAAGTACAATTTCCCCGCTCTCGACGGGTAAATATAGTACACCAGACTCGGCGTTAACTTATACCTCTCTTGATAGCTCAGTGGTTAGCGTCGACTGGATTCGCTGGATGCGCATCTGTGTGTCGTGGGATCGAGACTCGGCAGTGCCCGTCCATTTATCACTTATAAATTCCCCTTCGGTGATAATTCCCCATCGGGGATATTCCCGAGGTAGCGTGGATTTGATATTAAGCGATATTTGTAGCTTCATGATCACATATATATATATATATATATATATATATATATATATATATATATATATATATATATATATATATATATATAATGTTAACGATACATCTCACTTAGGTGAAAGGTATGCATTCCAGTTTTGTAAGGCAATAGACTAAAGGCGTGATAGTGTGGGTGTGTTTATATTATGATGGTTAAAAATACTGTAGAAAACTCATATTTATACATTTAAGAGAAAAGGAATTATGTTACACTCCGAAATTAAAGTTCCATAGTTTTCAGGAAACAAAAGAGCTGCTGTTGAGGATAGTTATGTGATGAGCACGTGACCTAATTTCTTAGTAGCTTAATTTTCCTGACCCATGCTATGGTGACGTTTATATATTTATTATCTCCTCGGTAATTATCTATTTATTTCATATATTCATCTGTCGGTTTACTTACTTGGCTGTGTTAGTCACTTGTTTTAGAGGCTGTTCGCCTAGTGCTCCATGAATGCTGCACATTTGAAATAAAATAATAATAATGACAGTAATAATAGTAATAACAAGTAAAAAATGAGCGGAAGTTTCCTCGGCGCAATCGAGTTTTCTGTACAACCGCTACAGCGCATAATCAAGGCCACTGAAAATAGATCTATCTTTCGGTGGTCTCGGTATAATGCTGTATGATCCGCGGCCCATGAAACTAACCACGGCCCGGTTGGGCCTATCCTATATCACGGCTAGAAGCCCGATTATGGCTAACTTTAACCTTAAATAAAATAAAAAACTACTGAGTGCTAGAGGACTGCAATTTGGTATGTTTGATGATTGGAGGGTAGTTGAATAACATACCAATTTACAGCCCTCTAGCCTCTGTAGTTTATGAGATCTGAGGGCAGACATAAAAAGCGCGGACAGAAAAAAGTGCGGACACAAAAAAGTGCGGACAGAATAAAGAGCGGACGGACAGACCATAATTTTCTTTTACAGAAAACTAAAAGTGTACAGTCATATCAATAACCTGAATTTTTGGCAAAAGTAAAAAAAAAAAATTGTTTCTGTTATTGTGGATTTTTATTAAATAAGAATTAATCACGGACCTGAGAATATTTTAGCAATAATAATAATAATAATAATAATAATAATAATAATAATAATAATAATAATAATAATAATAATAATAATAATAATAATTTGCGGCAAACCTCTAGAAAAACGGAGATTTATAAGTTTTTACTTTAAAGCCAGAAGTTCACCGCAGATGGGAAACAGGCAAAAGGAGACTAAAATTCTCGGCCTGAACAAGCACTGCTGATCAAAAACATGAAAACAGAGTTTTGTAGTTACATTCTATAATTGTTTATGCATACGAAATTCAGTGGAGATAAATATACGGAATAAAACCTTAGCATTTCTGATATTTTCTTAGCATTTTATAGCCGTGCAAATAGGATTCGCCTTAGGTTTCAAAGCCACATAGCGAAGAATCAGTGCAGACTAAAAAATATATAAAACAGACGATAGCTATAGCATACGTAGGTCCCAATGCCCCAGATCTTGGACAGGAGTTGATTTTTCCCGATTTGGCACAGGTAGTCTGGCAGTAAGGTGGGTGTGGCTGAGTGACAAAAATTACCAGAAGCCTGGGCACTGTTTTCTTTCATTTCGTCCAGTTAACGACACACTTGCGTGCATTTAAGGAAAACAGTTAACGAAATGCCGTGACGCATTCAACCTTTTATGAAAACCATTTAAAAACTATTCTTACTACAGCCATTCCAAAACAAAATACGAAAAAGGAATGTCTTTATTTGAAAATTGCCATTTCTCTAAGAACTAAGGAAAAGGGCGAACGAAGAAATCTGGTCAATGTGAGCTGGCGCAGGGATGCCAGTCACCACCCCACCTATGATTGCGAGTGCCAGCGGGCTTGTTGATCATAAGAACAACATGGCACCCAGTCTTCTTTGTACCTGTTCACTCACAGCCTCTCCCTCCAAACCCTCTTCAGTCTCGGTATGACGTTTTCTTCAACGTTCCTTCTTTATGCATCACACAAAAGCAAATGTCCAGTAGTTTTGATTTGACCGACTTGAAACCAAGTTGACAACTCACAGAATAACGTGGCTGCATTGTGCTTGAAGTTTGGTTCTTTTAAACAGATCTGGTGTTCTTGCTTCTAGGGCCTTAACGGATCACTAAAACCTTTTGAAATGTTGATTTTAGGCCCTTGAAAGCAAACCATGATTTCGGAGGTTGACGAGGCTGAGCAGTGCTTGGGCTTAGGCGCATTCGCGTCGATTTGTTCTTTGTTCTCATAAATAAGCCCACTGAAGACAGTTGTGATCATGTGCCACAGAATACAACCAAGGAAGAGGCTTATACATAGGGTGGGATAGAAGCTTCGTCCTGAAAAATCCTGCACAGATATGTCTAACGGACCTTGTTGAAGTCTGATATGAGCGCCAATGGGTCAAAGTGAGAGCAGAAGAGCCTAGAGTGAGTGAAAGTGACATCGCAAAGGGCAGATCGTAACACAAGAGTCAAAAGGCAGTTTTGCTGCATAAAAATCATTTTCCAACACAATCACGTTTTTTACATTTAATAGCCCGTCTTATTTAGTTTAGGTGAAAGAGTCTGTGATTTATTAGCTTATTTGCAGTCAGTTTATGGTATGATACTAATATTTTTTTGTCCTACCTGAGCATCGACACGGAGAAATACTCGACGAATAACTGTATCATCATGAACATGTCATTTAGACAGCGAACTTGTTTTAAGGAATTTTCTTTTCAATATATTGCATTGTTCCTGCTTTGTTAGAATGTGAATGTGCAAAGGGTGAGCACATATCCTTTACAGGATACTTTTGGATCTCACAACTTATCAAGTTAGGTAGTTCACAGCAAAAACAACAAGCACAGAACTTTTTCTCGGTCCTTCCAGTGTGTTTACATTTTGATAATAATATATCTATATTTTCTAGGGTTCTTAAATGCAACACCAGTTGTTTTGTGTCATAACATCTAGTGGCCGAACCAAACTGAGAGCGCGAGCAAAGAAACAGATAAGAAAGGAGCTTAATAAGGATGTAATGTTTAAGTAAGCAAATAAATGAGTAAAAGTGACAGGAATAGCTAAAGTAGGTCGCTAATTATACACTCGCCCTAGTGACGATAAAACATTAAATTATGAAGGGAGGTGGTAAGAAGGACGGAGAAGGCACGGAAGCCCCCAAATTAATTCCCTCCCCATACCAAACTACTGAGCTCCACGTCCCCAACACACACACACACACACACACACACACACACACACACACACACACACACACACAATCCCCTTTACGAAGATTGCCAAGCCCGAGACAGAAGCGGGAAAGAATCTAAAGCAGAGAAATTTCATATCCGGGAAAGGGATAGAAAAAACGACGTGCCAAACTTTGGAATTTCTTCCTTGCTTCCTGCTTCCGTTTCTCCTGATTCTTAAACTCTTACTCGTCCTCTCCTAAACCCCGTGTCGCTAAAAGCGCCAGGTCGCGAGGCGGAAGTAGGAATGAATAAGATTCAACGAAATTTACAATGCAGCGAAAGAGCCATCTCTGGTAACGTCATTAGAAACAAGTAAAAAATGCGCCGAGATTTCTTCTGCGCAATCGAGGTTTCTGTACAGCATATAATGCTGTATGAAAATCTCAACCACGGCACATGAAACTCTCAGCCGCGGCCCATGAAACCTTCAGCCACAGCCCGGTGGTGACCTGCGTTGTTGGCACCTATAGTGGTGTCAGACGCACGATCATCGCTAACTTTAACCTTAAATAAGATAAAAAAAACTTCTGAGGCTAGAGGGCTGCAATTTGGAATGTTTGATGATTGGAGGGTGGATGACCAACATACCAATTTGCAGCCCTCTACCCTTAGTAGTTTTTAAGATTTGAGGGCGGAAGGAAAAAGTGCGGACGGAGACTAGCTTTCTTTTACAGAAAACTAAAACTTCAGCCCTACTTAAGTAAGGTACCTCCTGATTCGGTTTCCACAACTCATACGCTCCTTTTGTCGTTTCTGACCTGGATCTCATGCCTCTGCAGGGTTAGGTCCCATTCCTTTCTCCTGCTTATCTTTCAGGTCTCAGTCGAGCCTGGCCAAGGTGACTGATTGCGCATGGTTGTGCGTTCCACTAACATTTCAGTTGAGAAATGTGTTCAAGTTTTCTATGGACCTTTAGCTCTCCTTGAACCGCTGACATGTATACAGTATACAGTCACATCCACAGGCAACGAGCGAGAAGAACGATTCGAAAGAAAACCAAGAGACGAGGAACTCACAATGACTGCCCATAGACAGTATGATTGATGGGAGGAGCACCCTTTCTGGTATCTTGGATCCTCTTGCAACCGGAAGTTACACAGCCAACGTCAGCAATGCATCTGTAGTCGCGCATGTTCGCGCTTGCTTGATATCACCTTCGCGAACATGCGTGACTTCAGTTTCACAACGAACCAGAAAACTTCAGCCAAAGCTGTGAGATTCGGCGGCAACGTGCTAACGAACTAAAGGAAACGTGTTCCCGAGACAGAGAGGCCGAGGATAGCTCGCTGAGGTGGATGGCCAATCTCACCATAGGTCGGGATGCCAAAATATGAATTCTTTCTGGTGCCTCAAAAGTGACTCATTTCATAGAATGCCAAAGTGATTCACTTTGGCCCAGAGGTGCCAAAGAGAAGGAGAGATAACACAAGCTTGTTACATGAAGAAGAGCATAATTCTCGAGTGCCTGTCTGAGGAACCATAAATTTAGCACACCTGTTCCTAGCCTAATGCTTCGTTTAAGGAGCCGATGGGTTAGAAACATTCATTTGGTGACGAAAGGATTTATCATTATCATTATTATCATTATTCAGAATATATATGTTTCTCGTGGACAAATTCGCAGGGACATATCTTGTCAAACACGCATCTGCTGAATAAGTCAGAAATGGCAACTAGGAATCTATTGCTTGAAAAGACAAACTTGATCTCTCTCTCTCTCTCTCTCTCTCTCTCTCTCTCTCTCTCTCTCTCTCTCTCTCTCTCTCTCTCACACACACACACACACACAAACACACACATAGCCTAAACACATAATGCATTATGCTCATACATATATATACGCACAGAATGCATGCATAGTTGTAAAATCATTAATGAGCCTAAAGCTGTCCTTGATCAGAACCCTAATGATCTGAAAAAGTTTTCTGAATCCATTTCAGGTCCGTTTCCGAGAGGACTGCGTCGTCTGAAATAAAAAGTATCTTTAGTCTTGGGGGCAAAAAAGTTGCCTTACTTTGTGAATACTCATGAGAAAGATAACGATGAAAATTCTCACTCAGGAAAATCTGGCGCCGAAGAAAAAAAGGAAAGAAAAACGCAGAAGCTGAGGGTGAGGAAAACTCGGCAATGGTCGGGACTTCATTGTGTCAGTGTCTTCGTGGCGATATTGAAAAGTGTCGGATTGCACCTCAGTCACAAAGTCCGGAACGAGTGACGGAGATAATGGAAATGATAAGTGATAACTATCTGCCTTGTTTATCATCTTGCGATAACGAGTCTTGTTGAGTATGTGTCGGACAGTCTCATTGCTAAATGGATCAGTAGCTATAAACTCGGTGTCCTATACAAAATCGTTGTCGTATCTTAACCAAAAAGTGTGTTCTGCCATATATGCGCTCAAAGCTCCGCTTCTTGGACGAGCACCATACCAGTGTAAACAAAGTACGTTCGGTTAACCATGTATATCGTTCCGTTGCAATGCAAACTTCTTGTGTTAAGGAGAAAACTCCGATTGGATTACCTGTCTAGGACCGACGCGCTGTTTTGAAGTGGTTCCTCCTGATCTACGTAATTCGCCAAGTTTAAGGTAAGCCTTCTCCGGCAGGAGTACTCTCTACTCTGTACATTATGTGGCGTACTGTAGGAAATACTCGAGAGTTTATCCACATTCCCTTTGGCTTCCCGTTGCTTTGTTTTGGCCCTTCTACTTTTCATCCGCTGCCTTTTTTTTCTGCCTAGATGACACTTTCATTAATTTGTTTTGTCTCTGCGTTCACCTCTGAAGGACAAATCTTCACATTAAACCTTGTGAGAATTTGGAAATTTCAGGCAGCGTCAAGTGGAGCGACTTTATAACAAGGTGTTATTCGATAATTTTCTATTTGTGGACTCTGGGCTCAAGGAGATAGGCTACTTGTCTAGAATTTAAATGCAAATTCAGCACAAGTGGAGTGGCTACTGATTAGAGTAGTTGCTCTCCAGCCACCCTAACCCCCACAACTTCCCCCCCCCCCACCTCTTCCCTAGACACACACACTCACACACACACATACACATGCCAAAAATACTCCCTGAATTATCAGTCCATCCAGCAGTACCTCTGTTAACTGGCTGTATATTGAGACTAAAAATTAATAACACATGAAATGTTAAACAATGAATATGATCAATTGGCCTAAATTATCGCAGTTATATTAGGAATCAGACGTTAACATGATAATCATAATTCTCTCTCTCTCTCTCTCTCTCTCTCTCTCTCTCTCTCTCTCTCTCTATATATATATATATATATATATATATATATATATATGTAAGCCATGTAAGCGCACCATGGAAACCCCTTTGTGAACCCCTCTGAGGCTTCGCAAACCCCAGGTTGAGGACCCTTGAATTCGAAAGATGCAAATTGACATCTATGAGAATCTCTGATGAACATGAGCCGGACTCGGTCAGAATTTCACAGAAAATATCGAACATAAATTGCCATCGAAAGATGTCGAGAATTGCAGTGTTCCTTGTAGAAATGGCAACTGTTGATCGTGGCAAAATGTTAAAAAACATTTTCCCAAATGAGTGAGTCTTTGGCCTGCCCCTGCTCCCCTGCCCACGGTTCTTAATTAAGGGCAGTTGTAATTCACTATACAGTTACAATAGCGCCATGTGATCAGCGGTTGATAACGCAATTAATTTTAGATACAGTTGATAATAAATACGAACCTCCTGAGCCCCAGTAAAAAAACTCCTTATTGAGGGCGGAAGTACGCAAGTTTTAAACTCATATCGATCAGAGAAAGAAACAAGAATTCACAGGAAATGTGGGAAGACAGGCGTGTTTCAAGGCCGCCTGAGAGAAGGGAAGCTCTTTTCCAAAGCTCAGAGAAACACAGTACGCACTTACATATATATAATACGCTTATATGATCAGCTCTTAGAACAACTGTCTTTGAGATTAGATAATTTGGACTATTTTCAGCATGACGCCATTATGTGAAGGGCGCCTTTATCGATTTATTACTCAACATTCGAACCTTTGCACCGACAGCTGTCAGATGTTTACGATCTGAAATGATTGTCGTTGATTTATTCATAGCGCTGTTTTATGATTATGAAAATCAACATTTAGGAAGCTGGGATATCTTGGAAATCTTGAGAAGCAGAAAATAGAGGTAAAAATTAATCAAAGCAATGGATCATTCGCTTTGAGTGGCTATATATAGCAACCTCATCTCAAAAAGTTTTGCTGGGAGTCGGAGAATTAACACCGTCTGGAGTCACCATTTATGTATATACTGTATATGTATATATATATATATGTATACATACATATATACACACACACACACACACACACACACACACACATATATATATATATATATATATATATATATATATATATATATATATATATATATATATATATATATATATATATATATAAATAACTGTTGACAGACTCCAAGGCGAAATCGCATAAAAAATGGCATGGACAACGTCTACTAAGAACCGAGACCACCGAAGGAAGCTGACGTTGCCAGCAAACACCATAAATAACAATATTTATGCTCCGCGTTCAGATCCCATCTTCAATTGGGTCACCTGTTCTCTTTGTTTACCATTTCGATAACCAGACAATGTGAAATCTTCTCCCGCTGTACTTCTTTTTCTCTCTCTCTTTTTTTCTTTTTTTTTGCTTAGGTGTATCTATACAGATGACTGGGTAGAATAATTTAACGCAAAATCAGTTCAATGGATTTTCCTTTGTATTTTGATTTTTATCAAAATAATAATTCTCGCAGTTTCTTTTCAGAGTTATCTGAAATATCACCATGAGTATCAACGTTTTTCACATTGTAAAATAGGATAGGTGCTTTAGATAAAGAGGAATAACATTCACTTCACTACCACTGTGGTATATTTTTAAAATCTTTGGCATCAAGGTTTGTTAACAAGGGTTTCCTGAACTTACAAAGGTTTTTTTTAGAGTTCTCAAGGGCCACTTCATAGTCAATTATGTTTCACTTCTGTTAAGTGTAATGAACCCAACTGATTGCCCATTGTCCCATGTATAGGCTACAGGTTAGTATTTATATGTAACCATTCTATAGACAATGGAAATAAAGGTCAAACGTGAAATCTGTGAAAGAGGTGCGAAATAATGAGCAGGAAGACAAGTACTGCTGGTTTATTGATGAAGCGACCTGCTTATAAAGCGGCGTGCGGACGTCTGCGTATACGCAGAGACCGCGGGTACAAAAATTTACAGGTGACCTGAGGTCAAACTATTTCTCTACACAAAACAGGACAGGTACATACAGAAAACATAATGACTAACAATGACTGGTTGGACATAAAAATACTCTGTCCCATATACGTGGTACAAGGTCAAATGAACAGATAATAAGTATGCAATTTACAATAATGATAATAAGATTGAGTTTGTCCGACCCTAGGTCGCACGTGAAGGCACTGCAGAAAACGGGATGTTCATCACAGAGAACCCGTTGAGCGGAGACTTTACAATACTCCCCCCTCCCCCAAGACGTAGGTAACGTCTGATCAAAGCAGGTATCTGCTGGGGCGGTGGAGGGGGCCCCACCTTCTCGATGCCATTTGGGGGGGATGGTTGTCTTCTTTGGTGCCCTGTGGATGGGTGTGTTGGGTTGCCCCTCTGCCTGGTCCTGGGGCCTTCTGGGGGCGCCCACGACGTTTTCTTGTGGACGGGGCGGGCTATGGGGCACCATCTCCTGCGGGGGCTTTGGGAAGTGCCCTCGACATCTTCCTCCAGAAATGCGGGCTTGAGGCGGTCTATCGATGCCCAGTCTTCCTTCCCGTGGACGGCTACCCAGAATGCCTTCTTGTTCCTCTCAAGTACGAGGAAAGGACCCCTGGAGGGCCTGGTTAAGGGTGGACATACGGCATTGTCCCTGACGAAGACGTGGGTGGTGGAGGACAGACCGGGAGGCATGAAGGTGGACGTCCTGTTGGTATATGTCCGCCGGCAGGGGGCGAACTTCCCAACCCTGTCGCGGAGCCTCTGCGTTGTTAAGTCATCCCGGTCCTTTGTGATGAGTTCCCCCGGGACTATGAGGGTCTCCCCGAAGACCTTTTCTGCTGCGGATGGCCCGCCGTTGGCTCTGGGGGCAGTCCTCAGCCCGAGGAGGACCCAGGGCAACTGGTACTTCCAATTCTCGGAGGTGCAACAAACCATAAGGGACGCCTTCAGGGACCTGTGGAACCTTTCCACCATTCCATTGGATGCGGAGATGTAGGTGGTGGTGCTGTGGTAAGTGGTCCCCAGCAGGCGTGCCAGGGCAGTCCACAGTTCGGACAGGAAAGCGGGGCCCCTGTCCGTAATTATATGGTCCGGGACACCGAATCAGCTGATTCAGCTGGGGAGGAGGGCCTCTGCACATGCACTGGAGGTGGCTTCTTCCATGGGCGTAGCTTCGGGCCACCTGGTGGAGTGGTTGGTGACTGTTAGAAGGTATCTTGCTCCTCCTCATGGGGGAAGAGGACCCACTACGTCGACGTGGATGTGCCCGAAATGTCTCACCGGCTGGGGAAAATTGCCCACCCCCGATTCGGTGTGCCGCTCTACTTTGCTGGCCTGGCACTGTATGCACTGCCTTGCCCAGGCCGTCATGTCCTTCCGTATGCCGTGCCAGACGAACTTCTCCGCCAGCAGCCTGGCCGTCGTTCTTCCGGAGGGGTGGGACAGTCCATGGATGACGTCGAAGACCAGCCGACGATGGGAGGTGGGCACCAGTGGGCGGGGATGGCCAGTGCTTACGTTGCTCAGCAGTGTTGGTCCTCCAGGACCGAGGGGCACATCCTTCCACTTCAGTGATGTGATGGCTGTGCGGTAAGCTGGAGTCTCTGGGTCAGTGGCTTGTTCGCGGGCGAGGTCCTCGTAGTCGATCCCGAGCTGCGCTGTGTCAATTTCGATCCTTGAGAGGGCATCGGCTATTGGGTTCTTCTTGCCAGGGAGGTACTTAAGGGTGCAGGTGAACTCTGCGATGGCCGTGAGGTGCCGCTGCTGCCTGAAGGACCATGCATCCCCCAGCTTCGTGGAGGTGTGGACCAGCGGCTGGTGGTCCGTCCAAATTGTGAAGGGCGTACCCTCCAGGAGGAACTTAAAGTGGCGTACCGCCTGGTACACCGCGAAGAGTTCCCTGTTGAAGGTGCTGTAGCGGGACTCGGTGGGGCTGAGTTTTCTGCTGAAGAAGGCGATGGGCTGAGGGTCTCCGTTGACAACTTGTTCCAGGACGGCCCCGCAGGCGACGTTGCTGGCGTCCGTCATCAGCTGGAGGGGAGTGCTGGGGTCCTGGTGGGCCAAAGCTGTTGCCTTGGTGAGGGCGGCCTTTGTCAGGGAGAAGGCCCTTTGCTGGTCAGGGCCCCACTCTAAGGTCTGCGGACAGCCCTTGAGGATCTCTGTCAGGGGGGCCATGGTGTACGCAATCCCCGGGATGAATCTCCTGTAGTAGTTGGCCATTCTGAGGAATTCTTGTATGGTCCTGATGGAGGTAGGGGTGGGGAACCTGACGACGGCCTCGACTTTCGATGAAACTGGGCGGACGCCTTCTGGGGATATCTCATGGCCTAGGAATTCCACCGTATCGACGCCGAAGGTGCACTTGTTGAACCTGACAATGAGGCCACTCTCCTGCAGGTGCCGCAGGACCTTCTGGATGTGCCGTAGGTGTTCCTTGTGGGATCTGGAAAAAATTAGGGTATCATCGACGTTGCAGATGGAGAAGTTCAGTTCCACAAGGATGCTATCCATCAGTCTCTGAAAGGTCGCCCCTATGTTCCTCAGGCCGAAGGTGGAGAAGGCGAAGACGTAGAACATGAAAGGCGTGACAATGGCGGTTTTGGGGATGTCCTCTGGAGCTACTGGTACCTGAAAATATGATTTCAAGAGATCTAACTTTGAGAATATTTTGGCCCCATGGAAGGAGGCCGTTAGGTCCTGCATGTTTGGTAGAGGGTAGTGGTCGAGTTCTGTAGCGAGGCTGAGCTGCCTGTAGTCGCCACAGGGTCTCCAGGTGCCGTCTGCTTTCTGTACCATGTGAAGGGGGAGGGCCCACGGGCTGGGAGCCTTCTTGCATATGCCCATCCAATCCATCTCGGCAAAGGCCTTCTTGGCCTCCTGAAGGTGCTGTGGGGGAAGCCTCCGGAACTTTGCGTGCGGCGGGGGGGGGGCCCCTTGTCTTGATGTGATGATATATCCCGTGTTTAGCAGGGGACCCGAACACCTGATGAATCTCGGGTTTGAACACTTCCGGGAATTCCTTCAGGAGGGAGCCATACTGGTGGGGAGCGACGGAACAGACTGTGGGCTCCCTGGGGCCCGGCGACAAGGGCAGGGACTGGCAGGACTCAGTGTCCAGCAGGTGCTTGCGGCCGACGTCGATTGCCAATCCAAAGTGGGTGAGGAAGTCCCCACCCAGAAGTGGGGTCCTAACGTCTGCGACGATGAAGTTCCACCTGTACCTCCAGCCAAGGGTGGAGAACGACAGGAACCTCGTGCCGTAGGAGAGGATGGGGGACCCACTGGTGGCCATCAGGGAGGCAGCCAGGTCTGGCGGACGTCTGCGGTCCTTTCTGGAAGGCAGGAACACTGATCGCATGGCCCAAGTGTCGATCAGCATCATCCTGCCGGAGATAGTGTCACGGACATAGAAGCCTATTGGTGCGGGGAACCTGGGTGTTTCGGATGCTGCTGCCATGGCGGCCTGTGAGGGTGGCCACCGCCTTCCCCGTTTTTTGGATGGGCGAAAAGGCAGGGGGCTTCGCAATTTCGGGCAGCTTTACCGAACCTCTGGTGGTAATAGCAAAGCCCCGGCCTTTCCTTCTTCTGCTGGTGGGGTGGCCTCCTCCTGTCAATGACGTTGATGCCCTCTATGGTGGGGTCCTCCGGCTGGAGGCAGTTGATGGGGTGTGCGGGCATGGATGCCTGCTTCATCACCCTCGTAGAGTCTGTCAGCTACTGCGCCACCCTGATCAGGTCCTCGACTGGCAGGGTGTATGATTCTGTGATCTGCCCACAGACCTCTGGGAGTAGCTGCTGCAGGAGGATCTCCCTCGACAGGCTAATCTCTTTGCACCTGCTGCTACTGTGTAGTCTCGGGGAGGAGGAAGAGGTCCTGGAGGGCATGCCACGTCTCCAAGAGGTTTGTGTCCTGCCGGGTGTTGATGGCGAGGTCGAGGGTGTGGGCGGCTCTCTCGGAGACCGGCAGGGAGCAGGTCTCGACGAGAGTGGCCTTTAACTCCTGGAAGGTGGGAGGGCTCGTTGTTGTCGTCACCCACAGGGCGACCTTCTTGTATATCTCCTCCAGTAGGGCGTTGATGGCGATGTCTGCCTTCAACACCTCGTCGGTCAGGCCTGCCATCCTAAATTGCCCCTCGACCCTGTAGAGCCAGGACGCTGGGTTCTGATGGGTGAATGGCGGCAGCTTTATGCTGAGGGCTGCCCTTGGTTGGTCCGTCAGGAGGGGCATCGCGCGGGGAGCGGGCACCGGCGTGGAGGAACAAGCAGGAGGGGGTTGCGCGAGGGAGACGTCGGCCTCCGAGAAGTTCGTGGTAATTTGTATGGGGTTGGCGATGTCGTTTCCATGCTCATTCCGTGCTCTCACTTGGGGTGTGAGGGAACACTTGCATCAATACACACTTGGGAGCGTGCTGTGTGGGTCTGCTAATGATGCCAGTGATTTGCCGACGAGGGTCGGTAACGCCCGAACGCTTTGTTAGAGCGCCGTAGCTAGTCTGTTAGGGGCGTGGGTTGGTTCATCGGGCCAAGACTAAGTCGCCGTTTGGGTCTGCTAATGGCTCCGGGAACCACTCCGGGGTCACCCCTGTGAGAGAGGTGCGAAATAATGAGCAGGAAGACAAAGTACTGCTGGTTTATTGATGGTGCAACCTGCTTATAAAGCGGCGTGCGGACGTCTGCGTATACGCAGAGACCGCGGGTACAAAAATTTACAGGTGACCTGAGGTCAAACTATTTCTCTACACAAAACAGGATAGGTACATACAGAAAACATAATGATTAACAATAACTGGTTGGACATAAAAATACTCTGTCACATTACATGGTACAAGGTCAAATGAACAGATAATAATTATACAATTCACAATAACGATAATAAGATTGTGTTTGTCCGACCCTAGGTCACACGTGAAGGCACCGCAGAAAACGGGATGTTCATCACAGAGAACCCATTGAGCCGGGACTTTACAAATCAAGCTGCTCCTCTGCAAAATTTAACTGAGTCTCAGCAATAATTTTTTTAGATATCTCGCGGACGTCAGACGTGTAATAAAAAAACAAAAAAACAAAGTAGTCCAAAATCTAAAACCTCTCGTGAACAGCAAGATATATATATATATATATACACACGAACAGACAGACACGGGTGGAGACATAGCGTTCATATACATTTGCTGGAGAAAGGTGATGACTAGCGTGACATGAAAATAGAATTGTTCGAAATTAGAAGGAATGGAGAATATCATTAACCACTCATTAAAGATGGGTCCTGACTTGCTGGGAAATGAGATGCAATGCAACAAATAAAATTATGATCGTAATCATTATGACTGATATAGTAGGTATAGTTCCTCTTTCAGGATTTCAAACTCTGACCAGTGATTTCTTGGGCAAGCCAGCACTGTACAGTATGCATTCAGCTTCTGTGGCTGACTGGATATACTGTACTGTTGGCCAGGCAGGTCAGAAGATCAAATTTCTGATAAGGATGTTTGTCTCATACTCTGTTTCCAGATGAGACTGTGTGCTTATAATGCATCATTATTATTCAGAGCAGAATGTAGAAATATTCATAGGAGACTAGTCTGAAATACCATTAACTCGCAAAGCAATATCCTCGAGAATGGGATGACCCTCAGTGAAACAGAGAAAGTATTGAGAGGAAAAAAGAGTAATTAATTATAAAAGGGGCCATGAGAAAGTAACACTATAAATGACTTAACAGTAATGCTCAGTCAGGTAAAGGAAAGTTAACATTTCATTGAGCTTTAAATTAGTGTTAGAACCTATGCCACAGAAACTTTTATGGGCTCCTCATGGTCATTAGAACCCATGGCACTGAAACCGATGCCACTGAAACTTCTATTAGCTTCTCAGTGGTCCTTAGAACCCATGCCACTGAAACTTATACAGGTTCCTCAGTGGTCATTAGAGCCCATGCCACAAAAACTTCTGTAGGCTCCTCAGGGGTGATTAGAACTCATGCCACAAAAACTCCTATAGGCTCCTCAGAGGTCATTAGAACCCGTGCCACAAAAACTTATATAGGCTCCTCAGGGGTCATTAGAACCCATGCCACTGAAACTTATATAGGTTCCTCAGAGGTCCCTACAGCCCAAGCCAAAAAACTTCTATAGGTTCCTCAGAGGTCATTAGAACCCATGACACAAAAACTTCTATAGGCTCTTCAGGGGTGATTAGAACCCATGCCACAAAAATTTCTATAGGCTCCTCAGGGGTCATTAGAACCCATGACACAAAAACTTCTATAGGCTCCTCAGAGGTCATTAGAACCCATGCCACAAAAACTTCTATAGGCTCCTCAGGGGTGATTAGAACCCATGCCACAAAACTTCTATAGGCTCCTCAGGGATCATTAGAACCCATGCCACAGAAACTTCTACAGCTCCTCAGGGGTCATTAGAACCCATGCCACAAAAACTTTTATAAGCTCCTCAGGGGTCATTAGAACCCATGCCACAAAAATTTCTATAGGCTCCTCAGGGGTCATTAGAACCCATGCCACAAAAACTTCTATAGGCTCCTCAGGGGTCATTAGAACCCATGCCACAAAAACTTCTATAGGCTCCTCACGGGTCATTAGAACCCATGCCACAAAAACTTCTATGGGCTCCTCAGAGGTCATCAGAACCCATGCCACAAAAACTTCTATAGGTCAGAGGGGTCATTAGAACCCATGCCACAGAAACTTCTATAGGCTCCTCAGGGGTGATTAGAAACCATGCCACAAAAACTTGTATAAGCTCCTCAGGGGTGATTAGAACCCATGCCACAAAAACTTCTATAGGCTCCTCAGGGGTCATTAGAACCCATGCCACAAAAACTTCTATAAGCTAAAAGTGTTCGTGAACTATCGGTGATTAGCTTAATATCAGATTAGAGTGATAAACCGTCTAATAAGTTGTTTTCGAGTGAATTAATAAAATCTGAAAATCATGGAGGAGTCAACCAACAGTGGCAAAAGGTGGAGAAACCTTGCTTGCATCGGAGATATTCAATATGATGAATTGGCAGGAAGGGAACTTGGTTTGCTGATCGTGGAGATGAATTGCAACATCGACCAAAAAGATGCGAAAGCATTCACAGACATATTGAAAGGATACGATCCTTCAAACTGGAGCAAATCTGTAGAAAATATAATGAAAATAATAGAAGGGATACCAATGAAAGTTCAAGTTATCAAAAGACTTATAAAGAAAATCTACAGAAATCAACACATTCCATCAAAGAAAATAAGTATGGTGGAATTAGTGAATATATTGATTGATGCAATAGGCAAACGGATGCCTAAAGCATGTAAACTATGTAGAGTGTGGTATAGCATTGTAAATCCACAAAACCTGATTAGGAAATGCTATGCTTGCCACGTACCGACACACCCTTCATGTGCTGAAGTAGAGCAAAATAGAAATAAGGACACAAAAATATTTTGCTCAACATGTCTAGTATGGATAGACAAGGTCATTAAATCAAGACTTAATGTACAGATTGTGGAGGATGAAGAAGATGAAGAAGAGGAAGAAGAGGAAAATAGAAAAGAAGAAAATAAGACTGAAGAGAGAGAAAAGATTAATGAAAACAAAGAACAGGATAATAGTATGGATGCAGAGAAACTCATAGATTCTACATATGAGGCAATACAGCAACATACATATGACGAAATAAATTATGACATGATAAATCAAAATAAAATCCCAAAGAGGTTGTACCCGGATCTCCATACTGATGGGAAAGAACAAGAAAAAAAGAAAAAGAAAAGAAAGACACAGTATGCACCCTTTTGAAAAGAGGGAATTGCAGGTTTGGTGAAAGATGTTATTACAAACATCCCAAGATATGTCACAATTATGAGATCTATGGCAAATGTGCATATCTAGATGGCTATGAAGAGGAATGCAGCGATCTACATCCAAAAATATGTAGAAACTGGAAAGAAGGAAATGGATGTAGGTTTAATAAGAAATGTAGGTACATGCATCCTGTAGCCATGAAAAACCAAAATCAAAATCAAATACATATAAAAAATCAAGGTAAAAATGAAACAAATAAAGAAAAGAACAAAGATCATGTGATGAAGGCAAAAAGCAAACCAACAACACATTATGAAATGTCAGCACCACGATATGAGCCATCAGCACCTAGATATAGCACAAGGAACAAGCAATGTATCTATGATGCTAAGGGATGGTGCAGATATGGAGATAAGTGCAGGTTTATGCACAAAGTGAATAAATATGAAGCTGGAAGATCAAATATAATGGAAAAGTTGGATTTTTTAATGTACGAATTTCTGGAAATGAAAAAAAGATCAACATATCAGAACAGGAAAGAGGCATGGGAAAATCCTTATTATTACCCATATTAGATAATGGAGATAATACGCAAACCATCATAGTGATGAACGCGCAGGGTTTAGTTTCGAGTAACTCAAAAAGAAAGATAGAGTTCTTAGAAGAACTAACCCAAAATGAAAAAATAGAAATATTGAATATAAGTGAAACCTGGTATTCCCAAGAGACTGGTAATGATGACCAGATAAAGGGTTTCCAAACTTATAGATCAGATAGAAAAAATAGAAATCAAGGGGGAACCGCGATATATGGGAGAGATGCCAATCAAGGAAAAATCTGTGAGAA
Organism: Macrobrachium rosenbergii; assembly: GCA_039081455.1. Taxonomy (NCBI): domain Eukaryota; kingdom Metazoa; phylum Arthropoda; class Malacostraca; order Decapoda; family Palaemonidae; genus Macrobrachium; species Macrobrachium rosenbergii. The sequence goes on from JANJGK010000001.1 coordinate 34,848,912, forward strand.
ATATAGTAACACAGAATGTGAATTAATAGCGGTAGAATTTGAATCTGAAAAATTAGTGAACATTGTAATATACAGACCCCCTAATACTAAAGAGTTTGACATAATAATTGAAAAATTGGATGAAATATGTAGAAATCACAAGGACTGGACTATACTCCTAACCGGAGACTTTAACTTTCCTTTTGTAGAATGGAAAGAACGAATAGGAGACTGTGGTTGTATTTATACATATAAAAAAGAGAGCAATAGTAGTGCAGAAGATAAGAGGTAATTTGAAAAGCTATTAGATATGCTACTAGAACATAACATTCAGCAAATAAATCACTTACCAACAAGAAAGGATAATATTTTAGACCTAGTATTTGTGAATGAGGTGAACTATGTTAAAGAAATAATAGTATATAACACGAGTATTTCGGACCATAATGTCATAGAACAAACAGTCTGTTCCAGAACACACGAAAACAGAGAAAAGCAAGAGACGAAAAAATGGGAAGGATATGGAAAATACAATTTCTATACAGTAGTAAGAATATAAATTGGTCAAAAATAAATGAAGAATTAAACAAAGAATGGTAAAACATATTTGTAAGTGATGATATACAGGTAAATACTGATATATTATATAAAATATTAGAGGAAATAGTGGAAAAATATATACCGAAGGAAAAAAGTAAACATCAGTCACGAATTCCAAGAGACAGAAGGATCTTGTTCCAGAAAATTAGAAAGTGGAAAAAAGCTCTTGCAAAAGAAAAGAATGCATGGAAAGTGATGGAACTAAAAAGTAACATAGAAAATGCAGAACAAAAGATTATACAATCAAAAGAAAATGAAAAATGGAACCTAGAAGAAATGACACTACAAAATATCAAGCAAAACCCTAAAATTTTTTATTCATATGCAAAAAAGATGAATAAAATAAGAGTAGAAATAGGCCCTCTAAGAATTGAAGGGCGATTAACGAATGAAAAAAAGGAAATATGTAACATATTAGGAGAAAGATATAAGAGTGAATTTACACCTAGAATTGACAATGAAGATAATGACACAGAAATAAGAGATAAAAATACTGAATACTTATCAGATATAGATATTACAGAAGCCGATATTGTGCAGGCTATTAATGAAATTAAAAATGGATAAGCAGCAGGACCAGATGGAGTACCTGCCATATTGTTAAAGAAAGTGGTTCATTCAATCGCAAAGCCGCTAGCAATATTATTAAGACAAAGTATAGATACAGGCAAGATTTATGATGAGCATAAATTAGCATATATTACTCCTACTTTCAAAAGTGGTTCAAGACTAGAGGCAAGTAATTATAGGCCTGTGAGTCTGACATCTCATATTATGAAAGTATATGAAAGGGTAATGAAAAAAAATATAATGAAACATTTAATGAAAAATAGATTGTTCAATATAGGACAACATGGTTTTGTACCCGGAAAAAGTACACAAACCCAACTGTTAGTCCACCATGAAAGCATATATAAAAATATGATAAATGAAAAAGATACAGATGTGGTTTACCTAGACTTTGCAAAAGCTTTTGACAAGGTAGATCATAATATATTAGCGAAAAAATTAGAAAACATAACATTGTTGACAAAGTAGGAAGATGGATAAAAGAATTTTTGCAAAACAGAAAACAGATAGTGATTGCAAACGATGAGAAATCGGATGAAGCTACGGTAATATCCGGTGTACCACAAGGTACGGTGTTAGCTGCATTGCTGTTTGTGATTATGATTGCAGACATAGACAGTAATGTTAAGGACTCAGTAGTAAGAAGTTTCGCAGATGACACAAGAATAAGTAGAGAAATTGCTTGTGATGAAGATAGGAACTCGCTACAAAGAGACCTAAACAAAATATATAAATGGGGAGAGATAAATAGGATGGTATTTAACTCTGATAAATTTGAATCAATGAACTATGGTGATAAAGTAGGAATGCTATATGCATATAAAGGACCTAATAATGAGACAATCACAAACAAGGAAGCAGTTAAAGACCTTGGTGTGATGTTGAATAGGAATATGTTATGCAATGATCAAATAGCAATTCTATTGGCAAAATGCAAAGCAAAAATGGGAATGTTGTTCCGGCACTTCAAAACAAGAAAAGCTGAACACATGATTATGCTTTATAAAACGTACGTACGTAGTCCACTTGAATATTGCAATATAATATGGTACCCACACTACCAAAAGGATATTGCACAAATAGAGAGTGTACAAAGGTCATTTACAGCTAGAATAGAAGAAGTTAAGGACCTTGACTACTGGGAAAGACTACAATTCTTAAATTTATATAGTCTTGAAAGGAGAAGAGAACGCTACATGGTAATTCAAGCATGGAAACAGATAGAAGGAATTACCGAAAACATCATGGAACTAAAATTATCAAAAAGAGCAAGCAGAGGTAGATTAATAGTGCCAAAAACTATACCAGGAAAATTAAGGAAAGCACACAGGACATTAATCCACCACGCACCAGCATCGATAATGCAGCGTCTATTCAATGCGCTACCAGCTCATCTGAGGAACATAACAGGAGTGAGCATAGATGTGTTTAAGAATAAGCTTGACAAATATCTAAGATGCATCCCAGACCATCCAAGACTGGAAGATGCAAAATATACCGGAAGATGCGTTAGCAACTCTCTGGTAGACATCAAAGGTGCCTCACACTGAGGGACCTGGGGCAACCCGAACGAATTGTAAGGTCTGTAAGGTAAGGGGTCATTAGAACCCATGCCACAGAAACTTCTATAGGCTCCTCAGAAGTCATTAGAACCCATGCCACAAAGACTTCTATAGGCTCCTCAGGGGTCATTAGAACCCATGCCACAAATCTTCTATAGGCTCCTCAGGGGTCATTAGAACCCATGCCACAAATACTTCTATAGGCTCCTCAGGGGTCATTAGAACCAATGCCACAGAAACTTCTATAGGTTCCTTAGGGGTCATTAAAATCTATGCCACTGAAATTTTTATAAGGTTCTAGAGGGTCATTAGAACCTATGCCACTGAAATTTCTATAGCTCATCAGGGGTCATCAGAAACTATGCACTACAACTTCGACAGGGTTCTTTGGGATCATTACAACCCATGCCACTGAAACTTCTATAGCTCTTCAGGAGTCATTAGAATACATGACACTGAAACTTCTATAGGCTCCACAGTGATCATTAGAACCCATGCCACTGAACTTCTATAGGCATTCCTGGGTCATTAAAACCCATGGCAATGAAACGCCTGTAGGCACTTCATAAGTCAAAGAACCTATACCATTGAAACTTCTATAGGCTTGTCAAGGGTCATTGGAACCCACACAACTGATCCATTGCCATTCTAGGGTAATTACAACCCATGCCATTGAAACTTTATAGACTCCTCAGTGATCATTAGAAACAGTGCCACTGAACTTCTATAGGCATTCAAGGGTTATTACAACACATGCCACTGAAACTTCAGTAGGTTCTTCAAGGGTAATTAAAGCATATCATTGACACTTCTGAGGACTTCTCAGGGGTCATTACAACCCGTGCCACTGACTTCTATTGGCATTCAGGGGTCATGACAAAACATGTCACTAAAACATCTATAGGTTTTTCATGGGTCATTAAAACTCATGCCACTGAAACTTCTATAGACTTCTCATGGGTTGCTATAACTCTTGGGACTAAAATTTCTATAGGTTTCTCATGGATAATTATAACCCATACCACTGAAAATTTTATAGGCTCCTCTGGGATCTTTAGAATGCCATGCCACTGAAAATTCTATAGGCTTCCATGGGTTATTATAATCCATGCTACAGAAATTTTTGTAAACTCTTCAGGGGTCATAACAACCCAAGATACTGAAATATCTATAGGTTCCTCAGAGGTCATTATAATCGATACCACTGGAACATCTGTATGCTCCTCAAGAGTCTTTAGAACCTATGCCACTAAAACTTCTACAAGATTCTCAGGGATCATTACAATACATGGTACTAAAACCTCTCTAAACTTTTCAGGGGTCATGAGAATCCATAACACTGAAACTACAATAGGCTTCCCAGGGGTCATGAGAAGTCATGCCATTGAACTTCTTTAGGTTCCCCAAAAGTCATTAGAGCCCATGGCAATTAAAATTCTATAGGCTTCTCAATTGTTATTACAACCCATGATGCAAAAACTTCTATTGGCTCCTCGGGCATCATTAGAACCCATACCACTGAAGCTTCTATAGGTTCCTCAAGGGTCATTACAGCCTATGCCATTAAAACTTCTAAAGGCTTCTCAGGCGGCATTATAACCCATGCCATTGAAACTTCTTTAGGCTCCTCAGTGATCATTAGAATCTATGCCACCGAAACTTCTATAGGCTTCTTAGGGGCCATTACTACCTATTCCACTAAAACTTCTATAGGCATTCAGGGGTCATGTCAACCCATGCCAATAAAACATCTAGAGGCTTTTCAGGGGTCATTACAACCCATGTCACTGAAACTTCTATAGGCATTTCAGGGGTCATTACAACCCATGTAACTGAAAGTTCTATAGGCTTTTTAGGGAATAATCATAACCCATACCACTGAAAGTTTTATAGGCTCCTCTGGGATCTTTGGAACCACACCACTGAACCTTCTATAGGCTTCTGAAAGGAAATTAAAAGTAATGCCACTCAAACTTTTATAGGTTTCTCATGGATGATTATAATCCATCTTACTGAAAATTCTGTTGACTCCTCAGGGGTCGTTATAACTCATACTACTGAAACTTCTGTAAGCTACTCAGTGGTCATTATAACCCATGCCACTGGAACTTCTATATGCTCCTCAGGGATCTTTAGAACTTAAACCACTGAAACTTCTGCAGGCTCCTCAAGGGGCCATTACAACAAATGCCACTAAAACTTCTATAGGCTTTTCTGGGGTCATTAGAACTCATGCCACTGACACTTTTATAGGTTCATCAGGGGTCATTACAACTCATCCCAGTGAAATTCTGTAGGCTTCTCAAGGGTCATTACAACCTATGCCCCTAAAAATTCTATAGGCTCCTCAGGGACCATCAGAACCCATGCCATGGAAAATTCTATAGGGTTCTCATGGGTTATATAACCCACACCACTGAAACTTCTATAGCCATTTAGGGGTCATTACAACACATGCCACTGAAGCTTCTGTAGACTCTTCAGTGGTCCATAGAACTCATACCACTGAAACTTCTATAGGCTCTGCAGTGATCATTAGAACCATGCCACTGAACTTCTATAGGCATCCATAGGTCATTACAAGCCATGGCACTGAAACTACTGTAGGCTGTACTTCTATAGGCATTCATGGGTCATTACACCCCGTGGTACTGAAATTCCTGTAGGCTCTTCAGGGGTCAATAGAACCTATGCCATTGAAACTTCTATAGGCTTTTCAGGGGTCATTAGAAACTATGCCATTACAACCCATTGCCATGTTCCCTTCTATAGGCTTCCTTGGTCTCAATACTGCCTGTGAACACATGCGTGTATGGGGTGCTTGGGCCTCTTTAAAACCTGTAACCATATGCGCTGCTATAGGCTTATTATGTTTCATAATAACCCATGATCACTTTCATCTCTATAGGCTTCTTGGGGCTCATTGTAATTGCCGCGTGCACCCGTTTTTGGAAGAGTCGCCAGTCCTTGTCATTTCACACAGCAGGGAACGTTGACTCTGCCATCTTAAGGCATTGGGATCGCATGAATTATATAATAAGTAAGTACCTATATGACAGTATATTAAGATAATATTTGTTAAAGTTAAGTGACTATTTTCGTTCGACAATAATTACTTTATTCGTTTGAAAAAGCTGGGGGACCATATTCATTCAGCACTATTCAGTGGATAAGTTTGAATTTTACTCTACCAAATTCATCACATAGGTTGAATAAAGTTAAAAGCACAATACCATTATCATTCAGAAGTACTGAACATAAGTCAAATAAAGTTCAACAGGAAGAGTCGCTGTCATTTGACCATATTCAACTGATTACTGGGTCAAATAAAGTTAAGAACCTATTTTAGTTCGATAATATGCAACAGATTATGATGAATAAGGAAAAGAGATTATTTTTCTTTGACAATTTCCAACTGATTAGGTTTACCTTTAAGGACCTATTTCTGTTCGATAATATTTAACTAATTATGTTGAACAGTGCTAAGAACCTTTTTTTTTTTACAATATTCATCTGATTAGGTAGAAAAAGTCGACAGCCTATTTTTATTTAAAAAATAACTAGGCTGAATAAAATTAAGGACGTATTTACCTTCGACAATATTTAACAGGTTAGTTAAATTTTCACTCAACCATAAACAACTGATTAGGTCAAATAAAGTTCAAAGCCTATTTTAATTCTAATGATATAAACTAATTAGGACTAATAAAGTTAATGCTCTATTTTCATTCGAAAATATTCATCACATTAAGTTGAATACGAATAAAGTTAAGGGCCTAATGTCATTCAACAATATTTAACAGAATAGGACGAATAGAACTATGTTGAACTTTATTCAACATTAAGTTGAAAAAAAGTTGGGGATCCTTTTCTTTCGACAAGATTTCGTTCGATATTATTCCACAAATTACGCTGAAGAAAGTTAAGGTCTTATCTTACATCGATAATGATAAATTGAACAGGTCGAGTTAGGTTAAGAGACTTATTTCACTCGGCAATATTCAACGTATTATGTAAAAAAACGAGGTTACATTCGACATTATTTAGCAGGTTAGGTCGAAAAAGTGAAGAGTATTTTCACTTGGCAATACTCAGCAGAATAGGTCACACAAAATTAATAACTTTTTATTGCATTGCAAAGGTCAATGGAATGATCCACACAAGTGTTTGTCTTACTCAAAGGAAGAGAGGCCTTGATGAGCCTCTTTGATTGCGGGAGGGTATGCGAATCAGCTGTAAAGAAACCAGGAAGAGCGTTTCAAAGCCTGGCGGCAGAGGGAGCGCATCAACATTTTACTCATTCTAACTGTAATCATAAGGAGATCATAAAGAAGGCCCAACATAAATTGAAGCTGACTTCTTCTTGTCTCTTTTCCTTACGTCTTACCAGGGCAAAGATACGAACGACACCAGATGTGCAGTGCTTCCAAGAAATTCCCCGAGAGAGAGAGAGAGAGAGAGAGAGAGAGAGAGAGAGAGAGAGAGAGAGAGAGAGAGAGAGATTGTTGGTGTTGGGTGTTTTGGGGTGGCTTGGAATGAGATTATACATTTCCGGAGGAAATTTCTAATAAGGTACAGCCATGCTCTTAAGTGACACGACATGATTGCATAGGATTTCGTTCAAAATTCACGAACTGGCAATTATTTCAATGTGAAAAAACGATTATTTCATTCAATAAGGCCATGATATGTTTCATAAGAGTGAAATCCGTCATATATTTCAAAACTGCAAGAAAATATCATGTGTAGCCTAGCTTCGGAAAACAGTTACAAAACATTTTCAAAACTTTTGTTCACTCATCGCCGATGCATTTGACAAAAAAGTCATCATTAAACCTCAGTTCAAATGTTAGAATATTAAAAAAAATGAAAAAATTTGTCATAACATTAATAGTGCTTCCAGTGCAACCATAAAATTTGAAATAGTCCTATTTGATTGTTTTTACTCCTCAATGCTGAAAAATGTAAATAAGTAAACACGAAAGTATTACTGTAGCTAGAACGCATCCACCGATATCAATGGGAAGGCAGAGCCTGTGTGGTGCAACCATTAGAGTGGCTGCAACATGAACCACATGGAACATAGATCTACAAGAGTAGCGACGATGAAATTATCTTGAAAACATTTATTTTACATTTGATAGAGGGATATTTGGATTTTCACAAAAACAAAATGATTTAAGTTATATATTTCTGACCCACTTCAAAAATTATGGCTTACTAGCAAATATTCGCCTATGCAATTATTTTGTTCCTAGGCCTAGGTGTGTTAGATTTCTTTACTTACTAAATACTTACACTTAGCATTCACATCTCTATATTAACAATTTCTGGCCAGAGAGCATATGAAGTTATCTGCACATTCTTGCACTTCAAGTTGCCTTATGAATGAATAAATTTTACACCAAGAGTGAGGTGAAGGACTTTTAAGAAAATAATATTTTAAGCCAATTAAAAAACAAGTGTTCCATAGGCCTTGATGTTAATATTAATAGATATTTCGATCAATGGCATCTTCTCAATTTAATTAAAATCTTCATCTTTTATTCCTCAAAGAACAGGTAATCTCTGCAAATAAATTCTTTAGTAACAGATTACATCTCAGAAGGCTTAGATTATTTTTTTAGACCTATAAATCATTGTGCAACATACAGGCAGCTTATACACGGCCTAAAACTTCAACATTCAAAGAAAACTAGTTGTAATTCATATTCCTATTTTGAAAATATTGTTATGACTCTTGAGCTTAGTAGGTTTACTGTTATAATGCTGCAGAAGTTGTTAAGTTGACCAGCCTGAGGAGCATGTTAAGCACGCTGTCATTAACAACAACGTTAACCGTATTACACTGTGCGTTGAGCTAAGCAATGTAAAAAAACAATCAGTTCAAAACATACATATTATGAATCATACCAATGCATAAAAGGGATCATATTTATAGAACCATAGAGAAAATAGTGTTTATTGTGAATTCGCAAACTTGTCGACATGTATGGCATTGAAAAAAAAAAAAAAAAAATTAACACTACTTGGCAATCGTTACGTTGCGTCTGAGATTTTGGACGATACAAAAAGAATCATATCGCGTCAGAATTGAGCATGACTGTACTATAATAAAATATTGTACAAGTGTACACACACTAATTAACAGTCAGTATGATTACCAGAACAGACTGGACTCCGTTCGGTAATGTTGAGCTCCGTGCATGAATGATGAGACCACAGATTTGAGTTCTCTAAGTTGTGAGGTATGCAATTGATATCCCCGTTAAAAGATATATTAAGTTTTATAATATCATTACGAAGATCTTGGATTATTCTGTCTGTGCATCTTTTTTTTTTCCTTTTGATCATGCTAAGCATAAATACACAGAAATCTTGTATTTTTAAAAATTGGTGTTGGCCTACATAAGCAGTTCCACGTAGACCACATTAACTGAATTGAAGCATAGACTTATTCAGCCAGTACCGATATTAGGGAATTAATTCATCATAATCCTGCATGTCCAACGCTAACATCATTGTGAGATTAGGCCTACATATCAAATTCTTATATTCTGAGGCAATGACAGGGCATAGGCCTAAGCGTCAAATTCTTATATTTTGAGGCAATGGCAGGGCATAGGCTTAGACGTCAATTTCTTGTTGCAAATAGTTTCCTACCCGTATCCGTTGGAAATAGAGCAGCTTTTAATCAATATAGTAGCTTCGACCCCACGATACATAATGTATATGCATACGGTGGAATGTACGCGTATAAGCACTGCATATACACTTTCATGTGTACACACGTCGATGGCCATAGTAATTTTGTTTGCAATTGTATACTCATCTGCCAGCTTCCTTGTTATTTTAGTTGATAGTCCGTGAAAAATAGCAGAGCACTGTTTCAGATAATCAGCTGATTCTCTTTCCACGTGGCCACTTAAAACTTGCCTAACTGAGTAAGAAGGTAACTGAAAGCTCTCCTGGTCAAACCTGCCCCTATCTCTCTTCACATAATCATGAAATGTGCTCCATGGGATTCCAAACTTAAGAGCAATTGTTCTAACTGAACCATCCTTTTCTCTAAACTCCTGAAGTGCATTTTCTATAGCAGTAGCATCCCTTTCCCTACTGGTTTTCTTCTTATACTTTCGTCCCATGATAGGCCTAAAGGAACTATAATCAGTCTGAAACATAAGATAAGCTATTTTAATTTGTAATTACGGGGTTCCATGATGGGTTTATGAAGTGCTTTATAAGGTAAAGGTAATGAGGATCTAATGAATGCATATACACAAAATATAACTTAAATAATGTTAGTGAAAATCTTTTGTTTCTTTGTTGGAATTCATAATTAGTAAAGGTTTGCTAGGAGGGATGATTCGGACACGTCCGAATCATCCCAACCCTAGGATGTCCGAATCATCCCCCACATACCATAACCATTTGATGACACCCTCAACTCCAAATCCTTTCAGATTACAGGCGGGCAATAGCTACGTCATCTTCGTCATACAGTACAAATTCACATCCAAAACTCATAATCAGCTTCCTTATTATATTCACTACACCAAAGCTTATGATTCAAACGCAAAAAATTACATAGGAAGTGAGAAAAACCAGAAAAATTACCCTCGTACTAAAGTACACGAACCCTCGTAACCAAAGTCCATGTGTCAATGGTAAACAAACTCGCGATTTCTAGCGATTTCTCGGAGCTGAGGGCCCCTTACAATTTCCAGGAAATGTACTGTCCGGACCATCCCACTGTCCGAATCATCATCGCTCTCCCTCATACATACATATACATACATACATACATACATATATATTTATATAATAATATATAATTATATATATATATATATATATATATATATATATATATATATATATATATATATATATATATATATATATATATATACATATATTGACCGTTGTTCTTGCTTGGATGACATGAAGATTATACATACACACACACACACACACACACACACATATATATATATATATATATATATATATATATATATATATATATATATATATATATATATATATATATATATATATGTATAATCTTCATGTCATTCAAGCAGGAAGAAATGTCAAAACGATCAAAGAACGATGACAGATTACCCTAATTGAAAAAACAATTTTGACCTGAGACGAGAGATGGCGCTGCAGTATCCTCACCTAACTTCATCTTCCTTACTTTCAGCAATGAAAAAATATTGCGTGGAAGCTGTGCTTCAAGATAAACAGCTGCGTCTTGTGCGCTTGCAATTTTTCATCCTGTTTGCATTGAGGATAACATACAGCACTATGACCATTTATTAGCCTGCAAGTTTGTGGTATTACGTTTTCTCTTATGATGCTCTAAGGTTTTTGTGCGAGAAAAGAGAAGAATGCATTTCAGCTTAATTGCAACCTCCGCTTCCCGTTACTCGAGTTTTTCCGTTCCTCCGTTTACTTGTTTATTTGCTCCGTTGCTTCACTGCAGACTTTTCAGCATAATACGTAATTATGGGCAGATCTTACTGAGTTCATTTAACTTTTTTATCATTATCATTGGTGTATCCATACCATAAAAAAAGCCAGCGGAAAGGGAGAACCTTGATTCAACTCCGGTTGAAGAAGAGAAATCAATTATCTCACGATTGTCTACTTAATGGACTGAAACTTGAACTCGGTGACTGGTTCAGTTACCCGAGAATCGACGAGCAGGCTTACCTGGAATTATTATATATGGCCTCCCCTCTTATAGAGAAAACACACACACACACACACACTTGTATAAACAACCAACATATCACTACACGAGAGGTTGTTGGCCACACTTTGCTTCCTCGCCACAGGTCGTTCCTTTGGGCCCAATCTCAGAGTCATGTAAAGCAATTATTCAAGTTTTTTCAACAAGAGTTTGTGAAGGTAAAAACGTAGCTATGATATCTGAGAAAACTTGGCCTTACGAGTGCTATATTGCTGGCTAATTTGTGGAGGAACCATTCTTTCCACTCCATAATTCTCACTGAAGACATGCAGAAAAAGATGCAGTGACGAGTGCTGTGAGGCCCCCTGATACAGAAAAAGAGCCAGCCTTTTGGCACCATAATTTGCATATAAGAGATGCAGGGAAAGGTTGCCTGACGAGTGCGATGAGACTGCCTGATAGAAAGAGTTTTCATTCCAGTTCCATGATTACAACAAAAAAGCTGATAGGAAAGGTGCCCTAACAACTGCTACGAAGCTGCTTGGTTATGAGTAGCTATCCAATTGGCTCCATTAATTCTAATGATGAGACTACGTGAAATGTTGCCCAACAAATACTAAAATGCTACCTGTTGCGAGAAGGCGCTATCCTACCAGCTCTATAAGTCGGAAAAGAAGGGACCACCTGATGAGCAGGAGTCATCCTTTCAACTCCATAATTCTTACAGAGGAAATAATGAAAAATATTTTCAGGAAAACGTGGCCTGACGTGTACTGTCCCTTCACTCCATTATTCCTACTAAAGCGATATGGGAAAAGGTGGCCGGACGTGTACTGTCCTTTCATCTCCATTATTCCTAGTAAAGTGATACAGAAAAAGGTGGGTGGACGTGTAGTATCCTTTCATCTCCATTATTCCTACTAAAGAGATACTGAAAAAGGTGGCCAGACCTGTACTAACCAATAATCTCCATTATTACTACTGAAGCAATACAGGAAAAGATTGCTGGACATATACTATCCTTTCATCTCCGTTATTCCTGTTAAGCAATACAGACAAAGGTGGCTGGACGTGTACTATCCTTTCATCTCCATTATTCATACTGAAGCGATACAGGAAAAGGTGGCTTAACGTGTACTGTCCTTTCATCTCCATTATTCCTACTAAACTAATACAGGAAAAGGTGGCTGGACGTGTACTGTCCTTTCATCTCCATTATTCATACTGAAGCGATACAGGAAAAGGTGGCTTAACGTGTACTGTCCTTTCATTTCCATTATTCCTACTAAACTAATACAGGAAAAGGTGGCTGGACGTGTACTATCCTTTCATCTCCATTATTCCTACTAAACTGATACAGGAAAAGGTGGCTGGATGTATACTATACTTTCATCTCCATTATTCCTACTAAACTGATACAGGAAAAGGTGGCTGGATGTATACTATACTTTCATCTCCATTATTCCTACTAAACTGATACAGGAAAAGGTGGCAGGATGTACACTATACTTTCATCTCCATTATTCCTACTAAACTGATACAGGAAAAGGTGGCTGGACGTGTACTATCCTTTCATCTCCATTATTCCTACTAAACTGATACAGGAAAAGGTGGCTGGATGTATACTATACTTTCATCTCCATTATTCCTACTAAACTGATACAGGAAAAGGTGGCAGGATGTACACTATACTTTCATCTCCATTATTCCTACTAAACTGATACAGGAAAAGGTGGCTGGACGTGTACTATCCTTTCATCTCCATTATTCCTACTAAACTGATACAGGAAAAGGTGGCTGGATGTATACTATACTTTCATCTCCATTATTCCTACTAAACTGATACAGGAAAAGGTGGCAGGATGTACACTATACTTTCATCTCCATTATTCCTACTAAACTGATACAGGAAAAGGTGGCTGGACGTGTACTATCCTTTCATCTCCATTATTCCTACTAAACTGATACAGGAAAAGGTGGCTGGATGTATACTATACTTTCATCTCCATTATTCCTACTAAACTGATACAGGAAAAGGTGGCTGGATGTATACTATACTTTCATCTCCATTATTCCTACTAAACTGATACAGGAAAAGGTGGCAGGATGTACACTATACTTTCATCTCCATTATTCCTACTAAACTGATACAGGAAAAGGTGGCAGGATGTACACTATACTTTCATCTCCATTATTCCTACTAAACTGATACAGGAAAAGGTGGCTGGATGTATACTATACTTTCATCTCCATTATTCCTACTAAACTGATACAGGAAAAGGTGGCTGGATGTATACTATACTTTCATCTCCATTATTCCTACTAAACTGATACAGGAAAAGGTGGCTGGATGTATACTATACTTTCATCTCCATTATTCCTACTAAACTGATACAGGAAAAGGTGGCAGGATGTACACTATACTTTCATCTCCATTATTCCTACTAAACTGATACAGGAAAAGGTGGCTGGATGTATACTATACTTTCATCTCCATTATTCCTACTAAACTGATACAGGAAAAGGTGGCTGGATGTATACTATACTTTCATCTCCATTATTCCTACTAAACTGATACAGGAAAAGGTGGCTGGATGTATACTATACTTTCATCTCCATTATTCCTACTAAACTGATACAGGAAAAGGTGGCTGGATGTATACTATACTTTCATCTCCATTATTCCTACTAAACTGATACAGGAAAAGGTGGCTGGATGTATACTATACTTTCATCTCCATTATTCCTACTAAACTGATACAGGAAAAGGTGGCAGGATGTACACTATACTTTCATCTCCATTATTCCTACTAAACTGATACAGGAAAAGGTGGCAGGATGTACACTATACTTTCATCTCCATTATTCCTACTAAACTGATACAGGAAAAGGTGGCTGGATGTATACTATACTTTCATCTCCATTATTCCTACTAAACTGATACAGGAAAAGGTGGCTGGAAGTGTACTATCCCTTCATTTCCATTATTCCTACTAAACTGATACAGGAAAAGGTGGCTGGAAGTGTACTATCCCTTCATTTCCATTATTCCTACTAAACTGATACAGGAAAAGGTGGCTGGAAGTGTACTATCCTTTCATCTCCATTATTTCTACTAAACTGATACAGGAAAAGGTGGCTAGAAGTGTACTATCCTTTCATCTCCATTATTTCTACTAAACTGATACAGGAAAAGGTGGCTGGAAGTGTACTATCCTTTCATCTCCATTATTTCTACTAAACTGATACAGGAAAAGGTGGCTGGAAGTGTACTATCCTTTCATCTCCATTATTTCTACTAAACTGATACAGGAAAAGGTGGCTGGAAGTGTACTATCCTTTCATATCCATTATTCCTACTAAAGTGATACAGGAAAAGTTGGCTGGAAGTGTACTATCCCTTCATTTCCATTATTCCTACTAAACTGATACAGGAAAGGTGGCTGGACGTATACTATCCTTTCATCTCCATTATTGCTACTAAACTGATATAGGAAAAGGTGACTGGAAGTGTACTATCCTCTCATCTCAATTATTCCTACTAAACTGATGCAGGAAACGGTGGCTGAACATGTACTATCCTTTCATCTCCATTATTCCTACTAAACTGATACTGGAAAAGGTCGCTGGACGTGCACTATCATTTCATCTCCATTATTCCTACCAGGTATTCTTGAGCAAAAGAACTTACTCTATAAAATTTCTCTTGTAAACCTGAAAGGTAATCAACTATATTAATATTAGGAGTATCACCCTCCCAAGGTTCCCTTACAGCATCCAGAGGTCCCCTTACACAATGACCGAAAATCATCTGAAAAGGGGGAAACCAACAGACTCGTTAGGAATCGAATGTGTGGCAAACAACGCATATGGCAACTCTTGATCCCAATCATTACCTGATTCATAACAAAACTTCAACACAGATTTGAGAGTCTGATGGAATCTCTCTACCTGACCTTGACTCTCTGGATGGTAAGGAGAAGACATAACATGATTAATCCCCAGATCAGACATTCTTTTTTTAAAATATTTACTAGTAAAATTCGTCCTGCAGTCGCTTTGAATAACTTTCGGGAAACCAAACCTCGTGGAGAAACCAACTGAACTATAAAAAATTTTCTCAGCCCATATACTCCGCAGGGGAAGCGCCTCAAGGAAACGTGGCATCCTATCCACGATTGATAAAATAAACTCATTACCACAGCTCGTCCACGGTAAAGGACCAACTACATCAATAACAACTTCCCTGAACGGTTCTCCTACGGCAGGGATCGGAATAAGAGGAGCTTTACGTACTTTCTGGTTTGGTTTTCCCACGAGTTGACAAGTCTTACAGGATAATACATGGCGTTTAACGTCTTTACGCATACCAGACCAAAAGAAATACTCAGCCAATTTCTGAAAAGTTTTCCTTACACCAAAGTGACCTGATAAATTATTTTTATGACCCAAATACAGCAGTTTGCCATGATATTTAGTGGGAACCAACAACTGTTTCTTAACCTTTACCTGATCGGCAGGAGCTCCCACCAACCTGCTGATATGGTAGAACAAACCCCCTTCTTTAACGAATGCAGGTTTTGTTAAATCCCCATGGTCACCAAACACAATATTGGAAGATTCTTCGCGCTGTTCTTTCTTGAACACCTTCGCGTCCCATGACACGTCATTAAATACTAAATTATGGCTATTACTACCACTACATCCCGTCACAAAGTCAGTCCTTCAGTCCTTTGTTGATCAACTACCTCTGAATCCACATTAATATCCTCGAGATCAACCTCTCAGGCTCTTGCTCGAGTCACAACAGAGACAGGATTAATTTCAGTCACAGACAAAATTGGGGACACATCATCATCACTACCTGATGCCAAATCATTACCCAAAATTAGGTCAATACCAGGAACTGGCAAACTGTCCACTATTTCCAGTTTAGCTTGTTCCTTCGATAATCTTTGTTTCCAAATACACTTCTTCCAAGGGAAAAGACGAAATAGAATTCGGAAATCCTCCCAAGACAACAAACTCATAATTAGAGAAAACAAACCTCCTTGGCAAGGACCTTCTGATCAAAAGCGATTGCGCCGCACCAGTGTCCTCCAAAATTTTGATTTCATGTACAAAACACTTATCGCTATTAGTAGACACAGCTCCGTCCGATATATACTTCTCAAATCTTAGTCACTTGGTTTCCTTTTCATTTTCAACTCTTTCTTTTTTAATTGACTTTTTCAATAATAACTGCTTCCCTGCAAAGCTGGTGTATAGGAAATTACATAAATTACTCAACAAACATTTCATTACAAAACCAGCAATTTTAACCGTCCAAAAAATGAAATTTTACGCAAGCTTTCCATTTACCCATGACCCCAAGTTCCACAAAAAGTTCACTCAAATTATTCAGGATCATTTTTATGCCATTGATGTCACTTTAATCCCTAAGAACACTTTCACCATTGGTTCACTCTTTAAAACCAAAGATCGGTTATCACCTTATATGTCATCTGGTATCATTTATAAATATACTTGCCCTGAATGTCAAACAGGGACCTATGTGGGATCCACCAGTAGACTCCTTAAGGTGCGTATCGATTCTCATCGTGGCGTAAGCTTCCGTACAGGTAGCAGAATTTCAAACCCAGAACATTCCAACATCAGAAATCACTCAAAATTTGTAAAACACACATTGATAATAAAGACTTCTACATTTTAGGCCATACCACCAACCGTCAAGACCTTGTTATTCTGGAATCACTTTTCATCAAACAACTTGTTCCGTCGTTAAACACTCACACGTCCTCCTCTCCTCTATATTTATCCTGACTTGTGTTCTTTCTATTTATATTTATGTTTAGTTTAAAGCTGTCACTCCTCTAGGTCAGTCCTTAATCTTTTGTTCAGTAACCCCTTTCACAGATAGTTTTCAATTTTAGTTTACTGTATATTCTGTTACCTTCGTTTTAATGTAATGATTTTTAAAACTTTTGTTCTCTAATTTTAATGTTAGTGTACATTTGTGAAAATTTTGTATGAATAATTTTTAGCCTTTATTTTTAGCTTTTATGATTTTACAAAGAATTTTATTTCTTATTTTAACAGCCCTGATGATGTAATTAATCCGATAATTACGAAACGTTGGAATAAAGTCAGCTTGTATATCTGTGTCTCCTCTGCCCTTCATTGATGATTTTAAGTGTGGATTGACTCCTGACTCCTCACACTAATCTATATATATATATATATATATATATATATATATATAAATATATATATATATATATATATATATATATATATATATATATATATATATATATATATATATATATATATACAGATAGATAGGTAGATAGTAGGAGAGAGAGCGAGACCTAAATAGAAAGACAGACAGAGGTATTTCAAATAATTTCTAGTGCCTCCGAGATTCTTTGAAAAGAAAAATCTCAGGGCTGCGTCAGTTACTTTTTCTAATCTATTCGTGAACTGCCCAGCGTTGGTAACATCCATAACCTCAATAAGTGCTGAATGTTTTTAGTTCCATTTTCCATCTGTTGGATCCAGTTGGCTTACTACTTAATTAAGGCAATTAGATTTTGAGGTCTGTGTTTTT
Source organism: Macrobrachium rosenbergii (assembly GCA_039081455.1). Taxonomy (NCBI): domain Eukaryota; kingdom Metazoa; phylum Arthropoda; class Malacostraca; order Decapoda; family Palaemonidae; genus Macrobrachium; species Macrobrachium rosenbergii. The sequence goes on from JANJGK010000001.1 coordinate 34,866,934, forward strand.
ATACCTTTCAGTATCTGTAATGACTTTCAAATGACCTCTTAATCGACGACTTTCTAATGAGTAAAAACTGGGGCATTCTAACCTATTCTTGTATCCAAGGTGTATGAGAGATCCTAACTAGTACAGTATATATATATATATATATATATATATATATATATATATATATATATATATATATATATATATATATATATTTATGATCATGATCACATTTGATACGTAATTTTTATATGTCAAACGCCACTGGGAATAAATGAAAAATGGTTGTAAATCCTGACTGGTGTCGGCTTTATTGCTAAGCTATATTCAGCAGGCGGACACAACGTGGTAGAAATTCAACACATAAATGCTACCAAGACAGTATCTACGATATCTGCGAACATACAGACGGTTGGAAAGCAAGTATTTGCACTGCACAGGTAATTTGTAGGCGAACTCCTAGCCTCATTACCGACAGGTCAGTTTATTTTAAAAATCTGATTATATAACAGGAGCCCGTTTCCCTTTTTCACATCTCTCAGCTACTTTCCTAAAAACTTAGACTTCTTGCATATTTCTTTTGAACTGAACGGATCTAATTTATACAAGCCTTGACTGATTTTCCTGTTCTTAGGGAAACTTTCTTTGATAAAACTAGACTCCGTGATGCTTCTCTTCTTTGCATTATATAAGCGACAGACGCGCTCGCGCACTACGAATTCGCGTCCTAGGAACACAAACTTCTGGGGAAAATTACTTGCGGCGGCACCCGTCTCCAGCCGTAAATTTTCTGACCCCTTATGGCGACAGAGACAAAATAATTATAGGAAAGAGGGAAACAACAAAAATAAGACCTATCCCTTAACCAAGTGACCCAAAGGCTGCACAGAGGAGTCAAAAGCACAGCGTTCCGAAGCTAGAGAGTTACTACTGTAGTTAGTGCGGCATCTCTGCTGCCGCGCCACTTCTCCACCTGCCACCTCTCCAAAACATTCACCACTTAAAGTTACTTCACTGACTGCGTCCATAAAACCATCAAATTAAGGCCACAAACATACTATACATATTATTTCCAACAAAAACATTCGATAAAACTAAAACTTACAGAATCATAAGAACTGTGGTTACCGCGTAACCGTACTCGAGTATCATCTGATCTCGTGCATCATGCGAGCCCCAAAATTTTGTCCCTAAAACATCTAATCACAAATGGGCTATGCTTAATGTGCAAGTTTCTTTTCTGGTAGATTATATAGTTACTGTTTCATGCAAAACACTGGGATAAATAACAGCAAGCACCGACATAAACAGCTGTATCAGGCAACAGCTGTTTGCCGATGTTCATTACGAGTTGTGTTACATTTGTCCACTTGCTGAAAACTTGCAAATTCTACATAGTGACTTTCATAAGTCAAAATAAAATGAATTTTTATTCATCCTTCACGCAGTGCAAAAGATCTTAAGAAGTTATACAACTAAAATGAACGTTTTGGAATAAGCGAAAGTGATGTCCGCAGCTGGCAAAATCACAGCATAACTTCATCTAATTTGACTGAATTTATAAATAAACGTCAGCTGCATTTGCCAGCCTTGTTTTGTTAATTTACAAAAAAAGTATCTCCCAGTCATGTTTATTTAAGCTTGCTACTAATGGCAGTAACGATGCCAGTAGTACTCAGCCAGCTATCATTTTGCAACATATTGACGATGATGTCTGTACAACTTAACCAGCATGATCAGTTTTAGAAAGTTAGCATCACCAGAATGCAATATGATCATTTATAATAATATATGCAACTTAACTGGATACAGTAAGCAAACAGTTTTGTTAAAATTATCATTGAGATACAGGAGCACTCTTTGACTTTTGCAAATGGATATCACACTCGCTGCCAACGGAGCGCAGTTTTTGCGTACAGTTCCTCGCACAACAAGACTCACGAGCTTGACAGGGAAGTGTCGTGTTCTAGGCAAATCGCGCGCGCTATGAATACGCACAATACGAGAAAGGTCCGTATATATATATATATATATATATATATATATATATATATATATATATATATATATATATATATATATATATATATATATATATATATATATATATATTTTTTTTTTTTTTTCCTGCCCAGTCAACTGTATAATTGTTTTCTCTAACATATGCAAAAATTCCACTATCCATCTGTGCATTTCGTACACATCTTTCATGCTGTTCTATTCTCTTTTCCTTTGCTCTTCCAGTGTGACAAATATAAAAATCACCACAAGACTTGTACGGAATTCGGTATACTCATCCTTTAATACTGTCTGGCGAGTGCTTTATTAGCACGTCTTTCTGGTTTTATTGTTCTTAAATGCTACGTTAACTCCAAAATTTCTGAGTAGATGGGGAATAGCTTTGAAATGATTATTATATGGCAGTAGCAGTAGGTTTTTACTGTTTTAAGTATCTTTTTTATTATCATAAAATGTCTTTTTGCCGCTTTTAATGCATTGTCTAATACAGGGTCAGGGTATTTATAATTTTTGCCTTTATTCCTGATCATCTCTATTCCATCATCAACGTATTCAGGGATACATTTGCATAATGCTCTTAAAAACATAGATGCTAAAACTGATATCTTAACTTTATTGCCGTGACTAGAATAACCAGTAAAAAATGCGCCGAAGAAAAGTTTTCTGTACAGCCGCCACAACGTATAATTAAGGCCACCGAAAATAGATCTATATTTCGGTGGTCTAGATATAATGCCATATGAGCCACGGCCCACGTAACTTTAACCACGGCCCGGTGGTGGCCTATTCTATATCGTTGCCAGAAGCACGATTATGGCTAACTTTATCCTTAAATAAAATTAAACACTAGGCTACTGAGGCTAGAGGGCTGCAATTTTGTATGTTTGATGATTGGAGGGTGAATGATCAACATACCAATTTGCAGCCCTCTAGCCTCAGTAGCTTTTAGATCTGTTGGCGGACAGACAGACAAAACAGGAGCAACAGTTTTACAGAAAACTAAAAATGAACATAGGCACAAAATTGGTGGATTTCGTATACGCTGCGTTTAAACCCATTACTAGTTGTATGTACCAGATAATCCAAAATGGGTAGCCAACCACCCTTTTCCATTTCCACAGCGAAATTTATTGACGGTACTGATTCATTTAATTTAGCAAAAAGTTCCTTATATTTTCGTCACCTGTCCAAACACATACTATGTCGTCAGCATACCTAAACCACACTACATCCAGAAATAGTTTGGGAGCGCTATGGAAAATTCCTCTTCTTGCATGGAAATAAATTTATAAGAAAATATCTGATTTTATTTAATAATGAATTACCAGCTTCAAGTTTAAAGCTCATCCCTAACAACCCAAGAGCCATCGGATCCTTATTCAAGTTCAAGGATGGAGTGAGTCCCCTGCTTGCATCCAACAGCATTTGTAAATAATGTATACCTGTCCCAGATGTGGGCACAGATATCGGATACACAGCGAGATTACTGAGGGTTTGCATCTGTTTTCATAATGGGTTTATCTACAGGACTGGGAATAGACTGTTCAGTCCTGACAAATCTAACGCAACGTATCATGCAAAGGTACGTAAAATCCATCTAGATGTCAAAGATTTTAAAGTCTTAGGACAAATGCAGGGTGCCGAGGAATGAACGAATGAGCCATTTTTGAATCTATAATGATAGAAACTATCTGTTCCTACACTAAACAACCAATCTTCAACAATACAGTTGTTCATTGCCCAATGTTTGTTTACCAACGTAGGTAGGGGTCCTGTGATTGGTTGGAATCATTATGCTGTTCTTATATTTGTACAGGTTTTATCTTATTTGTGACAAAATATAAATGTTCTAATCTAGGGGGGAGTAATTACCACAAGGGATGCCGCTGATCTGACTTAAATTCCTGGATTAGTAGAACATAAGAAGAAAAGGTGATGAGATGAGGGCCTTACTAGAAAGGGGAAATTGAGATAAACTTTTACAATAACTAAAATCACACATATTTACAATAACAAAATCACAAGATGGTGATAATTAAGACAGGTATATGGGGTCCTGCTGGAGGACAAAATTATGATGGAAAGGTGATAACTGAAGGTGCTGGGAATTCCAATTCAATGGCCCTGAGGGTTAGATTGCAGTGGGTTAACCACAGCAATACAGCACAATCAAAGCAAAGGATCCACGGCGAGAAAACTCCGTCTACAATGGAGAATGCATATGACAATTAGCATAACTACGGGTTCGAGGGTGCACTGGTGGTGCCAAGATTCCTCGGCTATAAAACACTGTTAAAATCACTTACGAACACAAGTTAAAAATAAAGTCAGGTCTACAGGAGAATTGCACTTGAAAAACGGAAAATGATTATCAAAAGGAAAAGAACTACATGACTGGTAAACCACAGATTCCTGGCACTTTACCTTATTCCGGAGAGATGAGTCCTCGTAGATGTACCAACAATAGGGGGTTATTTGAGTAATTGGCACTGGAAAGATACTGGACTGGATAGGCAGACATGTGGGGGG
>JANJGK010000001.1:34876463-34936463 GCA_039081455.1 Macrobrachium rosenbergii
ATTGGATATTAAAGGACTTTTGTAGCTTAATGCTTGTATATGAATCACGGTGATGCGATAAAAAGTCATATATATATATATATATATATATATATATATATATATATATATATATGTGTGTGTGTGCGTGTGTGTGTGTGTTTTATGTAATATATATATATATATATATATATATATATATATATATATATATTAAATAAAACACACACACACATATATATATATATATATATATATATATGTGTGTGTGTGTATGTGTGTGTGTGTTTTATACAATATATAAATATTATATATATATATATATATATATATATATATATATATATCTATATATATATCTATATATATATATTTATTTATTTATTATGTACGTTATTCCAAAGATATAGGGAATTTGATGGTAAATTATATTTGTACCTTTTTATTTAGTATACATTCATATATATACATATATAAATATGTATATATATGTATATATACATATATGTATATATACATATATAAATATGTATATATATGTATATATACATATATGTATATATATATAGATATGAATGTATATTAAATAAAAAGCTACAAATGTAATTTTATATCGAATTCCCCATACCTCTGGAATAAAGTACTTGAAAGGGAAATTATAACTAAGGATGACGGGAACTCAATGAAAAAGATTATATGAATATGCAAAGTATTCTGAAAAGAAAACCACAATACCACGGCTGTTCCTTTCATCTCCCCAAACAGCCTCACAGATAACAACATTTCATGCTATTTCGAATATTAACCTATACTCATGTCATTTACAAGCAAGAATTTAGAATTTATTAAACTGCCTTTCATCTGCGCGCGTAAAGCCAGATGTCCTCTTATTTACCTACAGTGAGATCAAACAATCATTGAAAGCCCATCTTTCGTTTGTGTTGGATTTAATACAAGCTTGTGTTTCATGGCCTTGTATTGTTATAATATCGACATAAATCGGCATGTGTATCATCTTCATAAGGAGTGGTCAGGGTTCTTTGTATATACTGTATAAGCATTCAGATGTATTACTGAAAAAACAGGTTGCCAACGATATCGGAAACATTGATTTCAGCCAGTCACGAGCTGGCTGTGCGTGTTGACCCGTCTGTCTAAACCTACGTTGGTGAGTGGACGGATGCGTTTACCAACAGTCCTGAGTTAACACCCATCCTTGCAGTTAACCAAGTATTTCATAAACTAGCCCGATGCATCCTTAACCAAGAACTGAGTAAGCAGACTGTTTCAATATATACCCATTCACTTGATAACTGACATGGAATGTTTACAAATGAGATAGGTATTTAATACGGCACCAAATTTCTATAGCATATTCGCGTACTTTATTTATGGGGTTTATGCATTTTCGTGAAGCGAGAGAGAGAGAGAGAGAGAGAGAGAGAGAGAGAGAGAGAGAGAGAGAGAGAGAGAGAGAGAATGACACTATTTGCTTCCATCATCGTCGTCTTCTCTCTCTCTCTCTCTCTCTCTCTCTCTCTCTCTCTCTCTCTCTCTCTCTCTCTCTCTCTCTCCGCCCCTCCACTTCATGTTGTAAGTGACTAATGAAATCTACGACCTCCCACGATTTGGAGATCGAATCGCGAATCTCGACAGCAAGGCTTTCTAGTTTCTCGCTGCCTTTTTTTTTTTTGAATGCAGGATGTGTAGAGTCGCATTCCATAACCTCTTGATTTATATCACCTTAATTTAGTTTACGTTGAATGTTTTTTTTACAATCAATCGTGCGTTTTAAGACTACTTAAAGAAGAGGTGGTTATTTCTGTCAAATTCCTTTCGTAAATAAATAGAGAGACTTGTTTGTACGTGCTACCTATGCCATGAGAGCATTCAGCCTAGTCCCACTTCCAGACAAAAGAGGCTGGGCCATTGCGAATTTAATTTCTTTCCTAAGTTGAGACAACAACTCTGTTCTTTTCTTTGAAACTTTAAGGCGATCGACGAAAGTAAATATTCTTCATTAACAAAAAAAACGGAAATTCCATCTAAACCGAGGAATTTGAAGAAAGGTGGAAGACGCGATCTAGATATTAAACTTTAAGCAACATATATCACGTCAGTGGAACAAAGATGGAGCGCCGATAATTATACCTCCTCAAAGAATGAGTCTATTTCAGGTCCTTAGGTGTGATGCAGGTGGACTCCTTTTATTTTTATCTTTTTTATATTTTTGCCTTGCTATTGATAAACCAATATTTATGCTGTCTCTACCACAGAAGATTTATTTTCGTCCCTCACGCTCATACATTAGGACAGGCGTTCTAAATTCGGAGATGGCAGCGGGTTTCCAAGGGCATTTGAATTCTTCTTATCTCTGGTACAGTATTGTTAGAGACCAAATTAATCACAAATTTATTTGAATATCAATCAATTCACTGGAATGGAATTTCTCGGATTATGAATTCACCGTAATTTATAACCATTTTGCAATCGGCTTGGGGTTATTGAGGGTCCCGGTTTCTTCAGCAAAGCCACTCGATATCGCCTCCACAAAGGAAGCTATGTTGTTGGTTCGGCTATTTATGGCCTTTTTGTTGATGGGATGAGAAAAATATTATCTAAGGAAATTTTGCTAAAGGTTAAAGGCCTCGCGACTGGCAACAAGCGATTAGATTTTAGGACTGTAAATTTTGTGCAGAAGGCATCAGGCTTGGCGGAGTTTTGCAGTCTACGAACGCCGTTATTCCGATGGCTTTTACTGATGAAGTTCAAGAGAGGGTATAACGCTCTTGTAGCGCCATGCTCCTCCATTGCCTGGGCATTCTCACTCATTTTGCTTTTCAAGTTTGTATATTACACTTATTTGTCCGTGGATCTATCTGTAAGCCATTCACCGATTATTCATCTGTCCTTCCCTTCTAACATTTTTAATTCTGACATTTTGGCATTTATCTGTGTTAGCAACCTTTATTAGTTAATTTAGGTTTCGTCCATGTGCATGGCTGTGCATTTTCAATGATAATAATGATAATGGTCACATGACCAGGAATGATTACGTTCGTTCGAATAGCAATTCTTCTCGCATGCAGACTGGAATTTAAATCGCCATTCTACCTTTCAGCAACATCACCACCATCAACTCGAGAACGCATAGTTCCCAGTCCTTGGTTACATTAAGTTAGTTTAAGTAGTTATGAAGAGCAACAGATCTGCACTCCTCTGAGACTGTGTAGTTGGGACGAGCTCAAATTGAATTCTTGAGCCTCCATCAAACTGAAAACAAAAAACATGTTCAACTTCGGGTTTACACTTCACAGTGTGAAAATATTCCACAAATCTTAGACGTCGGACATAAGCGACTAAGGAGTCTTATCGAGGTCCCAATTCTAATTGTGAAAATAATAAGCAAAACAAATTTACAGTGGTTATGTGTACCACCAAATTGTTTTAAAAGTTATGCAGATATTTTCTAGGGCTGCTCAGCCCTGTTAAGGGCCCCATAGACGTTATGATCGCCGGATCCGGTCGTCTGAACTGAGTAAACCTCGCTGTCTGTGGTGTTCTTCGACCAAAAGTGGGCCGAGTCCGTCGGCCTCGCCGACCAGCTCGCAACCTGCCGTTGCCAGGTTCGTGGCTTCCGTTTTAGTTCAGGTGGCCGGAGGCCTCCACGTCTATGGCGTGATCTCAAGATTTACTTCAGTTTCAACTAGACGTTGAAAGGGTAACATGGCAGCTACGTCGGCAGATGAGTTTATTGAGCGTCGTAGGAAAGCGAAATGAGGTTTATGATAAATTAGTTTGAAAATTACCGGAGAAGGATGTAATATATATATATATATATATATATATATATATATATATATATATATATACATACGTGTGTGTGTCTGTGTGTGTATGTATGTATGCATAAATACTATTGTTTAAATTACATTGTTATTTTCGTACATAAAATGAAAATTATGATAATAATATTTTCAATAATATTTCAATTTTCCTTGCATAAATTAAAAACTTTTTGTACAAAAAAAAAACTGAAAACTACTCTTACTTGGCTACAGAAACGTAGGTTTAAGGGCCTACTCTGCCTTAACGGATCATAGACCTACTGTATACTAGACTATATGTCACTAGACTATGCAGGATGCTGTGTATGCAACATAGTTACTTTTTACTTTTGTAAACTCGCGTTGCATAACTTGAATAATTGCTTTACATGTCTCTGAGATTATATGCCCAAAGGAACGGCTTGTGGCGCGGAAGCCAAGTGTGGCCAACCTCCTCTCGTACCGTGATATTGGCTGTCTCATACAAGTGTGCTTTTTATTTCTAGGAGAGGGGAGTCCATTTATAATAATTCCATGTCGGTCTGCTCGTCCATACTCCGGTAATTAAACCAATCACCAGGGTAAAGTTTCAATTCATTAATAAACAATCTTGAGATAATTAATTTCTCTTCAACCATAGTTTAATCCAGGTTCTCCTTTTTCGCTGGGGTTTTCCAATTTCTGCTGCAAGAGCGCAGTCTATAGCGTCATCACTGAGCGGACCTGACACGTCTTCACCCGACCAGGTTTCGGCAAACTGAAGTGAATCCGAACGTCTATGGGCACCGCGGATTCCGGAGTTAGAACGGAACCTGATCCACGGGTCGTATCGTCTAGGGCCCTTTATCAATTTCAACATTTTAAAAACAGAAGTTCCCAGTAAAATATGAAAACTTCTCTCACCAATTATCTCATCGACAATTATTCTAATGAAAATGTTTTCCACATTCACACGTGAGAAGACCAAAAGAAAATAAACTATTATTATTATCATAATTATTCAGAATATGAACCCTATTCATACGGAACAAGCCCACAGTGGCCAGTGACTTGAAATTCAAGCTTCCAAAGAATTTGGTGCTCATTAGGAAGAAGTAAGAGGTGGTTTATAAAGGTTGATAACTTCTATACACAAGAAGACAAAATCAGAAATGATTAGAATTCAATTCACTTAAGAGCAGCAAATAATAAATATACAAGTATATTTCACAAAATTACAAAGTAGCTCAATGCTAGTGAATGGAAAATTCGCTCTTCCGGTAAAAATTAAATGAGAATTATGTTTCTACGTCATACTCTTAATTATTCGCTACCAGTAAGGTGAAGGGCATTAAGCCTTAAAAAGATTTGGAGAGAGAGAGAGAGAGAGAGAGAGAGAGAGAGAGAGAGAGAGAGAGAGAGAGAGAGAGAGAGAGAGAGAGAGAGAGAGGGTTTATCACACGCCCCAGAAAGGATTGCGAAACGATGGAGAGCTTAATTTTGGTCTCTAGATGGAAAGGAAAAGAGACTCAAATACTTAGCGCAAGGAGCGCTTGAAAAAATTTGTGGAAAATAGAGGAAAATATGTTCCTCTTGCATTAACTCAGCTCCATAAGACGTCAAAAATCAGAATAAAACTCAATTAATAAATTAGTGCTTACAATTACCGATAAGAATTTGAAAAGTAATTGGCCCTCATTCAGGTTATCAAGGCAAAAGAAGGTGATAATGCTTGCAAGAACCTACGCATAAAAGTAGAAATTATGATAATCATATTCCTTTCTTGTTTTAAAAGAGAGGGCGGTGAGAAGGTCTACCTAATGCCCTTTTCCAGCCCAGGCCAAAGGACAACAAAACTGGAAGATGGAATAAAAGAAAGAGCTTAATCCCGAAAGTTAAGCCTTAATCGTGGGAGCTTCTCAAGGAACCAGATTGCTTTTTTTTCTGTTATACTTTCTGAAAGTTCTTGCATAGTATCAGTTACAGAATGGGTTCTCAAAGTCCCTGGAGTTCGCAGGAAGATTTCTGAGGGGTTCGTCATATAATTGTTTTTTTTTTCCACATAGGCCTATCCCCAACAATTTTCTTACCATCAAACCGAACCCTTACTAACCCGGCACAAATCATAAATTGTCTATGAATTAAGAGCAATTTATTATAAAACAGCACTACACTTTGAAGAATTTGCTTAAAAGGGTAGGCTACTAAATCTATTATGAAGTTAATAATTCCCATAAGAAATAATATACATTACCACATATGAATAAAAAGAACTAACTTGATGAAGTTACAGGTTCCTTTGGAAAGAAAACTTAGAACTTCGGTTGAGAACCTTTGGTCGAGAACCCCTGTCATAGACGTAACAGAGCCGAAAAATATCTTGAGCGGGCACAATAGTAACTCGCTTATTAATAGATTAATAGACGAAGGCGAAGAAAAAGAGAGAGTTCACCTGCATCATACCAAGGCCCAGATATAGACTAATTCTCTGAGAAAAATGATTTGCGCTTTATCTTCGTTCCACAGGCGTGACAGGCGTTGCCTGAAATTTGACATCCAGATGGCTATCTTTTATCAATTTGCTTTTATTTAACTGAATTTTCCTTTTGCAGGTTATGGACATTTATATCAATACGTTCACTTTACAAATTACTGCTTGCATGTAGAATTGTTTCCTTTCAAACCAGTGGCTCTCTGGTCCCGTGATGACTGAGTGCCGATCTTATTACAGCTCTCTAAAAGGTGTATCTAATTGTGCTTTTGGGAGAGCTTAGCAATATCAACACAGGGTTTCATTAATAGATAGTGCATACGAGAAATCACTCATTCACTCCTGTGATTAACAGGTTTTATTGTGACCCTCTGAGGCCTGCATCGGACAATAATAAGTCAAAAGTATTAACCATACCCTTAACCTTCCCTTTTTTTTATTTTTTATGGCTTCAGACCAGCATGAGTGGCATTTGGATCATAAGAGACTCATCCCAGTTGCTTTGTATGCGTAAGGAATTTGACAGAAATATCCCCACCACAGACAGTCGTCCCAAAATACGTGGTTAAATGCACCAAACATGCGTCATGATCTAAACCGATGTGTGTATAAGTTACACTTATGGAATAAGAGGTTACACATCCGAGGTTATGAAAATGCAGCGGGGAACCAAGAAAGATTTGCTGGCGAGATGAAAATAACATTTATCATCGGTTTCCAAATACAGAACTTTTCATTATACGCCAATTCTAAAATCGTGAAATTAAAAGTATGGAAAGAATAGTCATAATCACTAATCGCTTCAGGAATGTTATGAGAGAGAGAGAGAGAGAGAGAGAGAGAGAGAGAGATTGATTATGCATATCTATTTAATATAGAGATAGGGATAAAGTGAGACTAAATTTTGATTACCCACCCGATGGAGAGAGAGAGAGAGAGAGAGAGAGAGAGAGAGAGAGAGAGAGAGAGAGAGAGAGACGGGGAATTATCTTATCTACTCCACAAACACATGCGGACCGACAAATACAAACTGGATTCGAATCCAGCAGCTGCACGATGGTAGTTTGGCACCATGCAGCAGACCTCCCTCATGACTCATTCCCGAGGGCTCGCAACCTGGGTTCCTGACGCTTCAGGGGTACACTGAAAAGTTTCGAACTGAGTGATTCATTGATGACTTTTCAAGAGGTGCGAAAGAAACGAGCAGGATAAGGTTACTGCTACTTTATTCATGATCCAGGCAGTTTATATAGCAGCAGACTGGTGTCGCGCCGCAAAATACAATGGAAACCTCAGTGACCTGAGGTCGATAATAAATAACAATAAATACAGCGAACCAGTACACTTTACAATGTAAGAACAGACAGAAATGGAATTGGATACAATCTTGATGCCTGTGAAAGAAGAAACATGCGATACATTTTTGACAGCAGGTAAACAAAATATATACATAGTTTAAATGATTGAACTTTGCGTGACCTGGCGCATTAGGAGTGACTAATTGTAGGCAAAGAAAATGGGATGTCAACACAGAAAACTTGCTCAGCAGAGGCTTTACAACTAACACTTTTAGCAGAGACTTCACGAATGACTTTACAGATGTCTTTACAAATACTCCCCCCCCCCCAAGACGTGGGTAATGTCTGATTAGTCGGCGTATCTGCTGTGGCGCTGCAGGGGGCCTCGGCTGTGTGAGGACATCAGGGGAACGCCTTCTGTGTGGGTTTGCCTGACTGCGGGTGTGGGCGGGCTTTTTCGAGGGCGGCCTCGTGCCCGCCCCTTACGAGGGCCCGGCTGTGGCGAAGACTGAGCAGGTGGAGGGTGCGATGCGGTGACGTCTGTGTCCTCCTCCAGGAGGGTGGGCTTGACCCGGTCAATTGACACCCAGTCATTCCTCCCGTGAAGTGCGAGCAGGAACGCCTTGGTGTTTTGCTCCAGCACGTGGAAGGGTCCCCAGTAGGGCCTGGTCAGTGGCGGGCGGACGGCGTCATCCCTGAAGAAGACGTGGGTGGTGGAGGCCAGCCCGGGCGGTGTGAAGGTGGCCGACCTGTCGGTATATGTCCGCTTGCAGGGGGCGAACTTGCCAACTATGTCGCGAAGCCTCTGGACCGATGGGTTGTGGCGATCCTCTGCACGAGCTCACCCGGGACCACGAGGGACTCGCCGTAGGTTTTCTCAGCCGCAGACGGGGTGCCGTCGGCCCTGGGGGCGGTTCTCAACCCGAGGAGGACCCACGGCAGCTGGTACTTCCAGTCCTCGGCGGTGCAGTGGGCCATAAGGGACGCCTTCAGGGACATATGAAACCTCTCAACCAAGCCGTTGGCTGCTGGGTTGTAGGCCGTGGTGGTGTGATGTGTTGTCCACAGCAGCCGAGCCAGGGCGGACCACAATTCGGACAGGAAAGCGGGACCCCTGTCGGTTGTGATGTGGTCTGGGATGCCAAAGCGGCTGATCCAGCTAGAGAGCTGGGACTCGGCACATGCGCTGGCAGTGGCTTCTTGCATTGGCGTGGCTTCGGGCCACCGTGTTGAGTGGTCTACCACCGTCAGGAGGTATCTGGACCCGCGCCTGATGGGGAAGGGGCCCGATGATGTTGATGTGGAGGTGGCTGAAGCGTCACTCTGACTGCGGGAACTTGCCTACCCCGGACTCAGTGTGACGATCCACCTTGCTGGTTTGGCACTGCAGGCACTGCCTTGCCCAGGACCTCGCGTCCTTCTGCATTCCGTGCCAGATGAACTTCCCTGACAGCATCTTGGCCGTTGTCCTGCCGGAGGGGTGTGAGAGGCCGTGGATGACGTCAAATACCTGGCGGCGGCGGGAAGCTGGCACCAGGGGGCGGGGCTGACTGGTATTGACGTCGCAGAGGAGACTTGGGCCCCCAGGGGCGAGTAGAACGTCCTGCCACTTCAGGGACGTGATGGCGGTGCGGTAGGCTGGGGTCTCTAGGTCGGCGGCCTGTTCCCTGGTGAGGTCTTCATAGTTGATCCCGAGCTGCACCGAGTTCATCTCGACTCTGGAGAGGGCATCCGCCACGGGGCTCTTCCTGCCGGGGAGGTACTTGATGGAGCAGGTGAACTCAGCGATGGCCAAGAGATGCTGCTGCTGCCTGGAAGACCATGCGTCCCCTTGCTTTGTGAAGGCGTGTACCAGCGGCTGGTGGTCCATGTAGATTGTGAAGGGCGTGCCCTCCAGGAGGAACTTGAAATGCCGGACCGCACTGTACACTGCGCAGAGTTCCTGGTCGAATGTGCTGTAACAGGCCTCTGCGGGGTTGAATTTCTTGCTGAAGAAGGATGGGCTGAGGGGCGCCGTCGATATCCTGCTCCAAGACAGCACCACAGGCGACGTTGCCGGTGTCTGTCCTCAGCTGGAGGGGGGCGTTGGGATCCTGGTGGGCCAAGGCGGTTGCCTTGGCGAGGGCGGCCTTTGTCAGGGAGAAGGCCTGCTGCTGGCTGGGTCCCCACAAGGACTTTGGTTGGCCTTTGAGTGTTTCCGTCAGCGGGGCCGTGGTGTGCGCGATCCCGGGGATGAACCTCCTGTAGTAGTTCACCATTCCGAAGAACTCCTGGACGGCCTTGATGGAGGTGGGGATGGGGAACCTGGTGACAGCTGCGACTTTGGATGTGAGCGGGCGGACACCATCCGGGGATATCTCGTGGCCCAGGAAATCGGCTTTCTGGACGCCGAAGGTGCACTTGTCGAAACGTATGACGAGGCTGTTCTCCTGCAGGCGCTGCAGGACTGCCCAGATGTGTTTCTGGTGCTCCCTGTGGGACCTGGAAAATATAAGGATATCATCTACGTAGGAGACGCAGAACTTCAGGTCCCCCAGGATGCTGTCCATGAGCCACTGGAAAGTCGCCCCGGCGTTCCTCAGGCTGAAGGTGGTGAAGGCGAACACGTAGGACCCGAAAGGCGTGATGATGGCGGTCTTTGGTATGTCCTCTGGCGCGACTGGTACCTGAAAATAGGATTTCAAGAGATCCAACTTAGTAAAAATTTTGGTCCTATGGAAGGAAGCCGTTAGGTCCTGCATGTTCGGCAGGGGGTAATGGTCAGGTTCTGTTGCAAGGTTAAGCCTCCTGTAGTCGCCGCAGGGTCTCCAGGAGCCGTCTGGTTTCTGCACCATGTGGAGGGGGGACGCCCACGGGCTGGAAGCCTTCTTGCAGATTCCCATCTGCTACATTTCGGCGAATGTGTTCTTGGCCTCCTGTAGGTGCCGCGGGGGAAGCCTCCGGAACCTTGCGTGTGCAGGGGGGCCCTTTGTCTTTATGTGATGGTAGATGCCATGTTTGGCTGGGGCCCTGGGGACTTGGCGGAGCTCGGGCCTGAAAACTTCCTGGAACTCCATCAGCAGCTGTGCGTACTGGTGGGAGGCGGCGGAACAGATGGTGGGCGCCTTGGGTCCCGTTGCCAATGGGAGGGACTGGCAGGAGTTGGTGTTGAGGAGGTGCTTCCTACCAACATCGACTGCCAGCCCAAAGTGGGCAAGGAAATCCACACCCAGGAGCGGGGTCCTCACGTCCGCGATGACGAAGTCCCAGGAATATCTCTGGCCAAGGATGGAGATTGACAGGGGCCTGGTGCTCTAGGAGAGGATGGGCGACCCGTTGGCGGCTGTAAGGAAGGCAGCCGGGTCCGATTCTCACTTGAGGTCCTCTCTGGATGCCGGGAAGATTGATCTAACGGCCCCTGTGTCGACCAGCATCATCCTGCCAGAGACTGTGTAGCGGACGTAGAAGCCTACTGGTTCTGGGCCCCTGGGTTCTTCTGCTGCCATGGCGGCCTGTCCTGCTGGCCGCCACCCCTGTTTTTTGAATGGGTGAATGAACAGGGCGGCAGGCAGTTCCGGGCGTCCTTGCCGAACCGCCTGTGGTAGTGGCACAGCCCCAGGGAATTCCACCTGTTGTGAGGCGCTGGGCGTCTCTTGGCGAGGGTGTTGACTTCCTGCTCTGAGCCCTCCTCCTGCTGGATGGTGCTGACTGGTAGTGCGGGTGCTGGTACCCACTTCGTTGCCCTCACGGAGTCCGTTAGGTTCTGCACCGTGCGGATCAGGTCGTCGAGGGGCATGGCATAGGGCTCAGGGATTTGTGTCCGGACCTCCGGGAAGAGCTGACGAAGGAGGAGCTCCTGCGACAAGGTTATTTTGTTTTGTTTTCCGGTGCCGTCAGTGTCTGGGAGGGTGAGGAGGTCCTTTATCATGCCCCATGACTCCATGATGCTCTGCTCCTGCCGCAGGCTGACAGCGAGGTTGAGGGCATGGCTGGCCTGCTCGGCGACCGGCAGGAAGCATGCCTTGAGTAGGGACTTCTTCAGGAGGTGGTAGGTGAGGGGGCGTGCGTCGGACACCCGCGGGACAAGCTTTTTGTAGATTTCCTCCGGCAGGGCATTAAGTATGGTGTCCGCCTGCAGCACTCTGTCAGTGAGTTCCGCCATCCCTAACTGGCTCTCGACCCTGCACAGCCATGACAATGGGTTCGTCTGCGTGAATGGCGGCAGTTTTAAGGTCAGGGCGACCCGTGATTGTCCTGCCGGGCAGGGCCCCGGGCAGGGGAGAGTGTGGGGTGCAGGCAGGGGTGTGGAGGAGCGTGAGAGCCTCGGCGCGGGGGCAGGCGCAGGTGATATGGGGGGGAGGTAGACATCCAAATCCACAAGGTTAGCGGTTAACTGAACGAGGGAAGGGATGTCCGCGTCCATACTCGCTCTTTGCCCTCTTAACTGGAGTAGGGTACTCGCGTCAAAACGCACTTGGAAGCGTGCTGTGTGAGTCCACTAATGACGCTGGTGATTTTGCCGACGAGATTCAGCACGTCCAAACGCTGGTTCAGCGCCGTGATTAGTCCGCTAAGGGCGTGAGTAAGTTCCTGAAGCCAAGACTGAGTCGCTGTATGGGTCCGCTAATGGCTTCAGGAACCACTCCGGGGTCACCACTTTAAGAGGTGCGAAAGAAACGAGCAGGATAAGATTACTGCTACTTTATTCATGATCTAGGCAGTTTATTGAGCGGCAGACTGGCGTCGCGGAACACAATGGAAACCTCAGTGACCTGAGGTCGATAATAGATAATAAATACAGCGAACCAGTACACTTTACAATGTAAGAACAAACAGAAATGGAATTGGATACAATCTTGATGCCTGTGAAAGATACTAAGAGGACAAGAACTATTAACTAATCAATTCAAAATTTATATAAATACGTAAGTCAAGATCTCACTGGCGTCAGCTCAGAATTAAGTTAGAATGCATATTGCACAATCGCAGGTATGGGGAATGTTTGAGATTCGCAAAAATTTCGAGATATCTCGTTACCGACTAGAGTGAGAATCATAAATAATAAGAATCTCCCAGTTGGTTTTATACAGGAAAGAAACTAGTACTTGTGACCTAATTAGTGTTGTCCACGCTGAAGAGTAGACGATGTGTCTAGGAAAAGGTGTGGGAAATACATCTGAATCCTCGTAGCTGTGGGTTTATTATGCATTGGTGCCTTTGTCAGGTGACGACTCCAAACAGTTCCGTAGAATTTGGAACTGATCTGAATGAAAAGTAGAACTATATTTAGTGAATCATTTTGTTGGTGTGTAGGGAATCAAGTTACAGATTTTAATGATAATTGGTATTATACAAATGCAAAGGGAATTAGTTTTATAGATGCAACTTGTGTTGCGGAAACAGAGACGAGCATAACTGTCCTAAATAACCTGGGACCCGAAAGAAGAAAAACTGGACTGCATCTTTGAAGGTGATGTGGCCGTTTGAAAAGAGACAGAAAAAGGGATTAAGAAAATAACAGAGGCCAGAGAATTTCACAGTTTGAGAAAAGCGGCAACTCCCAAGATGTAGCTTTCCTGCGGTCAGATCGAGAGTGCAGTGGCAAATACAGAGAACCTCTTGAGAGCAATGTCGAAAATAATATGTATAAAACAGAAGGAGAGAAACATGAAGATGGAGATCAAGAGAATTTGTTTATTTTTTCATGCTTATTATAGTTTCTGAATTTACTAATGTACCCATAGCATAAAAAACGGCGATAATATAAGAGGAGATTGAAATGGTCATTCAGTCTCTATCGAAGGGATGTACATGCTATGAAGATCGAAAGAAGATCATTTCGCTCTGTATCCTTATATAGGGCCTAATAATGAGAGACGTTGGTCCCGGGTTGGACGACGGCAAGTTTAAACACAGAGCCTATTTCCCGTGAGCTAACTGTATTACTAACTGAAAAAGATACAATGCGTTTGGTACAGATGGGCGTTTCTCGTCCAGTCACTTGAGTTTTTTTCAGTTAGGTTTAGGAAACTTGTCATGTGCTGATTTTCATCTCAAAATCATTTCTTTCTCTGTTTAGATTTTACATATTTGGGTATATGTATACCAACAAGATGTACATATAAGGTATAGATATATTCAGCTTGTCTTCGGCGTATTTCCTTTTTTTCCTGCCTGTGCCTGACTCAAGGGTTGAAAAAACTGAAAATATTTTAAAGAAGTACAAACTTTTTGTGGTATAGACAGTTTCCTTGAGACCGTTAACAAAATTAATGTTAAAACCAGAATTTCCCTAAAAAACAGATTGCGTCTGAAATTTGTCTCATAAAAATGCGATTCATTGACATGTAATTATACAGGACAGGAGGAAAATCATGATGTGTGATTATATCATTCGAATATGGACTAAATATGAAGGCTAAAGGCTATTTTGGCTCTGAAGCACCATAATGCGCTTTGAAATACGGAAGTTATTTTACGCTCCGCTGATTTTCAAGAATTTCAAACATACTGGTAATTTTTACCCGGCGTAGTATTTCGCTGGTTGGAATGACGTGGGAAATGATTAAAGCAACCTTTATCTGTTTCTTTCTTTTTAATAGATTACACTTTATCCTTGCCACCTATTCTTAGGCGCTCATTCGGTCTCGTTAACCGCGCAATTCTTCTTTAATCTTCAACCCTATTTTTTCCTATCTCCCTCTCGTCTCCTTTATTTCTTTTCGCCATTCGTACGCAATTGATTGATTATTTGCATCATTAACTATTTTCACTTAATCAATATGTTAACAAATAATCTAATTTATGTTACGCTTTTTAGTTTTATTCACATAATCAAGATGCCTAATGAAAATGCTTTTGCCATAGTATTTCCCGAAACTACTCTATTCATTTGCAAAATCTAGTAGAAACGGCTGCACGCCCCAAAACCTTGGCAACGTTTTGACTTGCGCATAAACTTCTTCCTCTGTGCCCACCCCAAACCCCTCCCCTCCCCTCCCCACCGACACAATTTCTCTCTCTTCTGATATTGATGCAACAGTGGCGCATATATGAGAAAAGGGTACATGCTTCATTTGACGTTGCATGTTGATGTTTAGTGCAGAACTTCCACATTCCCATTACAGCTGGGTACTACAGGCCTTTTATTTTATTTTATTTTTTTTATTATTACCTAACGCTTGTGACTTCAAAAAGCCGTAATATTTCCTCAGAATGGTAAGCACCATCATCTTAATATTCTGAGCCTTTGATTTCCTTTATATAAATATTCGCACATTTTGAACATTTATAAAAATATCAAGGTGTTATGACAGGAACACCACACACAGTCAGGGCCTGTTTGCACACTATGGACGAACTTCTGAATGGGATTTGACGTCTACTAAAAAAAAGTAGTCCAGCTCATTCTGAATAATTCTGGTCACTAATATTCCACATCACATCTCCGAAAGTGTATTCCTACGAAATAGTGGGAAATGGCTCCCGGCCTGTTGTGATCCTGCAACTACTTCTCATAGTTTCTTTCTGAACGTGTACGTAAAATTATATATTGCGTTTGTCACATATTCCATGTCCTACTTGGGCTGTTACTTATCCTCACTAACAGGAATGAGGCAACAGATGTTTTCAAAGCCTCTGACATGCCGATTTCTTTCAAGAGCTTCATATTTTTCTTGACAAGCTGGGCATTTAATAGTAGTTACCTGTTCCACCTCTCTGATTGGGGCATGACGTGCCTTACTACCAAGGATGATTTTTCCTTTGGGTAACAACTTTCTCTAACGCCTCGTCTCCTAGGGATTTTTTTTATAGCCTTTCTCTATTCTTAGTTAAGGTGGGTCTCGTTTTCAGTAACAACAACATTTTGATTAATAGTCACAGAGTCAAACCATCAATCACTTTAGAAAAGATTTCCCCCCTTTTTGTGCATCAGACTATTCAGTCCTCCCTTGTAGCGATGACATACAGCAATAATTCTCTTTTATTATCTGTGACGCTTGCATGGTCTTAAATTATTTCCTGCTCGCTGCGCCGAGCGCTCTGCTTACTGTTCATGCCTGTCCTTCGGAGAGGCGCTTCGAACTAACGCTGGGAGATCCTCACTTTTTCTGTTGTCTTCCGGACTCGCTATGAACTGTTGCAGCTTAAGCTATTATTATCATTATTATTATCATTATTATTATTATTATTATTATTATTATTATTATTATTATTATTATTATTCAAAATGCATTGGCCTTTAAATGTAAGAAGCCTCAGAACGCCCATATGTGAAAAATCAGAGGACAGATGGAAGATAAAATGAATGAATAATATTTAGTAGACAAATAAACATATGCAGCCTTAATCAGCAACAGAAGTAAGAAAAAACCCGTGGCAAAGCTGCATAATTCTTCAAAATGGTATTGCAATATCTCTTACTATGAGCATTGGTAAGTCAGTGTGATTAATGTGGAGGAAAATTCCGATAACATCAACGGTATGAATTTATCATTAAATATGACTAGATTTTGCTTTCTATGTGGATCTGAATGTGTATCAAGGACGCCAGTCCAGAATTTTTGTGTTTCTTTGATTATTGGGATGCTAGGCAACTTTGGATTTTTTTTGCTAATTTTTTCACATTCTTCTCTGTGGCTGACCCGAAAGCCGCAGTTCAGTTGTCTGATTTCATCACGACAACTTCGCTGTGCAGCAAACGTGTTTTGCATAACATTGACCTGATGGTCACCCATCCGAATACTGGCCAAACATAGTGCAGTAACGCAACAATAATCTTAAAATGAGGGTGACAGAAGCTGGGAAGAACGCTTAACAAATAAAGTGATTAACCGGTCTTCTGGTTTCACCCTATTCACCCCGCCCCTGCAATTAGAACGTCATCGTCGTATATACAACCCTCTCTCTCTCTCTCTCTCTCTCTCTCTCTCTCTCTTTTTCCTTTTACCACAACGAAGTCTTGGCAACGTGCCTGCAAAGACAAAGCATCAAGGAAGCGTCACACAGCCAGTTTAGCTTAACAGACTTGAGGAAGTCTGTGCCCACAAGCATCTCAATATGAGGGTTTTTTTTACCCGCCCCCCTCTCTCTCTCTCTCTCTCTCATTGTCTCCTGCTAGGAATTCTCTCTCTCTGTGTGTGTGTGTGTGTGTGTGTGTGTGTGTGTGTGTGTGTGTGTGTGTGTGTGTGTGCTGACCTGTAGATTTCCATTGAGTATATGAAATCTTCCTTCATAATCGTAAAAGTTTAGTGTATTTTTTTCTTTTGTGGCGCACTGTGCGCGGCGGAAGGGTGGGCCGGAGAGAGCTTTCGCTCGGCCAGTATCATTCAGTCAGCTTCAACAATTACGAAGTGTGTCTTCGAAACTGTCCAATTCACTCGTGGTCAAAACCTAGTGAAGACCAATAGAGAATAGAAAGTATCATTTTAACGAGATTGTACGCTGTGTAAAAAGCCTACGATAGTGCGTGTCCTTGCATATATACTGATTTTTGTAAATTGAGGTTTCTTAGTCAAGGAGGTAGCCTATATTTAAGTATATTCTGCTGGGATTTTTGTTTCAAAACTGATAAGTGCAAAGAAAATAAAAATACATGAACAATTCCAACATAACTCTCACCCTGGGATTATCGTCTTCTACGTTATACGTTTCAGGTTTCTTTGAAGATCTGAGATCGTTTCACATGTGATGCCCGTCGGGTCGGCTTCAAAGGTAGTGAACCCGTTTCCCTGAGCTGACATGTTTCTGGTCCTGATTAAGACGCATAAGAAACTGCTGTTTGTTCAGTATACATACACACACACACACACATATATATATATATATATATATATATATATATATATATATATATATATATATATATATATATATATATATATATATATATATATATACCGTTCTAAGATGTGGTGGTTACCAGTAACTCGAACAATAGAAGACGGTTGAAGGAGGAAGTACATCTCAGGTGGTCCATAAAATACATTTATTGCGACGTTTCAAAACACAAAGGTTTCATTTTCAAGCTATAAAGATAAAAAACAATAAAATTAACATTAAAAGTGATAAAATATAAATACAGGACATAATACATTATATATAGCAAAATTAAAAACTAGTTGTGGCAGGACCAACCATCAAGAGAGGAAGGAAGGACGAAAGTCAGAAGGAACAAACCAGAGACGACAAAAGGCGAGCTGTTGCCTTTTGTCGTCTCTGGTTTGTCCAGAGACGACAAAAGGCAACAGCTCACGTAAGGTAAAGAGTTGTCGAGGAAGACTGTGTGTTCAATTGGGGAACAAGTTGTTTAATAAACAAGGATTCCTGGATTGTCAGCAAATCCTTTTTGCTGACAATCCAGGAATCCTTGTTTATTAAACAACTTGTTCCCCAATTGAACACACAGTCTTCCTCGACAACTCTTTACCTTACGTGAGCTGTTGCCTTTTGTCGTCTCTGGTTTGTTCCTTCTGACTTTCGTCCTTCCTTCCTCTCTTGATGGTTGGTCCTGCCACAACTAGTTTTTAATTTTGCTATATATAATGCATTATGTCCTGTATTTATATTTTATCGCTTTTAAGGTTAATTTTATTGTTTTTTATCTTTAAAGTTTGAAAATGAAACCTTTGTGTTTTGAAACGTCGCAGTAAATGTATTTTATGGACCACCTGAGATGTACTTCCTCCTTCAACCGTCTTCTATATATATATATATATATATATATATATATATATATATATATATATATATATATATATATATATATATATATATATATATATATATAAGCTACTGAAAGGGAAAATTTTCAGTATAAGTATACTTCATACCTCTCAGTGAGTTATTCATGTTTGCTTGTCACACATATTTCATGAGTTAAAAAGTGCCCAGATTTTCATAAATTTCATGTACCCTGCCATATTTGACCCGATTTAGGTCATTTGCGGGTGCAATCTCCTAAGAAAAACGCAAGGAATAAGTTTACATGCCTTATATTCTGGTTTAAAGTATAAGGGGCACCCTTAATTATGACTAATTTATGTTAAATAGGTAAACTCGGATAATGGTACTCAGTATGGCTTGCCATTCAGGCACTGTATTCTATGCATGTCTGCTTAGTATGGGCGCCAGGAAACAAGTCTCTCACCTTCAGGCATCATCTCAAGGGCCGCTCTGACATGGCACTGCTATGCCTGCTGGTGATTGGTTGTTCTAGACCTACAAACCTATAGAGCCAATAAGGTAAGCGTGTAAAGTCCCTGCTCAAAGGGTTTTCTTTAGCGAACCTCCTGTTTTCTATGGTGCCTTTTCTCCTGACCCTAGGTCGCATTACCCAGCCATGTTTTATTTATGTAAATATGCATTTATTACTTACTCATTGTGCCCTTTTGTATTGTACGTGTCAGAGCATTTTTTGTGTCTGTTAATTTTATTTGTCACGTTATCTGTATGTACCTGTCCTGTTTCACATAGAGAACAATTGACCTTGGGTCACCTGTATATCCTTGTATGTCTTTGTACTGACGTCCGCACGCCTCTTTATAAGTACAAAAATGCTCTGACACACATACAATACAAAAGGGCACAAATGAGTAAGTAATAAATGCACATTTACATAAATAAAACATGGCTAGGTAATGCGACCTAGGGTCAGGAGAAAAGGCACCGTAGAAAACGGGAGGTTCACTAAAGAAAACCTGTTGAGTGGGGACTTTACAATGCAGGGAGATGCATGGTCCTCCAGGCAACAACGGCATCTCGTGGCCATCGCGGAGTTCACCTGCACCATCAAAAACCTCCCCGGCAGGAAGAACCCTGTAGCAGACACCCTCTCGAGGATTGAACTCAATGCAGTGCAGCTCGGGATCGACTACGAGGTCCTCACCCAGGAGCAGGCCACCAACCTAGAGGTTCCAGCTTACCGCACCGCCATCACGTCGCTTAAGTGGAAGGACGTGCCCCTCGCCCCTGGGGGGCCAACACTGCTGAGCGACGTAAGCACCGGCCACCCCCGCCCGCTGATACCTGCCTCCCGCCGTCGTCTAGTCTTTGACATCATCCACGGGCTGTCCCACCCCTCCGGCAGGACGATGGCCAAGTTGCTGGCAGAGAAGTGCGTCTGGCAAGGCATACGGAAGGACGTGACGACCTTGGCGAGGCAGTGCATCCAGTGCCAGACCAGCAAAGTAGGGCGCCACACTGAGTCGGGGGTGGGTGACTTCCCCCAGCCAGGAAGGCATTTCAGGCACATCCATGTCGAAGTGGTGGGCCCCCTTCCCCCATCAGGAGGGGCCAGGTATCTCCTGACAGTCGTCAAACGCTCCACCAGGTGGCCTGAAGTGATGCCCATGAAAGAAGCCACTGCCAGTGCGTGCGCCGAGGCCCTCCTCTCCAGCTGGATCAGCGGGTTCGGTGTCCCGGACCATATAACAACGGACAGGGGCCCAGCCTTCCTGTCCGAGCTGTGGACCACCCTGGCACGCCTGCTGGGGACCACTCACCACAGCACCACAGCCTACAACCCCACGGCCAACGGATTGGTGGAAAGGTTCCACAGGTCCCTGAAGGCGTCCCTTATGGCCCATTGCACTGCCGAGGATTGGAAGTACCAGCTGCCCTGGGTCCTCCTCAAGCTGCGGACCGCCCCCAGAGCCAACGGCGACCCGTCCGCAGCAGAAAAAGTCAACGGGGAGTCTCTCGTAGTCCTGGGCGAACTCATCATGGGGGATCGGCACAACCTAACAACCCAGAGGCTCCGCGACACGGTCGGAAAGTTCCCACTCTGCCAGCGGACATACACCAACAGGACATCCCCCTTCATGCCTCCCGGTCTGCCCTCCACCATCCACGTCTTCGTCAGCAACGATGCTGTCCGCTCACCCTAACCAGGCCCTGTAGGGGGCCTTCCTCATGCTGGAGAGAAACAAAAAGGTGTTCCGGCTGGCCATCCATGGGAAGGACGACTGGGTGCTGATAGACCGCCTCATGCCCGCACTGTTGGAGGAGGACGTCGGCGACACCCCCTCAAGGCCCCCCGCAGGAGATGCCGCCCCCTCAGCCCGCCCCGCCCACAAGAAAGTCGCGTGGCCGCCCCCGTAAGGCCCTGGACCCAGGCAGTGCTGCAGCCAACTGCTCCCACACGCAACACACCCCCCAGCTGACTTCAAGGAGCCGCGGCCCTCTCCACCGCCCCAGCAGATAGCTGCTTTAATCAGACGTTACCTACGTCTTGGGGGGGGGGGCGAGTATTGTAAAGTCCTCGCTCAACGGGTTTCCTTCAGTGAACCTCCCATTTTCTACGGTGCCTTTTCTCCTGACCCTAGGTCGCAATACCCAGCCATGTTTTATTTATGTAAATATGTATTTATTACTTGCTCATTTGTGCCCTTTTGTATTGTATGTGTCAGAGCATTTTTTGTGTCTAATCTGTTAATTCTATTTGTCACGTTATCTGTATGTACCTGTCCTGTTTCACATAGAGAACAATTGACCTTGGGTCACCTGTATGTCCTTGTATGTCTTTGTACTGACGTCCGCACGCTGCTTTATAAGTGGGGTGCTCCATTAATAAACTAGCAGTCAATGTCTACCTGCTCTCTCTTTTGCAGCCTCTCACAAGTGCCTAGGAATGCTATCCAAGGCACCACCAAGCCATGCCAAGATGTAAAGGCTTTTTAAGGGCGTGGGGGCTGTCACAGCACCGGCAACTGTTTCGTCCATTAGTCCAGTTCACAAAGAAATACATTATTTGGCTAATTCACAATACACCATTTGGGGGAGGGTGACTATAACCGCTAGCGAATTGGCTCACCACTCCCCCTTAAGTTCTGCGTCTCACAGGACTCACAACATAATATTTTTTTTTTCTTATTTTTCATTATCTGTGCATTGCCGTTTGAGTATCATTTCGTCCGGTTTATATTACAAATAGTTCACGCAAGAAAATTAGAATTAGCAAACTAGGGCCATATTGCATGGTTACAATGACTCATATTGCAAAGGCCATGAATTCCACGCATCACAATAAAAAAAAAGATAAAAAATTAAATTAAAAAATCAAAAGAATGAAAAGTTTTTCAAGAAGACGCTACAAATCCACATTTACAATTTATATAGCAATGATGAATAGAAAAGACAATGCAAAATTACAGCACATTATTAGCAATTATTTGATGCAACACGAAAGACATCAATAGAAAATCATGAAATTTTAGCATAGCACAAATAGCATTGACAAATATGAAATCTTGGACACAGTACAGATGGCGTCAATAGAGATTAATGAAATTTAGGCACAGTGTAAATGACATTAATTTTGTAGGTAAATCAATCAAAAAGTGAAATAAAAGAACAGAATACAGTACAAAGGCACATAATTTGACATAAAATTACAATTACACACAACAAGAATTCTTTTCACCCTGCAATTTGGCACCTTTGTTCTTAACCTGCGTTCATACGCACATTTGGTGCATTACGAATGGCATTTAGGCAGGCCTGAACTTCATCGTCATCTTCCTCACCCAGGTAGCTAGGTAGCCCAGCTTATCTAGCCCAGGTTAAGGGGGTACTGGCTTATTCACCTGCCACATCAAGTTACCTTTTTGGGCTGGGCGTATATGCAGGAGATGGTACTCACCTTGGGCCGCGGTTTTGATGTGCGGAAGTACCACGGTGTCTGTTTTAATTTCTTTCACATAGAATGGGCCCAAGTAGGCAGATCTGAGTTCGTGTTTCTTTGGTTGCAGCCTTCTCAAATAAATTCTGTCCCCTATTTGTATGTCAGACATTCGCTTGCAGAAACGCTGATCTTATTTCTTCTGATATTTCTCATTGGCCCTCAAAAAATCCTCTGTGTGGTCTGAAACACTCTCAGGGTCAAGTTACAAAACTTCACGTGGTATTGCTCTGCATTGTATAACAGCAAAATTTAAGGGCCCATGATGACAGTATACAACAGTATGGGATCCTGCCCATTCACTACGAAGAATGGGGTATCTCTGATGGAGCTATTGTAGGCCATGTTTAATGCAAATTCCTCACAAGGCAACATTTCTAACGACTGTTTTGGGCTGTCCTCCACTAAATACTTTAAGATATTCGTCACCTCTTGGTTATGGGACTCCACGAGCCCATTGGCTGAAGGTAGATAAGAGGCTATGTGAACTGATCTATTTTCATGATCTTAGTTAATTCTCTGATCACTTTGTTAACAAACTCACGTCCATTGTCACTAATTAATACTGAAGGACAGCCAAACCTGCCATTTTATCCACCATCACATTGTGTGCTTGTAGTGTGTGAATGTGCGTTCAAACACTCACACGTACTTGGAGGGAGAGGTCCCACTACGTCCATGTGCACTCAGTTAAATTTAACTGGCACTACCAGCCACATTCAAGCCTTTGGAATGACATATCTATGGCTCTTCATTGTGTTACATACATGGCACTGAATAATAAACCTAACAATGTCTTTTTTCATCCCTGACCAAAAGAAAGATTCTTGTGCCCTATTTAAGGACCTCTCTACACCTAGATGTCCTGCACAGGGATTTACAGGTATTATGTGGATGGCTTTCTCTACCAAAAGAGGGAGGAAGTAAATTTGGAGGATCTCCTGAAGGAATATTGGAGATGTGGTTTGGCACTGACACTGACACCAAGTCAGGACCAGGCACAGGGATCAATTCTGGTAATCGCTCAATGTCTGTGAGGGATGGAGACTGGCACTGCTCAGGGCGCTCAAGTGGCACTGGCAGAGATGTCTGGTCAGGTGTGTCTGACAAGGAACCCAGGTATGCAAAGCCCTAGGTGAGCCTGAGTTGGGCTGAGACAGAGATTCCTGTACCAGGGGGAGGTCAGAGCCTCCAGGAATGTTTCTGGTTTTGGAGACTGCTGTGCGTTGCTTGCTAGGGCATCCTGACCAGCTCATACAGTGCCCCTTCATTTTGCTTGTCTTACAGCGGTACTGTGTCTTGCTAGCTTCCTTTCACTCTGAGGGAGGAAGTTTGTTGGCAGACGTCCTTTGTGAGGAGGGGGAACTCAGCTCTGATTTGCACTGGGGGTACCCCTTCCATCGACCAACTCAACAGGCTGTGCTCTTGTCAGGTGATGCTAGAGTTGATGCCTCTATTGCAGGGGTAGCCAGGCAATGGAAGGGAGTTGGGAGAGGACATCCCCAGAGGAGGTCTTGTCCCAATATAAACTCAATTTTGTGCCTAACTGTACTCACCATGCCAATGCGGTGAGGTTGAGTACCCCAAGGGGCCATGACCTGGAGCTCGACTGTAGGGATCAACTTAATAAAACCCTCTACCCAAGTCATCTTACAACGAGTCTTTTGACTACGGTGTCACTGGCTGGCGCTCGGGACTGCTCAATCAGACAGATGTCTGATGCAATGTCCACCGTGGCAGCAGATCAACTGGTGAACTAGAGCCATCAAGGGGTGCCACTGAGACAATCTGTGTCTCCACCCTTTCGTGGTGAGGAATGTCAAACGGCCATGCTGCGACGGGCATGGCGCTGATCAAGTTGACATGCTTGGTAGTGGTATCATGGTTTGGGCAGGCAGCATATCCAGCACTATAATGTCCAGGATCACCACAGTCTATGCAAGGGCCTCTTGGATGGGCTTGCTTGCCTATAGTGACTGTGGGTGGAGAGGTTTGCTTATCAGTGGAGGGAAAGGCACGATTAGCTTTCTTAAAAAGGGTTCTGAGGGTGCTTCTTGATAGCAACCCCTTTAAAGCAGCACTCAGATTTGGAGTGTCCAATTTTATGGTGGTAATTGCATACTGGCTTGGAAGGTGGCCCATTCTTTGGGTAATTGGCCCTGGGAGATGTCCGGGTGGCACTATGCGCCTGTGAGCCAAGATGGGTTATAAGTTTCCCAATTGTCAGCCATACGACAGCCTTCCGTGAGTGTTTTGGGTTGCTTGTTGTTGAGGTGCCCAGAGAGGGACCCAGGAGCACACTGGAAGAAATCTTCCAGCATCATCCGGTTAAACAGGTCCTCGAACTCAGTGCACGTCATGGAGTTGAGCCAACATTGACCAACTCAGGTCTTGTAATAGGCCCATTCAGCCCAGGTCTGACCGATTTCTTTCAGGAGGCCCCTAAACCTCTGTCTCCATTTCTCAGGTGTAAGCTCTTAAGCCTAAGTTACTACTCTCAGAACTTCATCCATGTTTCCTCTGGTACCACTTGGAGAGAAGCAAGGCCCTTTCTGTCTCTGTGGTGCTGCAGTTTGCAAAAAGGGCCTCTACCTCTTCTAACCATGCCTCTGGCTCACTGTCAGTCCACTTTGGTATCAGTGAATTGATGCTGGATATAGGAGGATTAGGCATGGCAGGTGTGGGGTTAATTGCTTCTTGTTGGGCTAGAGCGGTGGCACTGTCTTGTTGGGCTTTCTCAAGCTCGATCTCCTTTTCTTTTAGAGCTAGCTCACACTACCTTTGTTCTTCTCTGTCTGCCCTTTCTCTTTCTTCCCTGACTTCTCTCTCCTTCCTTTGTTCTTCTCTGTCTGTCCTTTCTCTTTCTTCCCTGGCTTCTCTCTCCTTCCTTTGTTCTTCGCTGTCTCCCTTGCTCTTTCTTCTTTTGCCTCTTCATACTTCCTTTGTTCTTCTCTTCTTCTTCTTTTGCCTCTCTCTCCTTCCTTGCTCTTTCTTCCTTTTCCAATTCATACTGCCTTTGCTCCTCTCTTTCCTGTTTCTCCCTTTGGAGTAAGGCATCTAACTGTGCCTGTGCCCACTTGGTGAACTCTCTTCCCGTGAAACCTGCCTCCTTTCCCAGATTCATGAAGGTTTGGTAATGTTCTGCTGACAAGATTCTGGTAGGTTAGGACGTATTAAAATGGCTTGGGAATTAAAGAGCAATTTGGGGGAAGTGTTCCTTAACTTTGGTGATGCTTCATTAGAATGGCACCTTTCAATAAGGTGGCACTGTGGCTGAGTGTGCTGTTCAAAGGTCACACTAACTGGAGAGGTCTTTGGTTAGCAAAATCCCCATGGGTGGACACGCTATTGTTGGCACTGTGTGTCTCAATGCACAGGTGCGGTTTGTGTATTAACACAGTACTTTTCTTGGTGGCACTGGGGTGCTAGAGGTCCTGAAGAACGACACTGGTAGTCATACAAACCAACTGCACGAAACAAAAGGAAATGGCACTCATCATGAAGCAGAGTGCATGCGATGAGTAACAGCAAAAGAAAAGGTAAGACACTTCAGGTGGGTTACTCGACTGTGAAGGGAAAACCCTTGGTTGGCAATCGTGGGCAGCTAGATCCGGAGAACAAGTGATCTGGCAGACTTCCTTTCATGTGGAGTCAGGTAGTCTTTTGGATTTGGTGTCCCTTAGACCGGGTCCTAGTGGTATCTATCACTCGCCTGGTAATGTGCACTCAATATGTGATATGTGCTCACAGTATATGTAAGTCTTGAAAGTACCTACTCATATGAGAAAGTTTAAATAAACTGTTGTTAAGTTTAACTTGCACCCAAAATTATCCTGAGATGCCGAGGTTTTATGTTTGTCTGTTCTTTTTTCTCCATTAAGAAATGGGTCGACTACCCGATCATTCGCCTAAAGCACTTAATGGAAAATGTTTGAAGATTGTACAAGTAGGTTAGGCACGTGTATGTACAGTTAACAACACTAAGCATATCATGAGTCAAAGGAAAAGCAAATATACGGTGATGAACACAGGGGCTATCCCAGGGATTGAATTTAATGTATAACCTTGGGTTTTATTTGTTTAACTTGGTTTTGCAAATTAACAGTTTATCGTTCAATAATATCTCATACAGTTAACAATTCATGCCTCCTGTTAATTTTGGTAAAATAGCCTACGTGTAAAGAATACTGAAGTTCTTTCTCTCTCCTGACTGAGAAGCATATGTAGTATAGGGATGACTCGTTACCTTTAACCAAATTAAATGGACTCTGCTCTTAGTGATTAAAATAAAAATGTGTGTTCTGGTTTCGTTACTCTAATTTGTAAAACAATTTCCAATGTACTTTGCGATATTTATGTTAGGTATATGTGAGAAAAAATGGAAAGATGCTTGTTGCATAGTTGATAAATGACAGTGATTGGAAATGACAGCTTCAAGGTCGCAAGCTAGTGTGCTGTAAACAAAAGACATGTGTTTATGATTACCAACAATTTGGATTCAAGATGGCTGCTTGTGACATTACACGGACAACCAACCAAGATGGCTGACTCCCAGAATGCTTTGTAGGTGACAACTTACAAACACACACACACACACTCCTTCGTTACTCTATGAGATACAAAAGAAAACACTTTTTTCTGAAGGAATGATTTATGCGTATGCGTAGACATAAATTACTTTCTTAAAACACCAATAATAAGTTTATGTTACTATGAAATTCAAAAACAAAGTTGAGGTGGAGGCGAGTGAGTGAGGGGAATGACTTGGTTGGCTCCAGTCTATTTTTAGAACAGGAACTGGAGTTGCCAGACATCACTCCTATGTCCTGTGGACTTACAAAATGTCCCTTTTCCTATCTGAGAGAAGTGGCTCACGCCTACTCTTACATCACATGCACTAAGCTAATCTAGCTAGAAATTCAACATCCATGCATTACTTGCTGGCGTGCGAGGTGGCTAGTTAAATCCTAACTTGATAACTCAATGCTCTGATTAACTCTAGGACATTCCCTGGTGTGAATTTTTAAAACCACTCCGCAACTATCTGCCTTTCACTCTTACTTTAAATTATTTCCTATTCATAAATCTTAGATTTAGACGATCACTTATTCAACACTTTCCCTACCCAATGCAGTTTCAACAGTATAACACTATATTTCCTTACCTGGTATCTCTTCCTCATTTCTGTCCAACCTTTACATGTGCTGTGTGAGTTATTAATTTGCAATTAAGTTAGATTATTTTCCAAGTTCGATTATCTCCACAGTCTAGTATTAGTAATGCCAGTTTTAATAACTGACCGAAGATTCTTGGCAAGATCATCACTGTTACATATTTGTCTGGGTATGGCAAAAGGGAATGAATATTGGATGTGATTTCGACCTTGAGCGCCACTTGCCCAGAACCAAAAATGTAATAAAATGCAACACCCAAGGTGCCTTACCTCAAAGTGACATCTAAAAGAAAAGGAAAAGTCTCCATGAAAGCTGCAGTTACCTTAAATTACTTTATTTCACACAGTTCAAGCAGGGGAAATAAATCATGACTAGTATGCAGTCCATCAAGACAAGTGCAACTCTAAAATTAAGACACATCACAGTTAACTGGTTTTCAGAAAGAAGGGAAATATTTACACATTAGTAATGCAAAGGGGAGCCCTTGGCTCTAGAATACAAAATCTCTATCTTGCAAACAGTTGCAGAAGTAGGTAGCTTGCTTGTAGCAAGGTTGAATTAATTGCCTTCTAAAGCAACTTCTCACTGTTAGGTCGTTGGCAGAAATGCAAAGGGGCAAGATAACACGTTTCTGGAAATAGATTTCCCTAGATAAGAAATCGTGCATGAAAGATTCTCTCACTTGCAATAATCTATCACAATGAAGGGGCGATTTATTCTATGTCACTGAGCAAAGGGTTAGTTCATCAATAAATTTAACTCCTATGGGGAACACACAGAATAATCTCTATTTGATGTCAGCAAGGGATTTACTTGGGGGAGGAAATATGTGAAAAAGAAATGAGGAATTTAGTGAGAGTAACAGTATACTGGTACTCAATTGCTAATTTCAGGCTTACTGGGCAATCCAGATTGCAAGTGCACTTTTGCAAAGAATAGCTAGGTGATCCACTGTAGTCCAAGTCACTTGTGACCCAGTGTCAGTGGGGGTAAGGCGTCAAAAGATACGGCCCGAGATTCGGGACTTAGCAAGTCAGAGGTCCTTTCTCTAGTGAGTTTGAGCACTAACTAATTTCTCTCAGCTCATTCGAGGAAGTTTGTTAGTTTATAGGCCCTGAGGCCACGGAAATGGCGAGTCTCAAGAGGGGTTGCCGGCATTCCCGGAAAAACAATTAAGAACAGCAAAAAGGAGAGCACAGGGATATAGGTCTTGGGACAACGATATAGATCGACTATTAGTATGCCTATTCCCCAAGAGATCACTTAGTTTGACTACCTGACTTGACCTTTTCCGAAACTATACCCGAGATCTCCACAACTGCTGGTCGGTCCATGGGTCTACCTATCACCCCTGGTCTTAGCTATCCTGTTCAAGGAGAATCCGTTTTTATGGATTCTTGGAACAGAGGCGGTGGTGGCGTAATATATATATATATATATATATATATATATATATATATATATATATATATATATATATATATATATATATATATGTGTGTGTGTGTGTGTGTGTGTGTGTGTGTGTAGGTGGGTGTGTGTATATATACATACACACACACACACACACACACACACACACACACACATATATATATATATATATATATATATATATATATATATATATATATATATAAACTTATATAATACGTATTTCAGAATTGCTTTGGTACTTTTGAGTAACACAAGTGAGGTGAACATGTTCATTTGCAATAGCCCAGAAGTCTTAAATTTTGAAAAATAAAAAGATAGATTCCCAAGTTATATTCTGAATATGTAATTGTTTTCTAGATATTCAAATAAGATCCCTATGAAGAGTGGTATTTTTTATTACTTCCACCATTAAAAGATTATTGATAAATGGCTAGGATAATTATATAACTATTAAAACTTAAGAATACAAGGACTTAATTACTTAGGTAGCCATCAATAAGTCTATTAACTCTCCTTCTCTTTCTGTCACCTTATACAGATTTCCATAATGGTTCCAAGTTCTTTCAGAATTAGACAAATTTGCTCACGTCCAGTTTCGACTGGAAGTAGCTATACAATTTAGGTAGGGAATATAAACTAAAATCTTCCTTTGTGGTCTTTTTTCTCATTGGGATATGGGAGATGAAGTCCCTTGCTTGAGAGAGAGGGGCAGCAACCAAGAAGTTACATCAGAAAAAGAGATAATGTTTTACTATGAAATACCTCTTTTAAATTCTTGCGCTCTTGAAACATAAAACCTATCACATTTAGCAAGAATGAAACAAGGAGGTAAAATTAATCAAACTGGTACAAATAAAATACTGAAACGGAACAGGCAAATATCAAAGTAGCAGGTATAACTGGAGTTTCCTCATACCGTATATCCCAGAGAAACATCAAATATAATTTGCTGCAAGGAGCATGATGATCCCACGTTTTCCCAGGGGTGTCTGCCAATGTGTTATCCAATGACAGATTAATCTGCTTCCCTCATTACATATATATATATGTGTGTGTGTGTGTAATTCTCCCCTTCAAGAAGTTAGATCTGGAAGGTGTTACGTTCCTGATTCACAGCCAGAAATTTAGTATGTGGTTGCTATTCCACTGCCAACTATCTAAAGCTGAGAAAATTCCAAGTACAATTATCTGTTGATTATCCAGATCCATTTTGTCCAGACATAGACATCATCCAGACACAACTGGAACCAAAGATATATATACATATATATATCACTGTCGAACTCAGGTATTTGTAATTAGAATCGATATCAACTCACCTCTACCATGTTAACCGTGTAATGCGTTTGTCGCATGCAGCCATATTATGGGTGAAATTTATCACATCACTGTGATTTATATACAAGCATTACCTCGGAAATATATACAGGCAGTCCCTGGGTTACGACGGGTCTGGCTTATGACGTTCTGAGGTTACGATGCTTTTCAAATATATTAATCAGAAATTATTTCCCAGTTTACGATGCATGTGATGACGCTTACGATGTCGATCCGACAGAGAAGTATGGCTACAAAACAGCAGAATAATCAAAATTTGGAGGTTTTTGATGAAAAATTCAATAAAAACGTAGTTTACATCGTTTTCAATACACCCAAAGCATTAAAAGTAAGGTTTTCTTAGGATTTTTATGATTTTCAATGATTTTTCGGCTTACGACACGGCATAGGAATGGAACCCCCGTTATAAACTGGGGACTGACTGTATATATATATATGTAATATATATGTATATATATATATATATATATATATATATATATATATATATATATATATATATATATATATATATATATATATATATATATATATATATATATGTATATATAAATTTTAAAATTTTGGAAAAAAGTCTCATCGATAGCTGGCAACACTGCGCTATGGGCTGAGAAAGGTTTTGGGGCTGTGAGAGGCCAGGAAAATTTTCCAAGGTGTTGGGGGTGTCAGTTTACATCGTTTTCAATACACCCAAAGCATTAAAAGTAAGGTTTTCTTAGGATTTTTTTACGATTTTTGACGATTTTTCGGCTCACGACATGGCATAGGAACGGAACCCCCGTTATAAACTGGGGACTGACTGTATATATATATATATATATATATATATATATATATATATATATATATATATATATATATATATATATATATATATATATATATATATATATATATATATAAATTTTAACATTTTGGAAAAAAGTCTCATCGATAGCTGGCAACACTGCGCTATGGGCTGAGAAAGGTTTTGGGGCTGTGAGAGGCCAGGAAAATTTTCCAAGGTGTTGGGGGTGTCAGCTAGGGAAGGAGCTTCCCTGGCAGTGGGGGGGGGGGATGGGGTGTGGGATGGGTGGAGGGGGATAGGTAGACACTTAATTCATTGGAGCTTTTATTGTGTTATGTTTTTTACAATTATGCTTTTTTCACATTTTATTTAAGGAGATTACTCTACTGTACTGTAACTTGAAATGAAAGAATCAAGCACAACTCAGAAAGAGAGAGAGGGAGAGAGACTTTTACCATGAACATCAAAGCCTGTAACATGTACACAGCCACACATACACTCCTGCTCTTTTTTCATTTTATGTTTTTTGTTACTGTATTTTCTCATTGTTTATTTCTGTGTTTCATCATACTCTTAACTGCATTAAAGATGAAAAAACAATAAAATTTGCAACCCAAGAGAGACGGAAAAACACATTTGTTATCCCCTAGTGTTTGCGTGTATAGTTTATTCACACACACACACACACATATTCCTTCCCTTTGGTTGAGGGAAGGGGAGGTGAGTTATAAATGTGTTGCCAACATAAAAAATTTTGCATTAGTATACAAATATCTTTAATATTGTACTATGGATGTGAACGTTATATTTGAGATGAAATATCAACAGTGGTAAAATATTCTCTTATGTACTGTTATAATGTGATAATCATATGAGAGTCAACTAAAAAAAGCTAAATAGTGACATCAGCATTGGTGGAAAGCCACGTGTGGATGTAAACACAGAAACCCCCCCCCCCCCCGCCCCCAAAACACACACGCATGCAAGTAAAGCTTTCAA
Source organism: Macrobrachium rosenbergii (assembly GCA_039081455.1). Classification (NCBI taxonomy): domain Eukaryota; kingdom Metazoa; phylum Arthropoda; class Malacostraca; order Decapoda; family Palaemonidae; genus Macrobrachium; species Macrobrachium rosenbergii. The sequence goes on from JANJGK010000001.1 coordinate 34,908,432, forward strand.
GATATTATGAGATGAAATGAAAAACCACTAATTCCAATAAAAGAGAAAATAATTAATACCATTTTAGTTGTATTTTTAAATTGAAAATTTGCTTTCGACATGTCATCATTGAGAAATGCCAAATGTACTAAAGATGTAAACACAGGGTGTTTTACACACACACACACTTTCCTTTATAAGGCAAAAGGAGGAATCAGTGATCACAAAAAAAGACCAGAAGATTAAAGATAACTTTTTTCAATAATGTTCTTAAAATTAACATACCGAAAGCGCCCAGTCTAAAGGGCAATACGAATGTGCAAAACTTGTCATAATTCAGGGTAAGGAAACACAATGAATAAAAAAGGAAAATTTACCCAATTATAGGTAAAACAAATAACATATACCATATATACTTGTGTATCATCCGAACTCGTGTATCATACGAACTCACGTATCATGCGACCCTTAAAATTTCTTTCCCAAAACAGGATTTCATCATAAGTCTCGTGTATTTTTGATAGGCCCAGTGAAGGCCATTTCTTGTTAAATAATTAAAAGTAAAAAATGAAACTAAGCTTTACTTACCTAGAGAATCTCATTTTCAGTAGCTTATGCTGTACTGGGATATGCTTGTAGAGCGAATTTCATTTTCAATAGATTATTTTCACAACTGCACTGAATTGTGTTGGGGTCTTTAACCAACTAACATTCTTCTTGCAAAGGGTGACCTTTGTTTGCAAGTGGTAACGGAAGCACAGTCTTCAACAATTTATTTGAGAGTATATAATTAGGTACAATGGTAGAACTAAGTTATAGGTACACGGCGGGTATTTAGCGAGAAATGGCAGTTTCTTATAGTATTTTGGATGCTTATTAACAATTTAACGTTAATTTTTGGCGGTCGGCTGTAATTAACTTACAGTTTATCTTTGAACTCTACCCTACGGTAATGGGGACCCCGATGGGAATCCGGGGTTTCCATACGCGATCTTCACGAGACAGAGCACCGGTACGTCTGTTTCGAACGGTTCATATCCCGTCTGGCAAGTGCAATAACTTGTTAACGTATGGGTAACTCTCCCCCACCCACCCGGGCCAGTACTAAACACGGCGAAGGGACATTCCATTTGGCCGACAACAAACAAATGCACCGCCAGTGTCAGAAGCCCTAAAAGTGTTGAAAAAACCAGTTTCCAAGGTACTGCACTTGCCGGACGGGATATGAACCATTCGAAACAGACGTAGTCGTGCTCTGTCTTGTGAAGATCGCGTTAGGAAACCCCTTGTTGGATGGACTTCAGGGGACAATTACAGGTTAATTACAGCCGACCGCCAAAAAATAACGTTGAATTGTAAATAAGCAACCAAAATACTATAAGAAACTGCCATTTCTCGCTAAATACCCGCGGTGTCTCTATTACTTAGAAATACCGAAGGCTGAATCTGGAGCCGACCATGGCACATCCACTAGAGCTGTGATCCACTACAGACTGCACGAATAATGCCACGCTCACACAGGAATCATGGACCACTTGTACCCAGACGCTTGGAGTATAGTGTACTGGACCAAAAGTGGTCACTGCAACAAAATACACAACTCTCATAATCAGTCGTAATTCATAGTGTCGGGTACTCTCATGTTAAGACGTGCTTAAAGCAAATACCACACAGGTAATCCAATTTTCGCAAGTTCACTTAGAAAGGGAACACCCAGGATCACGCAGCGTTGGACAAGCAGCGACACCACCCACCCAGCAAAGTGTCCAAGACGTCTCAAGAGCCCTGCTGTCTGATAAACACTTAACGAGCCCAGTGACCACTGACTTGTGCCAGTTACGAACTTTATACTCATTCTCTTGTTACAATTGCAACTCAACCATATAACAAACTCTACTCAGTGGTACAATTGTAACACTACACGAACTGATTATGATATTATTCAATGTGATGACAATCATACTAGGCTAGCCTTTAAGGCAAGATTGCCAGACCTATGGCTTATGTAACAATTCATAGCTGTTTCCTTTAATTAACAACCACTTATAAGAAAACTGGCATAAACAACATCGAGTAGCCTACCAACATAAAAAACCCGTATCAAGAAACAGCTGTTTTGCGATTTTGAGGCATTTTAGTTAAATAAATGTTAGTTTGCATTTGTATACGTGTTTTACATTTGTTTTATGCACAGAAATAAAAATAATAATTCCAATAATAATGTCTCTTTTAGCTACTAAAATATTATTCTCCCAGTTGTTCGGTAGGTGGCCTCAATCAGCTGATTTTGAGAACGTAAATATTTTCAGTTTAAAGTGCGAATGGTTGTTGTTTATAAGCACACTTAGTGCTTATAGTTCTATGGTGTTCACGAAGTAGGGAGAGTAAGGGTACAGAGTTGCTGTTTTGCACCCGTAGATTTTTTTACTTGCTCTTATCAAGATATTGCCCTTATCCGACAGGGCCTTGGTCCTATTAATCCAGGTAATCGAGAGATTACTAAGTAGTTAACTAATTAGGTAAACAAAATCAAAAGTCGTTTTTCAATAAATGAGCCTAATTCACTTCTCTAAAGGGAATCGAACACTAGGCAATAGGCCGCTTTATGTCGGTTGGAGTTTCCTGACTCCTTGTCTGTCAGAATGTTAGCAATATGTTTTGAGAAAGGACGAAAGGATATCAGTGAAACTCTGCGTACATTTTCTATGGATTACATCAACCACCGTCATCAAGTATATGAATTTTCACAATCAAACGTCAAGATCATTCTCAATTTACATGCTGATAGTGCGGCCTTGCTTGGGGAAGTCATGTTTGCTAATAAGCAATTTTGTTGCACATAGTCATGATTCTAGAGCTAGGCTACGACTTTGAATTTGGAATAGAGGAAGCCATTCAGTGTTTTTCTATTGGAATTTATAGAAAATCAATACTGAACTCCTGTCGAAACTTACTGGATCTTTTTACACCGATATATTATCTTTGCTTATCTGAATCGTTGTGTATGGTCTGCTTTCCTTATCAGTGCCTTATCGTCAAAGCTAATGAGTCAAATAAATACTTAAGTAATCATAACCTTATTTCCTGTAACACATAATCCACTTTTTGTGGTTTTATTGAGTGAGTTGTCGTTTAAAGATAATATAATTTTAAGACACTCACGAATTACGAGAATGGAGCGACCTGTACATCAGTTCCTATCAATTTATCTATCTATCTATATATCAGTATATATATATGTATGTATATATGTACATACATACATATATACATATATATACATATACATACATACACACACACACACACACACACACACATATATATATATATATATATATATATATAATATATATATATATATATATATATATATATATATATATATATATATATATATATATATATATATATATATATATATATAAGAGCATCGGGAAACAGACACAGATACCCCATAAGGCAAAGGTGACTGATGAATGGACTATGGCTATGAGAAGGGTGCAAAATTCGTGAATGAGGCAGAGGGGTATGGGCGGGTGGAATAGAAAGAAGAAAGTGTACAAGAGACGGAAATGAAAGGTCTTATGAACAAAGAGAGGAAAAAGCTGGGAGTGGAAATGTAGGACAAAAGAGGAGTTAGCTAGTTAAGGGCAGAATAAGAGAGCAAAATAGAGAAACTGAGACAAATTCAAGGGTGACTGAGAGGATGTACAGTACTTTAGGAGGAAGGTGTAGCAACGCAGGGGAGTGAAAGGAGACAAGATGAATGAACAAATACATCCTTGCATAAAAGTTGCAATTGGAGAGATGTTGCCTAAAGAAAATGCAGTCATGTTTTGATGTGGTTTGATGAAGTTTAGGCTGTCAAGCCAAGCACTGAAGGGGCGCTTTCAGCATTCATCGCTTAAGACGCTGAAAAGAGGGAGTTGGAGTGGTTGGACAGCAAATAAAAAAGTTCCAGAAAATAAAGAAATGATGAACAAGGATCTAAAGACAGAAATGAGAGAAAACTCTCACAGATGCACTAAGTAGTGATAGGGTGGAACGGATGCTGCAAACGCCCTTTGGTAATGCCTACAGTGCACACGTGAGGTGCACTGATGGCACTGTAGGGGGAATCATGCTTCGATAGAGTGAATCATTAGAAGTTTTAGTGACAGTAGAATGGGGAAGCGTATGATGAGGGTGTAAGGAAGGCAGTTAAGAGGTTGAAATGAGATGTCAGATATATAGGCTATATACTGTTACTGAGAGATCAACCTGCATGGCTCGTGGAAAGGTTCCAGTGAAATGGTGAAGGGACTTGCTGTTTTCTATATGGGAAAAGTTGATGTTGGAGATCTAAAAAATTATAGAAGTTTATCATTGCCACTTACAAAGGTGAACGGTATGGTTCTGAATAGAAACAAAAGCAAATCATAGAATGATTATTAGGGAAAGAGGACTATTGGCTTAAACAAACGAGAAAGTACGTGAATTAAGTGTCTGTTATGCAAGGGGTGTGTGAGAAATTTGAAAGTATACTGTAAAGCTAAAGCTGCATGTGACAACATGGACCGCAGGATTGCCTAGGAAATAACTGATACAGATGGGATAGGAAGCGTTGGTAAAGATGAATTGTGAAGGGTGTTGAATATGTGTGTAGAATATTAGAGAACATTAAACATTGTTTATGATAAGAATGAAGCAAGAAAGGTAGAAGTATCTTTGCGAAATGTTCAAGATGGAATATCTATGGAAGGCAAGTTGGAATACTTGAAGTGCCAACTCTCTTTTATGGAAGCGACGTCCGGATATCATATGGGTCTAACAAAAATAACAAATAAAAAAAAAGAAAACTGTGGAAGCCGATGAGACAAACTGTTTTCATAGTAAATGCGGAAGTATTTTGACGTGGTTTAATTATATGAAGAAAATGGAGTACGATTCGTTGTTGAAGTCAAATCATTTAGAAGCTCTCAAATGACAGGTGAGAAGGAGATCGAGAGAGTGATGGCTAGATGGGATAAAGGCTTGTGAATAGTTCATAAAGATATGTACTGGATTACCAGTGACGATTCAGACGCTCTTGCTAAATGGACAGAATTGTCTAATAATATCAATAATAATGATGACAAATTTAAAATACGAAAACAGGTCAATGGTTCGATGATGAAACTGTCAGTTATTCACTTTTATGATTTCTGACAAAAAAGCAAAGCCATTCTTCTGGGAAATATAAAAAAGGGCCATTAACAATCAAGTTTACACGGACTACACATCCCGTACAGGAAAAAACTAAAAAGAACACACGCTCACACAGACACGCACGCACACACACGCATATATATATATATGTATACATATACATATACATATACATATGTTATAGAGTTAACATTCTAAGTCAGCAATGGACCAGTGGCGTGTGGTTCTATTTTAGATTTTACTTGGTCCTGTAATCAGATTCCTCTTCTGTGTATATTTCATTAACATTGATTATTTGAGAGCTTATCTTAGAGGGCTTCGATATTTCTTCTTTCCCTTCTTCGACTAGGTAGCCATATCCATTGTCATGGTCGGAAGAAAATTTACTGAAGGATTATTCAGCGAGTAGTCAGTTGTCCGGTCTTGGTTGCATACCAGATTCATTGCAGTGCTTGAGTTCATATCCTTGTTTCTTTGGGACTGAGGAGACTGACTACGATTTCTCTCTCTTCTTTATGATGATGATCTGTGTCTCATGCTAGCTTTTGCAATCCCGGACACTGTGTCCTGTTTTTCGTGATAGGTACATCATGACAGACCTCGGCAATCAATTGCTTGGTGTCCGCATTTCTGGCAGTTATAGTAAGTAACACCAGAATCAGAATATTTTCCCTGTTGGTGTCCTGGATCTGTTTGGTTACCTACCTATCTTTCTTGACTCATGGTAGCCAGTGGTTTATAAATGTCTGCTATTCCTTTCTTGTTTCTTCCTACAATCTTCCTTCCTTCTCTATATCAAGGACATCATCCACCATCTTCCACACGAGTCATCTTTTCTAGCACATTAGATGGTAATGTCGCCAGAAGCATTGATAGCCTTATGAGGTTTTTACAGTTTTTTACTGTAATTACTCATTGACCTGATGCATTTACTGATGTCCAGGATGGCCATTGAGACAGTTGAGGTAATTTCTATTATCTGTTTTCCAAGTCTGTATCAATTTTGCCAGACTCATATCTGGATCTGTCTCTCCTACAGTTGAGTGAATTCTCCTATTCCTTCAGTGCTTCCCACGTCTCAACCCTCCGATAGACTTTGGAATGGACGTATGAACCTGAATCACCTGAGGACTGGTCTAAAAATTTTTCGCCTCATTTAGTTTGCCTTCTTTGTTCCCTGTCACCGACTTTGATTAAGTGTCAACCTATTCGATAAAGGCCTCTAAATTACAGGCATCTCCACTGTATCTGTGGCATGTAATCCTGCGATATACGCCCATGTAGGCAATGGAACAAAGGGTGATGAATTAAAGTCAGAGGTTATTTATACTCCCATATATTAATGACAGACAGACACTAACATGAAAGCGGAAAGAAGTCCCACGCTCATCACGCCTCAGTAGCCACTCTGCAACTGTTTATGCATCACACATGGCAGGAAAGAATAATAGCGGCTTTGTCACATAAAACTGGGATGTTGCCACGATGCATAATCAAGCTAGTGGTCTTACAGTAAGTATAATAGTTAAAGCATTGATGCAGGATAAATGATAAAGTAAACATAAGCACTGATGTAGGATAAATGATAAAGTAATCATAATTCTCCTATAAGACAATGATAAAGTAAATGTACATTGGTGCATGTAAGCTGTACATAATATATGTACTGTGCAACAGTAATGACATTTGATATCTATGCACCTCCCTCCCCCTTTACCCTCGAAGCACTGTCTTGAGTGGAACACTGACTCCTTTCAGCAAGTCGGGATGAAAGATGAGGGGCATTGGGGGTTTTAAATGATGGTTCTCTTTCCTGTCCAGAGCAAGGGGACACAGGAACTTGACATCACCCGTATTAGGCACTGGGTGTAAATATCTATGGTTTTGGAACCATACTCAGCCACTAGGAAGGCGCACTTGTACTGTCTTGACCTGCCGCGGCCCATCACGATGCCGACCTTGCCCCATCGTGGCGTCCTGTATCTTGACTTGCTGGACGATGGTGAGCTTGGTTAGAGGGTGGGCATGTGAGTTGTAGAGACTCTTGACCTGGTTGGTGTGGGCAACAGTATGACGGTCACAATCCTCGGTCTTAGTTTGCCAGTGATCTGTGAATGACGGGGGGTGGGCTGGGACACAGGTGCAGAGAGGGTGGCCATAGAGAATCTGTGCAGGGGAGTGTCCAGCAGGGTTTGGGATGTTCTAAAGCTCCAGCAGTCCTCTATTAAAGGCTTCACAATCTATGTTTCTGGATGGGGCAGTCTTGATGATCAGGTGTTTGACAGCTTTCACTGAGGCTTCCACATGTCCACTAGGCTGAGGGTAATGTGGAGAAGTGATGATGTGATGAATACCCCAGCAGTCAGCGAATTGTTTGAATTCTTGGCTGGAAAATGAGGGTTCTCTATTGGTCCATAAGTGGAGTGGGACACCAACCTCGCGGAAGAGGACACAGGACATTCTTGTGACTCTGGCTGCGGTTGTTTCACATCCACAGGGGACAACCATAGGCCAGCCTGCAAGTCTATCGCGATAACAAGGAAGGATTTCCCAGCTTTGTGGAAGAAGTCAGATGACACACTTTCGAAGGGCCGGGATGGGTGGTTGTCACATGTAAGTTCTTGTTGCTGACTGGGAAGACACTGTTGGCAGGCGTCGCAACTTTCTACCTTATTCTTTTTATCGGCGTCGATGCCTGGCCAAAACACTGTCTGTCTCGCACAACAATGAGTAGCTTCAATCCGTAGGTGGCTGTCATGGAGGCAAGCCAATGTGTGTCTATGGAGGGCTGCAGGGATGACGATCCGGGGCCTGTATAACACTAACTCTCCATCCGCTTAAAGACTATCCCACAGCTTCCAATACGGGAGGTTGAAGGCATGGAGGTTGTAGCGGTTGGTGGGAAAGCCATCGGAGACGTAGTGGATGAGATGATTGGAGTCTTGATCCTGAGATGCAATGGTGTGGATTTCTTGTAGAGTCCTATCTTCCTCCATGATGGGTCCTGTTGCCCGGTCGTCGGTGGAAGCAGCGGTGCTGGCGATGATGTGAGTGACATGTGCAGTCGAGGTGGTGCAGTCTTCTTCATCTTCAGGTGTGGGACGACTGGTTGGGGAGCGAGACAGGCATCTGGTATGCAGAGCTGTTTCCCTGCGTGCCAGACTGTGGTGAAGATGTAAGGGGGCCACTTTCACCTTGAGGCATTGTAGGCATGGATTCTCAATGGTGTAGTGGTTGAGAATCGGTATCAGGGGACAATGGTCAGTCATTAAGGTGAAATGCTGAAGTTCGGACAAGCGTGGGCAGCACTTAGCCATAGCCCAAATGACTTAGAGCAGCTCCAGCTCTATGATGGCATAGCGAGTTTCTGTGTCCATAAGAAAACGAGAGCCACACTGGACAAGTCGCATCTGACCGCGGCCGTTGTCTAGAAGTAAGGCATAGCCAAGGCTGCACAGGTGAGGCGTCTGTTTGCAGGACCACGGGCAAGGCTGTGTTGAAGGGTGCCAGGGTAGGTGGTGAAGTCAGAGCTGTCTTGACCTTAAATGCTTGCTCATGGTTGGGGGTCCAAATAAATGAGCTTTTGGGGCTCATAAGTGGGCGTTGGTATGTGCTGCTGCTGCAATGTGAAGTCGGCGAGTTGATTGACAAGACCCATAAATGACCTGAGGTCCATGACGTTGGACGTTGTAGGGAAGTCACATATAGCGGATACCTTGTCGGGGTCTGCTGTAATGCCATTAGATGATCGTGCATAACCACAGAGGTTAACTTTAGGGGCAGCTACAGTGAATTTCTTGTTGTTGAGGATGATGCTGTATTGAAGGCACCTGGTCAGCATTTGGTGTATGTGTTATTGGTGGGAAGGGAGATCCTCGTTGGACAGGAGGATGTCATCTACAACTTTCACACAGTTAGGGATACCTTGCAGGGCCATATCCCCATGGAGGTAGTATGCATCACCTGTCACCGAAAATTCCATCAGGCTGCGGCAATGCCAAAATCTTCTGTATGGAGTTATAAACATGGTCAGGTGGCGGTCCTCTTCTGCCAATGCCATCTGCCAGTAGCCATGCAGGGTGTCAGCTGTGGTAAAGTACTTTGCAGTAGGAAAGATGTTGCAGATGGCATCATGGGGCGTGGGCGATGGATGTGTAGGGCGGGCGACCTGAGGATTTAGGTGGATGTGATCCACAGTGATGCAGATACCTCTGTCCTTGGGTACCAGGACCATAGGATGGCACCATTTGGAGGGTCCGTTGCCTACTGGTGAGATGATTCCTTGTTGCACTAAGGAGTCAAGTTCTTTCACTTGATCCCTGAGGGCGAACGGAATGGCCTGGGCATGTGTACAGTGGACAGTACAGCACCGGGTTTCAGGTGGATCCACATTGGGGGACCTGTCTTTTTCTTTAGTGCCTGAGTGTGTAGATCCTTCTTGGATATGAGGACATCGCTGAAATGGCGGAGAAAATAGTTCTTAGTAGCTGCGGGTGGTGTCATGGAGGAGGCTGGAAACTGGGCACATCTGTTGACATGTATCACCTTGAGAATGGGGTTCAGGAAGTCTGGTGACACTATGGCGAGGGCTCTGCAATGTCCACGGGAGAGGAGGGGGGTCTAGATATCCTCGTGAACACGTATTGTTGGTAAGCATGATTTGTTTCCGAGGTGAAATGTCGCCTGGAAGCATCACACAGCTGGTGTCATGGGGGATCCATCTGCTGTCAAGACATCTATCATTGGTGGAGGTGAAAGTCTTGTCCGGGGTTACAGAGTGCATTCAAGTGTGTGATGCCAATCACTGTGATGTCTGCACCTGTATCGGGGATTAGCTGGAGATGTGATGAGACATCGCCAAATGACAGGGAGACAGTGACTGGTGTTGGGGACTCATTATCTGAGTTGAAACCCATGAGACGGCAGCTGGTGTTTGACTTAGTAGGTGGTGAGGGGCAATTTCCACTTGGGCTTGAAGGTGAGGCTGCATGCCAGATCCGATTTGTCTTGGTATACCTGCACATGTTCACGAAATGTCTGTTTCTGCCAGGTGTTGCACTGAGCTTCCTTAGCAGGGCATTTCTGAGACCCGGCCCAATGACCCATGTGTCCGCAGTTATTGCAGGTGGCACCCGTGGTTGGGCATTGTCCGGAGTTGTGCCTGCAAGAGCAGTATTGACAAGGGTCACTGTTAGAAGACTGGCGAGAACACTGGTCAGGAGATCGATGAGAAGTCCTCTTCTGTAGGTGCTGGTTCCTCTTAAATGAAAATACTGTGCTGACCTGGCTAGAGGAAAATTAAATGGCTGATGCAGCCACATATGTAGATTCATAGGAGCGGCAGCATGTCACAAGCTCTGTGAGGGTGGATGAGGGTTGGGGGGGATAAGGTGTTGTATTATCTCTTCGTCCCTCACACCCATCAGAATTATCTGCAATTGCCATTCAGTGCAGGAAGCGGGGTTGCCGGTGCATAAGTCCACTTCATCAGTGAAATCCTTGAGGCATGTGTAGTAGTCTGCAAATGATTCTCCTACAGCCTGTTTTAAGGACGACAATTCCCTATGTCATAAAGTTTCATTTCTGAGGCTGTGAAAGTGCTTCTGCTGTGTATCCAGCACCTCTGTAAGGGAGAGTGATGTGTTGGGACGGATGCCCAGTGTATGCGTAAGCAAACACTGGATGTCCAGAGAGATGCAAGTCCTCAGGTGGATTAGCTGGGAGGTTTGATGCAATCTATCAAGTCCAACTGGGGCTACATATCCTCAACATGGAGCCTTCATTGGCGAAACCTGATACTTTGCATCTTGTTGCAGGAGAGGTGGGGTGGAGTGTAGGCTTGCTAGAAACTGTGAGTGTATGCACTGCAGTGCCAGGGGCTGGGGCAGAGGTGTGACAGGAGGTGCAGATATTGTGTTAGGTTGCTGGGGTTCCGATGCCACAATCTGTCCTGATAGCAGTGTGAAAAAGCCATGAATCTCTGGTTGTCTTCCTGTTATGATTGCTCCATTTATTGTCTGGAGGTCTGTTCCTCTTGTCTCTACCACTCTTGCTCTTGCAAGATGGAAGTCTGAAAAAATTTAATTATGCTAGGTTGATTCTGGGTTATCCTAAGTGTAACCACCTTATTTTGGGTGTTTTCTGTCATAGTCAAGTTATGGGCTTGGCTCCTTACAACTAATGGGTTTAAAGTACTTAATCTTCGGGTATTAAGTCTAGGCATAAAATAATTTCAAATAGATAGTGATAGTGGAAAATTGGTACATCCAATTTAGTCAACAAACATCAAAAGAAATGATAAGTTAAAACAAACAACACACACAAAAAAATCATTTGGTACTGAGAAATAAAAACTCAGTACTAACAAGAAAATTAACAAATCTTAAAATAAAATACGATAAAAGAACACAAAATATAATAAACTTCAACAACACAAATTATCACAATTGCATATTGAAATAGTAAGTAATATCCAACAAATAAAAGGATATAGTTATAGATAAGTAAATATCAGTTTATTTTTTCCAACTAATTTAGGCGAACTAAATTTGTTACACAAGCAATAACAACGCTTGGCGTTGATCTTGACTTAATTCATAAAGATTTGAATGTATGTAATTGTGTGTAATTGTGTATACTTTGTGTCTTCGCATATATATATTCTCATGACATTCTCCTGTAAAACGTATAAAGTATAATTTTTCCAGAATGTTATGATGTGTTCTGTAATTGTCGTATGATTTTCTTATGTACATGAGATATTGTGTAGTATATTCTGTATATTAATAATAGTTATGTAAAAATGTCTTTGTAATCTCAGATCTCACAAATATTAATTAATGATTTAGATAACTTAACAGCGTAATTAAAAATTAATATGTTTCTTGATAATAACATAATAGAGAGAGGAGATTTAGTCAGACCAGAACGTGTGTTTCCGGGATTGTCATCGAGAGATCGCTCTGTTTTAATTTGTATGTCAACACTTGAGATAAGAGAAGGGCGCTTGAGTCAGCAAACAATTTCTTGTTAGATGAGAGATAAGGGATGGGCGCTGAATCACGTGGACCAATTTTTTGTCTCATACGAGAAGGGAGAAATGATTGCAACAAAGCATGTGTTGAATAACCATACCTTTGTTTGAACTTGTCCTGCTATGGGAAGAATTATAGCACATGGTGATTACGTCATTTAAACTCTGATCACGTATTTTTCTGATTATGTCTCATGTGACCAGAAGTCCCAAAACGTGTTAGAATGTTCCTTGGATCTCGTTCCCAAAAGGTTTTAAATGACGTCATTCAGCTCTGCTAGAATGATCTATGGGTTTTGATTTTTGACTGCAAAAGTAAATTTGTTCATTCTGATTTTGGAGACCTTTTGTACTCGTTCTCTCTCTCTCTCTCTCTCTCTCTCTCTCTCTCTCTCTCTCTCTCTCTCTCTCTCTCTCTCTCTCTTCAAGAAAGATAAGTATGTAATGTAAAATAAGTTTACTGTGGTCATTGATATTAATCTTGGCTTGTGATATCTGATAACCTTAGTAATTAGTGTTTTCCCAGTAACGGCACCTATCAGGAAAGTGCATTTAGTGAAAAGCTGCAGCATCTGGGGTAATCTTGTGAAAGCTTTCACAAGCTTGTGTAAGGTAAAGTAACTTCTATAAATTTAACCATGGTTACTGCTTATTTTTGAAACGAAGACATGCTATTCAAAGTAACTTGGAATTTAGTGAGTGTTGTTTAAATTGGCGTGTGTTTCTTGGACTGGTCAACATATTAAGGGATTTTTGCTTTAATGACTTTACACTACAGTTCATTTTCATGTTTTGCGTAATAGTGTGTTCTTAGTGCCGTTTGAATTACTTGTTTAATTCTTTTTGAATTGAGTGGTTTTTACACATTTTGCATTTACAATCTCTTACTTTTTCAAAATGTTTAACTTTTGATTAATTGAATTTGTTTCACACATTACCAGTTTGATGATTTGAATTGTGAATTTTGATTCTGAGCAATAGTAATTTTTATTCAAAGTAAAATTGTGAATTGTGATTGATTAATTTTGAATTAAGAATAAATTCATGTATTTAAAGTTTTTACAACTGTGTTTCTTTTATTGACTACCAGTGGTAGAAATTAAATGTGAATAAATTAGACTGATAGATATGTTTTGTTCCTTCAGTTTTTACTGATGTGATTCTAACTTGGGGAGACAGTTGCAGTAATGGGGCGATGTCCTTTAACTTTAGTATATATTAATACAGTATATTAATACCTCACAATTGTTTTGATATTTTGATACCTCACATTGTTGATAATTCTTTTAAGGGATCACTGTTGCCTTCAGAGTACTCGGTCATATTTTTATTGTTAAGAGAGTTCAGGTATCTGGCTGAAGTGAGGTAAATTTTTGAATTCTATGATTAGTAGTGTAATAACCAGGTACTTGCAACACTTTGTGACAATATTCTTACTTTTATCGAGTCGAACTGGAAACAGATTTGAAGATAGCCTATCAAGAAAAATTGTATACACCATAATAGACAAGAGTACACACAAAAATATAAGGGATCACATGGACCCCGCACACCCACAAGAGGCCGCAGGTAGAGAAAGGCCAAGGTCACGAGGGCGGGACCACACAGGAGAAGGAGGGTAATCAAAGGATCAAAGAAGCCAGCATATAGAATTGGAAAAACAAGGGTTTTAACCTACTCCCCCTTACACATAAATACAGCTGCACTGCGTGTCTGGTCATTCTACGGATACTTGGCGATGAGAACTGTTAGCCCTAGAAAGTTGTAACTTCTGTAACTTTTCCTGAATAAATATCTCCACTAGATACCATCCAGTTTTAATGGTTCTCATGTGGAGTTGCGTTGTTGTTCAGCTTTCCTTTTCTTCAAAGCACTTTTGTTTTTTTGCTTTATAAATTCTTGCAGAGAGTTACGTTGTTGTCTTCCCTTCTAGTTTGTTGGGCTTTCCTTTATCTTGAAAAAATTTCCTCTCTCTCTCTCTCTCTCTCTCTCTCTCTCTCTCTCTCTCTCTCTCTCTCTCTCTCTCTCTCTCTAAATTAACTCTCGTATCGATGCAGTTCTTTACTAGTGTCGTTAAAGAATGGATGATAGCTGTTCATATCTCAAAGGAGAAGCTTGAAACTCATCACCACTTGTCCCTTTGTAGTCTTAATAACTTGAAGGCAAACACGTAAAGTCTTCATTCACAACTTGTTGTAGAAAGTCTCACCATACACGTCTTGAAGTAGGAGGTTTCATTGGTATACCACCACTAAGTAAACTCAATTCTTGTAGTAGAAAGTATCTTGTAGAAGGAAGCATCCTACCTCTGCTACCAAAATTTATGATAAGGTAGTAATGGACGAGTGGCGTGTGGGTTCTCCTTTAAGTCTTACTTGGAATTCACTTCCGCAGGAACACTAAGGTGGCTTTCACTCAGAAGGAGTGGTGGGCAAATGAATAAAATTAATGTTTCATTTTCATATTATCACTTACTTTTACCATTTCCACTCAAGATAGTTGCTTCAGATTCTTGCATTTACTAGTCTATAAATAGTGGTTACGAGAGAGAGTGCACTGATGTCTGTGGGAGTTTTCCCCAGTCTGAGAGAGAATGATACTATAAATCTTGCAATGAACTCTCCTTATGCTCTCTGTCCTTTCACTCCGAGTTTCTTGTAAGCACGATTAGAAGTACATGGCATCACAAACACGTCACATTTTGAATGACAACACAGTTTCATCATTTAGTATACATATTCTGGTTTCATACAGGTATAATCATCATACATATACATCCCCAGTTGCCCTTAGTCCAATTGCCAGACGCGTCATGGTTGATTTACCCTTCAGATTGCGAACATCGAACATCGCTTCTCTTGGGTCAGTGATGCCAACTAAGCATTTCTTTAATCACTGCCACATGCACACACACACACACACACACACACACACACACACACATATATATATATATATATATATATATATATATACATACATATATATATATATATATATATATATATATATATATATATATATATATATATATATACATAACTTTATCACCTGCAGTTGTTCTATGCATTAATACAATTACTGACAGGACCTAATTAAAACTGGATGGTATCTAGCAGAGATATTTATTCAGGAAAAGTTACAGAAGTTACAAGCTTTCTAGGACTAACAGTCCTCATTGTCAAGTATCCGTAAATGACTGGACACATAGTCCAGCTGTATTATGTGTATGGGCGAGTGGGTTAAAACGCTTGTTTTTCAAATTCCATATGCTGGCTTCTTTGATCCTTTGATTACCTCCTTCTTCTGTGTGGCCCTGCCCTCATGACCTTGGCCTTTCTCTACCTGCGGCTTCTTGTGGGTGTGCATGGGCCATGTAATCTCTTGTGTTTTTGTGTGTACTCTTTTCTATTATGGTGTATATGATTTTTCTTGATAGGCTATCTTCAAATCCATTTCCAACATCAAACAAGTAAAAAATGTGCCAAAGTTTCTTCGTCACAATCAAATTTTCTTTACCACTGCGGCCCAAGAAACTCAGCCATGGTCTGGTGGTGTCAGCCATGGCCCATGTAATTCTTAGCCATGGCCCATGACACTCAGCCACGGTGCATTGGTGGCGTGTGTTGTTGGTATCTATGGTGGTGCCAGAAGTATGATTATGGCTAACTTCAACCTTAAATAAAATAAAGACAACTGAGACTAGAGGGTTGCAATTTGGTATTTTTAATGATTGGGGGATGGATGACCAACACCAATTTGCAGCCCTCTAGCCTTTGTAGTTTTTAAGATCTGAGGGTTGACAGAAAAAGTGCAGACAGACAGACAAAGTTGTCACAAGAGTTTTGTTTTACAGAAAACTAAAACAGGAAAAAGATGTTCATCAGTGTCTCTATCTCGTATCTTATCCAGCAATTTCGGTGCCACACAGTCTGCTATGCATTTCTTGAGGAACCTGGTTCTGTTGTCTGTCACCACTATCCTTCTTCTCACTTTCTCATAAGTTCTTACTTCCAGAATGGCTCTCCCTCCATACGTTCTTTTAAATCTCCTGAACCAATCCATCTCGAAGTCAGATAAATTAACTTTATCACTTACACAATTGTTCTGTGCATTAATAGAATTAAAACTGGGTGGTATTCATAAAAAGTTACGAAAGTTGCAAGCTTTCTAGGACTAAGAGTCCTCATTGTCAAGTATCCATAGAATGACCGGGCACATAGTCCAGCTGTATTTTTATGTGTATGGGGGAGTGGAATTGGAAAAACCTTGTTTTTCCAATTCTGTATGCTGGCTTCTTTAATCTCCACTAGATACCATCCAGTTTTAATGAGGTCCTATCAGTAATTCTATTAATGCACAGAACAATTGTGTAAGTGCTAAAGTTAATTTATCTGACCTCGAGATGGATTGGTTCAGGAGATTTAAAAGAATGTATGGAGGGAGAGCTATGCTGGAAGTAAGAACTTATGAGAAAGTGAGAAGAAGGATAGTGATGACAGACAACAGAACCCAGTTCCTCAAGAAATGCATAGCAGACTGTGTGGCACTGAAATCGCTAGATAAGATACGAGAAAGGGACACTGATGAACATCCATTTCCTGTTTTTGATTTTGGAAACAGATTTGAAGATAACCTATCAAAAAAAATTGTATACACCATAATAGACAAGAGTACACAAAAACATAAGGGATCACATGGACCCCGCACACCCACAAGAGGCCGCAGGTAGAGAAAGGCCAAGGTAACGAGGGCAGGGCCACACAGGAGAAGGAGGGTAATCAAAGGATCAAAGAAGCCAGCATATGGAATTGGAAAAACAAGGTTTTTAATCTACTCCCCATACACATATAAATACAGCTGCACTGCGTGTCTGGTCATTCTACGGATACTTGACGATGAGAACTATTAGTCCTAGAAAGCCTGTAACTTCTGTAAATTTTCCTGAATAAATATCTCCACTAGATACCATCCAGTTTTAATGAGGTCCTGTCAGTATATATATATATATATATATATATATATATATATATATATATATATATATATATATATATATATATATATATATGAATGTCTTTTCCTGTAATACTACAGTGTAATATGAATATAAGAAGGCCCATAAAACACTATTTAAACGTTGAAACCATATATTTCGGGCACTAGCTTCTGTGCCCCTGTTCACTGGTAGAATATGGACAGGTGGAAAGTTACAATGGTATATATACAAAAACATAAAGGTGTGGCCCTAGGCCTCCGATGTTATGGAGGTGGCGTTTCTTAAGAAGGAGGAGAATGACCAAATTCCCTAGTGGTTTTTGGCCTCATTAGCTCCCGTTTGGCGATGGATCTAGCGGTCGCGTTTCTTGGGTCATCTTCCTCAGGAGGGGTTTGAGGATTAAGGTGTCGATGTCATCCGATTTCCAATGTCCTCCTGACAGGTTCATATTGTTGGTTTGATTGATGATAGCAGATTCCAGCATCCTTCTTTTGTACGGACAGCTACTTTTGAAAACCAACTCCGCCCCACTCCAGTTAATGACATGCCCTGTATTTCTGATATGTAGGAAAATTCCCGAACTCTCCGAAGCGTAACGTACTGATCTTTTGTGCTTTGTTATTCTTTGCGAGAGCGATCTACCTGTCTCGCCTACGTAGATGTCCTGACAATTACTACACGGTATCTTGTAAACTCCGGCTTCTTCCGTTTTGTTATTTAAGTATACGTTAACGAGCGAACTCCTGATGGATTTGGGATAATGGAAAATGAAAGGATTGTTAGGCCTGAGTTGTTCGGAGGCCTTTTGGATGTTTTCATTGTACGGAAGCTTTATTTTGTTGTTGAAATCTATTTGTCTGTTGTGAGTGGGACCCCTATAGTATATTTTATTTGCTTTGTTAACAGCCCTCTCGATAATGTGTGGTGGATATAGCAGTTGCGTTAGGTGTTGGCGGATCGTGTTAAATTCTTTATCCAGGTACTCATTTGAACATATCCTAAGTCCTCTGAGGAATAAGTTGCACCCTACCATGATTTATATATATATATATATATATATATATATATATATATATATATATATGTGTGTGTGTGTGTGTGTGTGTGTGTGTGTGTGTGTGTGTGTGTATGTATTTATATACTTCCAGAACATCGGCCATTGGCAGAAAATACAGCAAAGGGCATCAGAAGAAGACGTCTTGCAGCATTTCATCTATTTATTTGACAACGTTTCGAGGCCAAGCCGCATCATAAGGCTGAAATACACAAACATTAAATAATATAAAATTGACTCGACTAATTACAAAAGATCATTTATTTAAAAACAAACTAAAAAACTAAAAGGTAAATGCTAACTACCTTTCAAGGTACTTTTAACCTACGTGTCTTGTGACTGTCAATCGTCTTCCTTCTTATTCCTTAAAAGGTACTTAACATTTCCCTCTCAGTTTTTTAGTTTCTTTTTAAATAAATTACCTTTTATAATTAGTCGAGTCAATTTTATATTATTTAATGTTTGTATATTTCAGCCTGATGAAGAAGCTTGGCCTCGAAACGTTGTCAAATAAATAGTGAAAGGCTGCAAGACGTCTCCTACTGATGCCCTTTGCTGTATATATATATATATATATATATATATATATATATATATATATATATATATATATATATATATATATATATATATATATATATATATATATATATATATGTCCTTTTAAGTACCTTAAAAGGTACTTAACATTTCCCTCTCAGTTTTTTAGTTTCTTTTTAAATAAATTACCTTTTATAATTAGTCGAGTCAATTTTATATTATTCAATGTTTGTATATTTCAGCCTGATGAAGAAGCTTGGCCTCGAAACGTTGTCAAATAAATAGTGAAAGGCTGCAAGACGTCTCCTACTGATGCCCTTTGCTGTATATATATATATATATATATATATATATATATATATATATATATATATATATATATATATATTCCTGGCCCAAGGATCAACTTCTAGGGTCTAGCTGACGGACAGGGGACTTACCATAACAATTATAGGTTCTGCCTCCAATTGCTAAGTCAGGTAGAAACTCATAAAGAAAACAGTTGGGCTGAAGGCCTTACTTCAACTAGGAACTGTTGCAGATAAACACTTGGGTTTAATCTAACTGGAATATATTTACATTAAACATCTGAATCAGAAGAATGGGGAAATGATAGGCAGGTAACACAAAGTTCTGCTTAGTGATCAAATATTACAGCATTGTTAAAATACTGAAGATCTAGGGGTTAATCCTCTTGAAAGGGGCGCTGTGGCTATGCCATGGCAAGGTGCACAAGAGAAACAGATGTTTCCACAGCAAGCAACATCGTCTGCAATTGAGAATGCAAGCGGTTACATAGGGAAAATTGGCTATTTCGGGATAATCGAGTGTCACACATATGGTGCCAAATTAACTAGTGTCGGAGGCTTACGTTAAAATTACACACTGTACTAATTAAGTCAGGTCTTTGTGAGAATTGCACTTAAGAAAAGAAAATGAAACTCAGTAAAAGACCAGATACATAACTGTTGAAAGAACCTCAAAACAAGAACCCCCTAACTGATCGCCTACCTGCTGTTAACTGGGATTTTAAAAACCAACAGAAAACCAGATCCTTTAGGGAAACCACGGAAACCAGGCTGCGGTCAATAGCTCAACCAGCAGATGCCTTTCTGTGCACTAACCCAAAATGTAGAAACGATCATCACAGGAGAGATCTGAAAGAATTCTATTCGAATATAATTTCCGCTATGCTCGCCTTTGGCAGGGATACCTTTAGATCTCGTCAAGGCAACTCTCGTAATGTACCTGGATAGAATGTGACTTGTTAAAGATCTTTATACACATTCACGAGAAATGTTTCTGCTGTGGAGGCAAAATGGTAGCCCGAGGGAAGGACACGTTGCACTGCTAATGAGGCAGGTGAGAGCGCAGTTCAAACTTGCCCTTAAGCATTGCAGACTGAATGAAAAGCAACTAGGAGCTGATGCAATGTCTAGAAAATTAGAATCCAGCGATTACCCCCGTCTTTGGAAGGACATTCGATCCCTAAATCCCTAAACTTAAAAGCTATCACAGAAAGTAGGAGACGCCGTCGGTGACGAGGCCATCGCAAGAATGTGGGGCGATCACTTCAGCACTATCCTGAATTCAATAAACGATCAAGACTCCCGCAGTGATGTAAATAACCTCCTTACTGATAATATTCAGTTTCATTTCGCCGGTCGTATTACGCCAGGTAACATCAGCGATGCCATAAACAACCTACCTAATGATAAATCGCCCGGCTGCGATGGACTGCCTGCTGAAGCTTTCAAATTCTGCCATCCGATAATTTACATTTTGCTAGCTGCTCTGTTCAATGTGTGCATAATTCACCAGTTCCTCCCAGACTCCTACTCTTAGTTCACTTAATACCATTAATAAAAAACAAGCTAAAGGATGCAGCTGGCCCTGGCAACTATCGCCCGATTGCAGTTACTACAATTGCGTCGAAGATACTTGAGTCCGTTCTTCTAGTGAGACTTCTCCCCTTTCTACACACTACTGACAACCAGTTCGTTTTTAAAGCAAACCCTCAACCGACACCTGCATCTACATCCTGAAAGAATTGCTGAACTATTACCTATCATCAGCTTCTCCTGTTTTCCTATGCTTTGTAGATGTAAGAAAAGCATTTGACAGAGTAAATTACCTGAAGCTCTCCCTGAAGCTGCACAAACGAGGCACACCTCTATATCTAATTGGCATTTTATGTTGTTGGTTCTCTACATAGCAATTCTGTGTCAAATGGGGTAACGTATTGTTGTACACCTTCGGCTCCCTAAACGGGCTCCGGCAAGGGGGCATTCTCTCTCCATACCTGTTTAACATGTACACAGATTCCCTGAATGTCAAATTGAATTCACTCCCAATCGGATGCACTATCAACGAAACAGCAATAAACAACCTCTGTTACGCTGATGATATGGCTCTGATTTCCCCATCAGTGCGAGGTCTTCAGCGACTCAACGACACCTGCCGCCAATATGCAGAGGAACTTGATATCCTATACAATGAGACCAAGACCCAGTGTATGTCGCTGCTCCCGAGATCGCTTCTGCATATTCATCGTCGGGAATTCGTGCATGAGTTTCAGTATTTGGGACACATTATCATGGACGACCTAAAAGATACGGCAGACATAGAACAGAGGCGTCGCAAACTACATGCAGCTGGCAACATGATTGCAAAGAGGTTTGCCTTCTGTCACCGAGAAACGAAACTGCTACTCTTCCGCTCGGATTGCTACAGTATATATGGTTGTTCCCCTTGGACGAACTATACCCGAGAGACCATGAGACGTATCACTGTTGTTCACAATGACATTCTGAGACGCCTCATAAACACACCTACTATCACTCAGCCACGCAGATATTCACAGAAAACCGCCTGGATAATTTGAAAATCATTAGAGGCGAACAATGTCCTGTCTGATCACCTGACTGAGAAACAGCAGCAATTCGCTCATATAAAGCATTTTAAGCAGTGAGGCAAGAAGGCGATCTAAATTGTGGGAAAGATGGAATAATGAGGAGTCTGTTCCTTGAATGACTAATTCTCTATTTTTGCAGTTATGAAGTATCATCTTCAGAATCTGTCATTATCATTATTATCATTATTTTTTTTTATTATTATATTTCTCCGTTTCTTGTTATTTTTGGTATTTTTACTTTTTTTATTGCTGTAATTAATATCACTGAAGAGTTTTGCAATTTTCAATATTCGTATTTAGCCTTCTGGACCTGGCTTCTGTAACCACCTAAAGTCCTCAGATGGAAATTAATCGTCTGCAATCTGTAATGTTTTTATTGTTATTTTCATTCTTTCTATCATTCTCCATATAATTACTGTCATTACCGTTATCATGCATTCTATTTTTTTTTCTACTTCTTCAGCAACTATGTGGATACTGTCGATAATTATTGTTATCATGTTACCTTATGTATCTAGATTGTGCGTATTGTATTTGTATATTCCATGTATATGGTCCTGGGCTGAAGTAAAGCTCATTATTATTATTATTATTATTATTATATTATTATACGTGATGGTAGATTCCCATTCTCTTTACTTGAGGGGAGAGTGAGTGTTTTTTTTTTTTTTTTTTTCCCTTGAAGACACTAAGTTGATCTTTGCAAATCAGCTGTGTGCCCTGCCCGCCTATTTTTTTTTTTTTTCATGGGCCTTTGGATTTAATTGTGGGGTTAGTTAATTTTGAATTTATTTGTGGGGTTAATTAATTTTGTATTTAGTTGTGGGTTTAATTAACTTTGGCTTTAATTGTGGGTTTGATTAGTACTTTCTTTTGATTTTTGGGAATTAATTGTTAGAGTAAAGGAAATTAACATTCTGGGTTTCTTGTTGTGTGGGAATTCTTTCAGGGGAAATTGTTTTTTCTTGTGTTTTTCTGTAAGGGGTGTCCTTTCACGGGACTTGGGAAATTTTGCATTTGTGATCAGCCAAGAATAAGTTAACAAATTTATTTACGAAGAAGAAAGTTGCAAAACTGAGGAGAGGAAATGGTGATCAGAGATTCCAAACGTCAGCCTATGGTTGCGTAGGACGCGGAGATTCAGTCTGCGGTTTGAAGGATTTTTATGAAAGTCAGAACAGCCAAAGGTCGATGGTTGGCTTGAGTTCTCGGACTCCACGGGTTAATTGCTTTCATTGTAATATGCGGGGTCACATTAAGAGATTTTGCCGTGTTAAATACTGTGGCAGTTGTAAGAATTATGGTCATCCTTGGCAGTCCTGTCCGTCTCGGAGACAGTATAATGGTAGGCCTGCATTTCAGTTTTAGTAGCTCAGATAAGAAAGTTCCTCACGCGAATTTTTCGAGGGGATCTTGTGATCGGTGAGCATTGTCTAAAGGCCGATCAGTTGTAAAGGAAAACTGGATGGGTGTTTCTTGGGATATAGGACTTCTGGGGGAACCCTCAAGGTCGAAACCAGTTGTCAAACGGTCTGTGCATGGGATAAATGTAAAGGGTTTTATAGACACAGGCGCCTCTATTAATTTGATGAATTATGAGTTGTTCTTAGGAGTTTAGTACCTACGGTGCTAGATATTGTCCACGGTAGGTCTGGCAGTCCGCATTAGGGGATTAGGAAAATGTATCAGAATATACGGGGACAATTCTTTTGGAAAAATATGCTCACGTCAGTCGAAGACTTTGTGAGAAGTTGTTCAGTTTGTAATGCGTGTAAGCCATCAAGGTTCGTTTCTTGTAAACTGGGTTTATTCCCGATTCCTAGCAGACCTTTCATCCGGATCCATATGGATCTTTTGAGCAATTTCTGTGAATCTAGTTATGGCCACAGGCACCTGTTGGAGGTTGTTGACGAATTAACTAGGTTCGTAGAGATTTTTCCGTTAAAGCATAAAACAGCGGAAGAGGCGGCAATCCCATTCTTTAACGGGTATATTTGCCGTTATGGAGTTCCTGAGTTCTGATTTCAGATAATGGTAGAGAATTTGTGAATAAGACATTAGACTGTCTTGTGGATGTAATGGGCATTCGGAAGGTCACTATTATTCCCTAGAGACCAGAAGCTAATGGGCTGTGTGAACGGGCAAATAGGAAGGTCATTTGAAGCTCTTCGAATGACCGTAAGGGGGAGTGATGTAAATTGGGATCGATATATTCCACAGGTGCAGCATAGTATAAATACAATGGTTAGTAGTGCCACTGGAATGTCTCCCAATGAGGCGCTGCTGTTTGGTTACCCAGCAAGGAGTGCGTTCGATTTGTTGCCTATTCCATCGGGTGATGAAATGATCAGGGCGCTTGTTTCCATGGCTAAAGAGAGATATGCCCGTCTTGCTAAGAATCTTGAAATTAAAACTCAGGACATGGTAGATAGGAGCAATGCAAAGCCAGATAGAGTTAAAGTTGCTGTAGGAGGTAGGGTTTTTGTGAAAATAAATGTCAGGAATCAGTTGAACTATAAGCTAGGTCCTAAATCTGAAGGTCCTTTTCGTGTTGTGGAAGTAAAGGAGGGGAATAGATTTGTTGTTCTAGAGGAGAATGCGGGTGTGTCTCGTTTGACACATATCTAAAATTAAAAAAGACAGGTTAACGGGAATCTTAGGGGTAATTCCTGGGGTGTACTGTGGGTATGATCATTGTTTTCTCTTTTTTTTCTCTCTTTGTTTTTTTAATGGGTTTTAAATGGGAGTAACTTGTAGTTTTTTAACTGGGGAAGACGCTGGTCCATAGAGTTATACAAATCTTTAATTATCCAAGTTTAGTTTTTGCTCTTATGTGTTGCAATACTTAGTTAAAATTAAGTGCAGAATACCATAGGGTTTTATAGATATATGAATTTCTTTTTGTTTGTTTATTTTTTTTCTCTTTCCCATTTCGAGATCGGGTATCTTAGAGGTTCTTTCTTTTGTTTTTTACGCCGAGGTCTCGTATTCACATGACTTTATGTAAGAATATTATGATGTGTAGTAGTCGTCTGACGCAATATCTTTGGCTATAGAGTTACAGAATAAAGTTTTCTCACTTAGGAATTTTTGTTGTTGTTGGGGGGGGTGGTAATTAGTATACTGGACGGGATTTGTCCGATCTGTTACGGGTTTGGGTAAATCAGTTAGGGTTTAGGATAGGATTAGGAAGACTTTAATATGACTTCCATATTTAGATTTTTCAGTTCTCTTCTAGAAGGAGTAAGAGGGCTGTGCCACTGGTAATTGTAGTTGTTATTATCATAGGAGCAATTGCTGGTATATCAATTGCTATTTTGCTGAGAATTGAGCAGGTATCGACAGTATTTGCTAACCAGGGTAAAACTTTGATGACTTTACGAGATATTTTACCTCTCAGATGTTTAGAATTGCCATTAATGAATTCAGTATATTGGTAGGGTTCTCATGTAATTTTTACTGGGAAGAATTTGGATGGGTAGTATCTTGAAGTTAGTGTACCTGGCAGAGGGTTGATTGTGGAAATTCCAGTTAACAATTTGGATTTGTTTCACAGTTTTATCATATGGCCTTATCCCTAGTAGTTTTAATGGTTCAGTAACAGTATGGCATAGTGAGTAGACTGGGTACCTTTTGGGTTGACTGTTGACATGACCAACTTATGTTATACACCACTTCCTCGCAGCAGAGCCTTATGAATGACTTCTATGGGCCTCAACTGATAGAAGTTAAATGTGGGCGCCGTCTACAGAACACCTGCAGGTTTCTACGTCTGCGTCTTCATGAGAGGATCCAGGGTTTTTGGAGAGATGTCGGGCAGGACGTCTACAAATCGCCGTCGTTGCTGGGAGGCATCTGCGTGGTGCAAAGGATTCATGGACGCCGCATTCAGCATGGGCTTGCTCAGTCGCAGGCCGTTCAGCGTAGTTGGATCACCAGAAATTCAAGATGTGAAGAGAAGCATGGGCTTGTACAGTTGCAAGCCATCCAGAATATTTAGACCATCAAGAATGCATGATTTCAATTGATGCATTCTATAATGAACAGTTATTGGAATAACAATCATGCATACGAGACGTATAATTTTCGTAGCTAGTGCATATCTTTTGCTCTGACTTTGGAGCTGGCCCTTACTGAACTTTCAATTGGACAGTTATCGTACCTGGGAGGGGACGCCCAGTGGCAGGTGGTCAGAGATCCTATTAAGTCTTGGTTGACTTTGGACAGCAGTGGAGAACTATGTGCTGGCCTGTCAGTGTACTTCTGCTGCAGATGCATTTGTGTCAACGTTGCAGGTTTGCAGAGTTGGATACGGAGAACTATTTGATCATGATTTAAGTTCATGGAGACCGCGTGATCGAACATTGACCCGAGGTCGTCACATTTCCTGAAGAAATGATTGTGTGAGTGCGTATGTGTGTTGCACTTGTGGATGGTATATGAACAGGGGAACAGATGGTATTTTGGTCAGTGGTGAAGTGTCGGAAGATCGCCACTGGAAAATCTGTTATTTGTCGCCACAGAAAGTGAGTACCAAGATTCATGAACACTTATATCTTTTCCAGACATTTTTGTGGAAACACCTAACAATGCTGCAGTGAAACCCCGCTGTGTCTCCCTTATGCATTTTCCTGTTCTGTGTCTCCAGTGTTCATTTTTCTGTTTTGAATAGGAATGACATTTAACACCATTTCAGGTTTTAATATATGATATGCTTCTTTCAACAGGAATTCTGGGTTCGTCCTGAGAGGAGGAATATTTTGGAAGTGGTGTTTATTCTTTACATACTATTGGCAACAATAATTATTGTGGTCTAGAATAACTATGACCTTATTACTTTATTTGGTGACCAGAGTGTTAGTCACTAGTATTAGCTGGTTTAGAATTGATAACCTGAATATCTGTGAATCAGAATTTCCTCTAGTGATGTTTTCCATTTGTAGGGGGTGGAATTCACTCCATTTCATGATCGTAGCTTTTGCTGAATCACTTTCGTTAAATCTGCAAATAAAGTCTAGTTTTGTACGTCAGTGTTTAATTCCAGTAGGCATTTGTTTTAAGATAGATACAGTGGGAGAAGTCGACGAGGGAGAAGAGATTTGCTGACCCAGGATGAGCCATCGCTACCAGAGCGTCTTAGGAAAGTAAGATGACTGATTCTGTTCTTAAAACAGATACAGCAATAAAAGATGACCCTATTTGACCTGGGGATAGGGCCATTTAACACACACACACACACACACACACACATATATATATATATATATATATATATATATATATATATATATGTGTGTGTGTGTGTGTGTGTGTGTGTGTGTGTGTGTGTGTGTGTAACAGGCATCGTGGGTATCGAGAGTGTGCATGACTTTTGACGACACTTGGCAGTGATTAGAAAGACATTTGAATGACATTTCCATCAATTAGAGAGATGCTGATGATTACTGACATTCGAGACTGTAACAGAGACCCTGGGAGAGAGAGCGATCTCGCGACGAGTGTGCAGTTAGTTTATGGCAGTGATTTAAGAAACACTTAGTTTAATGGCAGTGATTCCAGAAATGCTTAGCTAAGAGCAGTGATTAGAGAAATGCTTAGACGATATTACTGGCCCTCCAGTAGCTGTATCCTTCAAACAACATTAGGCAGTGATTCAAGAAATGCTTAGTTAACATCACTGACCCGAGAGAAGTGATGCCCGATGTCCGCAAAATGAAGGATATATATACATATATATATATATATATATATATATATATATATATATATATATATATATATATATATATATATATATATATATATACATACACACAGGGTGTTTCGAAATTAGAGCCCCCTCCCCCTCTACAGCATAAACTAAAATTGATATGGAAAAAACAAAAGTAATTCAGAACAGGTATTTATTTAAGTTTCTCTCTGAGTATTTAATATTTTGTGTGGCCTCCATCTGCCTGTACCACAGCCTGCATTCTTGAGGGGTATGACTTCAGCAAATCGCAAAACAGCTGAGACTCAAACTCAATTTCCCTGAGCACTTCGGTCACCTCTCTTCGCAGGTCGTCGAGGCTTGGTATACCATCGTAGTTCACTGTGACCGCTTCAGCACGATCCTTCAAGATACTACCAATGTTTTCACACACATTATGGTCAGGGGAGCTACCTGGAAATTCACTTGACAAGAAGAAATCGATACCACTGTTTCGAAGCAACTCCTGTGTCTGAAGAGCCTTGAAACATGGTGCCTTATCATGCATAAATGTGACTTCTTCAACAGATAACAGATTTTCAGGATCTTTGAGGAAAGGAAATACTCCACCAGT
>JANJGK010000001.1:34938963-34966463 GCA_039081455.1 Macrobrachium rosenbergii
TTTTCATTTTTACCAATTCCGTCAGGTTTTCCTTTGAGTGCTTTATGGGTCAATGGTCACTTTTAGCCTGATCGCTCCAAGTTTTCTTCCAGGCACTGTCATTAATTTGTTTGTTTCTTCTTCCTTTTTACCTTTGGAATTTGCTATAGCAACTGCTTCATGACATTACGGAGGCGTATTTCGTTGTAAAGTCGGTTTAATGAGGTTTGAAATTAATTATCAGGTACTTTGGCAACACTGCCACCACACACACCAACAGTACCAACATTGTGCAACCACCTCCACCAAACTCTCTCTCTCTCTTTCAAGGCGTCGCTCCAACAATTTGAAGCGAAATCTATCTATGAAGTTTATTTAAAGCAATGAATTCAAGACAGAATTGTTAATCACAGGAAAGAGAGGCATTTTCAATGATAACAGACATACGACAAAATAATTAAAAGGAGATGTAGGAAAATTTTTCTGAGTTCTTCAAAGTTTTCTTGGGCAGTGACGGATTGAACCCCAGAAAGTTTATAATTAAACCCCTGTCCCCATTACAGACATCAAACACAGACAAATTGAATGAAACTTCTTTTTTACCAATCCTGTCAGGTTTTTCCTTCAGGTGCTTTATGGGTTAATGGTCACTTTTCGCCTGAGCTCTCCCGGTTTCCTCAAGGCGCTGTCAGACATATGATTAACCTGCAACAATAAATCCCCTATAACATCAAATTTTGATCAGAATTTATGTGAATTTTTATCATAATTTATGATAATTATTAAAATAATTGTTTATTACCTCGATGAAATCAACATTGAAAACCTATATACAATTTTGATAATGGGCCTACACTTCCCTCAGAGACATGAGAGGAAACTATAACGCGTTCGTTAACATGCACAGGAAACTGAAAACAGTTGCAGCTCTCTTTACGGTGTCTAAAATTACCATCGTGATAATAATTTAATATTTATTCAGCCAACGGGCACAGTATCTTAATAACTTATGGATATACTGAAGCTATTTGTCAAGCTGACAGCCTACCATCTTGGTTTTATGTGATAACGATCGCATGCCAGTCTTGAAAACGGGGTGATAATCAGGCGACTGAATGGTCCCTGGTCAGCTGAAGTTGTGAGAGGGTGCAAAAGAGAGAGCAGGTAGACATTGACTGCTAGTTTATTAAGGGAGCAGGCCGCTTATAAAGCAGCATGCAGACGTCAGTACAAAGACATACAAGGACATACAGGTGACCCAAGGTCAATTGTTCTCAATATGAAACAGGACAGGTAAATACAGATAACGTGACAAATAAACAACAGATTAGACACAATAATGCTCTGACACATGTACAATACAAAAGGGCACAAATGAGTAAGTAATAAATGCACATTTACATAAATAAAACATGGCTAGGTACCCCGACCTAAGGTCACGGAAAAAGGCACCGTAGAAAACGGGAGGTTCACTAGAGAAAACCCATTGAGCGGGGACTTTACAAAGTTATGCAAATGCCCAAGCCACACTTCTAGACCTACTGACATGTCTTTTATCAGTAGTGGTTGTCTTTTCGTTATTGTTGTGAAATCATACTGTTATATTCTGATCTGACTGAGAGAGAGAGAGAGAGAGAGAGAGAGAGAGAGAGAGAGAGAGAGAGGAAGTCTAGGGTTAGTACAGGCTTTTGCTGATGCGGAGGCAGTTAGTTCCTGTGTGATATTTGCATTTAAATATGACTTGATACGATCACTGCTGCGGCATTCTTATGTTCATGGAGGGGTATATACTGTACAATTCATCAAAGGGTCCTGTTGTGAAAATTCAATCACAGAACACTGTTTCTTGCTGATGTTATTAGCTATAGGATTGCGAAGGAAGAAGAGAACGTCTGCAACCTAGGGAAGGCTTAATGAGACAACAGTTTTTAAAATGTTGACTTATAAGTACTTTATTTACACAATTATTTACATAGAAATACCCATCACTAATAAATGCATGAATAATGGAATTCCCCAAGCTAAATTATATCTCAAATATCAAACGAATCACACTGCACACATGAAGCCGACACAGGTTTCGTTAAGCCATTCAAAATGTTAATTACCTTGATATTTACTACCGGTTTGAAATAATTTAGAAACTAAACCTCGGTAGATGCATTTACAAAATTCAATTACTTATCCTACCTTAATTGCTGTACCATAGGTCGGGTGATATTAACAAAGAACCTCTCAGTCTTTACTATTTACAAGTTACCCCTATGATGCACTGGATCGGAAAGTCAGTCATCTGAGCCTGCTCCCACTCTTTATAGTCGTTCGAGGAGGGCGGGAAAGGTGCTCCAGCTGTGTCAATTTATTTATTAGAATGCCTTATCCAGCAAGGCTCAAATTTCACATACTTACAGATTACTGATGACGTTACTTAGGAAAAATGAGATCCACCCTCACAGGTGCTCAGTTAATTAATATTCAATGATGCGTAATTGCGACTTTCCCGCCAACTAGACACGTCCCGATCGCGCATTAGCGTAGGAACTGTCTTATTTTTCTCAAAAATTAATAATCTCTTGTAGGGGGTTTAATTTAGAATGCTTGTCTCAATTTTCTTAATTTTGTTTATCCCCTTGGATTATAACTTTCCATCTGAATTATTACTGGGTGTTGTTACCGAGTCTGACTATTTCTGTTCATTGTGGAAGTCTGTATGACACTGTCACCTTTTCCCCAACCTTTTCACCGGGTTGATCAGCTAGTATATATATATATATATATATATATATATATATATATATATATATATATATATATATATATAAAAGGGGTTCTCAACCTTTTTAATCTTATGTACCCCTTGAAGTCTTTCAGTACTGATCATGTACCCCTTACCAACAATGCAGCATCAGGAAGGGTAAAAAGAAATAAGGGTTTTTTACTTAGTTTATTAAGCTTAAATTGTGTTATTATGTGGAGCAGACAAAATTTTCAATTAATGAGGTAGTGTTGATAGGAACTAGTACTTCACAGGGAAACACTGTGTGACTGGCTGCTAGCATGCAATACATTTACTAAAACAGAACTGTATCAGACAGTTTTCGATCATTGTGGCAGTGAACTAGTGTTGCTTGAAGCTAGTTACAACTTGTAACTAGTAACAGTGATAGGTAAGTCACTGTGTGTGTGAACAGCATATAAAATAATAAAATAGAACTAAATCAGACACATTTTCACAATAACTGTGACTGTGAGGTAGTGGTGCTATACACAACTTATAACTAGTTACTCATGGGGAAATTACTGTGTGGGTGACCAGCGTCACTAGCATGAAAAAAATAAAAGAATAGTATTAAGAAGGCATTGTGTTCCAATGACTGCAAACTAATGCTGATTGTTAAGCCTCACAACTAGTTATTAGTAACTAGTTACTCACTCATAGGGAAGTTAGTGTGTCTGACTGCATTAAAATACAAGTATAGACTAATTCAGTGAGAGGGTTATGCCTGTTTCTTTGCTACCAACAAGTCAATCCTTGGCACAGTCTTTTGAGAGAGCCACTCTTATGTGGCCTTTGACTGCGAGACGTGAACGTAACTTGTTGTTAATCAAGCACAGTGCTGAGAATCCCTGCTCACAGCGGTATGTAGAGGGAAAAATCAGGAGGTTCCGTACACACTTCTTTGCTAAAGCTGAATAAGAACTTGCCATTCTTAATCACAATATGGTCAATGACAAACTATCGAAAGAATCAATCTTTTACAGTTGAGTAATTGGCAAAGCACATGTAGGCCACTTTCTACAAACAGGTTTGCAGTTATTCAAAACCGAAATATTTTGAGAAACTTGTCATGTAAGCAAAAAATTACTCTCACGTACCCCTGGGGGTACGCGTACCCCAGGTTGAGAACCCCTGATATATGTATATATATATATATATATATATATATATATATATATATATATATATATATATATATATATATATATATATATATATTTATGTATGTATATATACTTATATATATATATATATATATATATATATATATATATATATATATATATATATATATATATTTTGCTACATCTCCTTTGAATTGTTTTGTCATGTAAAGCATGTGTGCTATCAATGAAAATGCTTTTCTTTCCTGTGATTAATAATTCTGTCTTGAATTCATTAAAGAAGACTCTCTAATATATATATATATATATATATATATATATATATATATATATATATATATATATATATATGAAGGCATTCTAGACTGGTTGTAGAGAACGCCTTCATAACTTGCGCCAACAACACAACGGAAACGGCTTTAAAGACAGCATATCTAGAAAAATCGTATACTCCACAGTAGCAGGGAAACGAAGGAAAAACGCAAGAGAATGCACGGAAAACGGACACCTGGAAGAAGAAGGGAGCAGAGAAAGATCAAGATCATGAGGGGGTGGGGGCCACACAGGAGGAGCTAGGCGATTAGCCTATAGGATTAAAAGTACCCAGCACACAGATATAAATACAGCTGGACTACGCGTCTGCTCATTGTACGGATACTTGATAATGTGGACTGTTTGTCCAAGAAAGCTTGTAACTTTTTCTGAATAAATACTCCATTAGATACCATCCAGTTTGAATGAGGTCCTCTTAGTAATTCTACTAATGCACAGAACAATTGTGTATGTGATAAAGTTAATATATATATATATATATATATATATATATATATATATATATATGTATATGTATATACTGTGTATATATATATATATATATATATATATATATATATATATATATATATATATATATATATATATATATATATATAATATATTATATATACAGTATATATATATATATATATATATATATATATATATATATATATATATATATATATATATATATATATATATACAGTATATGTGTGTGTATGTATGTATGTGTATATAACTGAGTCACGAAAACTTGGAACCTGATGACTATATAAATAAAACTGATAAGTCGAATAGTATTGTAATTTTAGATCAAGCTGACTACATATCACGTATGCAAGCCCTACTGGATGATGAAACGATTTACAAAAAACTAACAAAAACGCCCCTTGATCAAGTCATAAAAAATTTCAGTAGCACAGTGAAAAAAATCCTTACAGATAAAAAAGAACTAATAGGTCAGTCGTCAGTAAAATTTCCCTCATTACCTTACTTGTACGGATTGGTAAAAACGCACAAAGAAAATAACCCTATGCGGCCTATTATCAGCACTGTTGGCTCAATATCGTATAAACTTTCGAAATATATTACCAAGCTCTTTTCCCCGTTACTTGGAACTATCTCCGATTCTCACTTATATAATTCTCTAGATTTGGCAGATAAATTAAACAAAATAGCTTTTTGCCCCACTGATTGATTAGTTAGTTTTGAAGTTTGTTTTCTTTTTACCAAAGTCCCTATAGATTCTATTTTGGAGTATCTTAGTAGTGAACTAATCTATCATGAATTACCTCTACCTGTAAGTCATATTATTTCACTCACTAGGTTGCGCAGTTGTGATTGTAACTTTATATTCAATGGTGAATTTTACCAACAAATATTTGGTATGGCAATGGGCAACCCTTTATCCCCACTCCTCTCAAACTTGTATATGGAATTCTTTGAAAAACGATATTTACCTAATATCATTTATACTCCTTTAAAGTGGTATAGGTATGTTGACGATATCTTAGCTGTTTTGACTGCTGGTATTGATGTAAATGATTTACTCTCTAATTTGAATAACCAGGTATCATCCATTAAATTTACTTTAGAATTAGAAAAAGACAATTGCCTCCCTTTCTTAGATGTTTTAATACACAGAGAACCATTGCAATGCAAATTCAGTATTTATAGGAAACCAACCAACAACTTAACTTCTGTCCATTTTTATTCAGGCCATCACCTTAATATCAAAATATCCATTTTTTTCTATGTTTTTAAGAGCATCGCGCATTGTCAGTCCCCACTATTTGGATCAAGAAGTCGAATACATAAGAAAAATAAGGACAGATTTATGTTATCCTTCACATATACTAGATATTTGTTATAATAAAGCTCACAAAACGTTTTATGGTGAAAGTAACATGGAGAAAGAAACACCTAAGAATATTCTTACCTTGCCTTATTTTAGTGGTTTTGAAAACATAAATCATTGTTAAAATCTTTTATTGTCAACCTCGTCTTTACCTATAATAACACACTGAGAGGAATGTTAATAAAAAATAGCTCTAAGGAAAACAACTACGTAATATATAAAATTCCATGTTTGGACTGCCCTTCATTTTATGTCGGCCAATCTAGCAAGAATTTAGAAGTACGGATTAAACAGCATAAGTATTCTGTCAAAACTGGGCAAACATCCAATGCTATATTCATTCATTTGAGTGAAAACTCTCACAGGATAAACTAGACTGAAATTTTATTGATTGCCAGATCGAAAGATTTCTCTTCACGAAATCTAGTAGAATCTGCTATTAGACAGCTTATCTCCGGTTGTAATTTCAACCTTAGCCCTGACATGTGTTATTTGGACCCCGTATTAGTAAAATGTTCAAGAGTGACCTAAAAGATAAAATCACTGGCTGAAATACAAATTAGTTATATCATATATATTTTCTATGTATTCGTAAGTTTAATATATTTTTTTTGTAAAAATGTTCACCTTGCAAAAATTTTTGTTGTTTACCAAAAGCAGAATTATTGAGTTGTACTTTTATAAAAATTTTTGGTGGTCAGTCACCATCCTTGTATAATCTTTTAATTGTCCTGTCCCTGCTTCTGAGCTGTTGAGCCCAATCCTTCGTAAAACCTCTTAAGTATTTAACCCTGTTTTGGTATGTATACTAATTCTTCAATTGTGCTGGATTCCAGGTAAATATTTTTTCCTTTGTAATCCCCATCTACCATTCATACAAGCTTTCTTTGTAAACTTATTTTTATATTTCGTCAGTCTGCTAAGTAAAGGGCAAGAAGTTGAAATGCCTTGCAGTACTCCAATGTTTCCCTTTCCTTTGTGGATTTTGTCTTTAATATGTCTTTTTGTCTTTAATATATATATATATATATATATATATATATATATATATATATATACATATATATATATATATATATATATATATACATATATATATATATATATATATATATATATACGTACACATATACATATATATATATATATATATATATATATATATATATATATATATATATATATATATATATAGAAATAACCAACACACAATCACGTGTGGAACAAAAATAAATTTCTGATTCACATCAGGATCGAACCCAGGTCTTTCAATTGAAAGGCAAGGGCGCTACCCACTAGGCCATACAAGTCTAAAAGTAGATGGAACCTGAGAGCAACTGCACCCAAGGAATTACCTGGGCAAGCAAACTGCTTGCATACCAGCGAGTTTTCCCCAACTTCCCGACTCAGCAATGACCCAATTGACAGCATTTCATTCGAATTATCCCTTCTGAGTTAATAAGATAGAAATAATCAACACACCATCACTTGTGGAACAAAGAAATTTTTTACTCACATCAGGATAGAACCCAGGTCTTTCAATTGAAAGGCAAGGGCACTGCCCACTAGGCCTCCTTGCCTTTCAATTGAAAGACCTGGGTTCAATCCTGATGTGAGTCAGAAATTTCTTTCTGTTCTACACGTAATTGTGTGTTGATTATTTCTCTTTTATTAACTCAGAAGGGATAATTCGAATGAAATGCTGTCAACTGGGTCATTGCTGAGTCGGGAAGTTGGGGAAAACTCGCTGGTATGCAACCAGTTAGCTTGCCCAGGTAATTCCTTGGGTGCAGTTGCTCTCAGGTTCCAACTTCTTTTAGACTTGTATGGCCTAGTGGGCAGCGCCCTTGCCTTTCAGTTGAAAGACCTGGGTTCGATCCTGATGTGAGTCAGAAATTTCTTTCTGTTCCACACGTAATTGTGTGTTGATTATTTCTCTTTTATTAACTCAGAAGGGATAATTCGAATGAAATGCTGTCAATTGGGTCATTGCTGAGTCGGGAAGTTGGGGAAAACTCGCTGGTATGCAAGCAGTTAGCCTGCCCAGGTAATTCCTTGGGTGCAGTTGCTCTCAGGTTCCAACTTCTTTTAGACTTGTATGGCCTAGTGGGCAGCTCCCTTGCCTTTCAGTTGAAAGACCTGGGTTCGATCCTGATGTGAGTAAAAAATTATATATATATATATATATATATATATATATATATATATATATATATATATATATATATATATATATATATATATATATATATATAATGGGCTCTTTTATCTTCAGCTATATCTCTTGAATGGCACACTCTGTGGTAACGTGGATCGTGAATGGCGGATGTGTTGTGTTTTACCTCTTTTAGGAACTGTCTTATTTTTCTTAAAAGGTAATAATTTCTTGTAGGGGGCTTAATTTAGAGTGGTTGTCTCAGTTTTCTGAATTTTATTTATCCCCTCAGATTATAACTTTCCACCTGATTTCTTAGTAGGTGTTGTTACCGAGTCTGACTGCCTGAGGGAGAAGGCACTAAATTTTCCAAGTCCCAAAACGTGGACTTTGTTACTGGTCTGTGAATAATATCGCTGATTTAGTTCGTTCTATAGCGACACAAATCACCTTTCCACTTCTCACGCACCCTGTCTAGCTTTCTCCCTTGGTATCTACTTTCTGCTACTGTCTGCTTCTCTCTTCCCTTATATGGGAACTGTCTCTGTGACGTCATGGCTCGAGGGTTTGCTATGACTAAGTATTTCCCCCCCCCCATTTTCACTTCCATGCGTTCGTTTCACTACTTTTCGTATGTTGACGGACTCTTTATCTATCGTTCGCTTAGTCACTTATAACACATAATGAGTCCCGACATATTGGCGCCCGACTGGCTGCCCATAATATGTTTTCCGGTGGGGACAAGGCCTCCAATAATGGACTTGTGAAAAACGATGATTTAGCCGTTTGCCGCTCCAGCGACAAAGCACCCATTATAATTCCAGAGCCACGCCATGGTTACACACATGCAGATATAATAAAGTTTTCTACGTCTGTCAGTTCTTCATTAGGGGGTGGGTAGAGCTTTCTGCTGGCACGCTGTTGGCCCAGCGTTCGACTCTCCGAGCAGCCAATGAAGAATTAGAGGAATTTATTTCTGGTGATAGAAATTCATTTCTCGTCATAATGTGGTTCGGATTCCACAATAAGCTGTAGGTCCCGTTGCTAGGTAACCAGTTGGTTCTTAGCCACGTAAAAATAAATCTAATCCTTCGGGCCAGCTCTAGGAGAGCTTTTAATCAGCTCAGTGGTCTGGTTAAACTAAGATATACTTAACTTTCTTTCTCTATGTCTGTTACAT
The DNA here is from genome assembly GCA_039081455.1 of Macrobrachium rosenbergii. NCBI lineage: Eukaryota > Metazoa > Arthropoda > Malacostraca > Decapoda > Palaemonidae > Macrobrachium > Macrobrachium rosenbergii. The sequence goes on from JANJGK010000001.1 coordinate 34,948,357, forward strand.
ATATAAACAAATAAATATATATAAATATATATAAATATATATACATACATACATATATATAGTATATATATGTATATATACACACATATATACATATACATATATACAGTATATGTGTGTGCGTGTGCATGTGTGTACATATATAAATAAAGATAAGCCTTAAGCTCTAGTCTGTTCAGTGTTATCACTGATAACTATTTTTTTATTCTTACGATTTCTAAGGAGGATAACATCACATCACATGAGAAGCACAACAGACCTGATTAAGAGATAGCGTCGATAAGAATGCCTTTGTCCACAGCTTCTGCAAACAAGTGTCTCGTCTGCCTACGGATTTAGCACTGCCTTTTCACTCGCTCAGTCAAGAGAGCAGTTGTCGTCTGTAAAGAAAAGGTTACCGAGCACATTCGCAATTTATGAGAGCAAATTGAAGCTGTTACTCACTTTTACTTTAGTGACTGTCGCGCTGAGCTGACAGCATCTCGTTATGGAATCCTAATGATACAATATCCCTTTTCTGTTTTAAATTTGTTTCCGTCTAACCTTGAGTGATAACATTGCTGCTCGTCGGCCGTTCATTGACAGGAGTCGATGTACTTCCTATGATACTATCCGAAACTGTTATCTTAGCTTTTGCTGGGGATAATGCTGGGCCTTCGCCAGCTCTCCCTTTTTATCCTTGCTTGTCCCCCCCAAATTCCCATCTGGTAAATCACTCTTATAGACAATCCTACCCATTTAGGCAGGTAGACGTGCGCAAATTAAATGATTTTACTAAAATTGATCTTCTCAATTGTGCTCATATATTAAAGATATCGATCTCCCAAATTAAAAAAAAAAGAAACTTTGTATTAACTTTCACACATTTTTAGATGGCTCAAGATTCAAGAAGCAGGCTTTAGCAGTACGGTAAGCCAAAGGAATGGAATAAATTGTACTTTTTTAACTATTTCAGCAGATTCACTGGCCTTTGATCTCAACGGCTTTGAACGAGATGAAGAGTGTTGTATAAAGCATCAGCTCTAAATCCATTATCCCATTATACTTCATCACAAGGCCTCCTTATCTGTGTTCACAGAGAGGCTTCCAAAGGCTCTCTTCTGAAGCGCCGTCTAGTTCACCCCCTTTTCATATAATATTTTATATTGATTATGGAACTGATGAATAACTGTAGAATGAATTTAAGAAAATTTAAACTATATGATTCAATGATTAAAACTATTACATATTTATAATGAATGAATGCAAATTTACCACTATTTTATAATCAGTTTATTTGAGTCAAGATCTGAGAACTCATGAGGCACTTTGCAAAAACACTCTTGAGAGCCTCTGGTGAAGTTTATGAAATATATTACTTTCTATCCTCTGTGAAATGTATTACTTGAAGATATCCAGACTGACCAAAAATATCTGCTATTTTATATATGAACATGATAAGCGTTCTTTTAACTCTTTTTAGAGAAAGTCTATTAATTGTCAGCTTTCCACGAAAGGTACTGTAAATTGCAAGCGTTCCTTTAACACTCAGTGAAAATGAGGTTGATTTCATAAATAAAGCGCAACTTTCTAATTTCCCAAGATAACTGGCACTTGTTGTTTAATCCTCATTTACCGTAAGTTAGGCTTTGCTTCTAAATTCAGTTTACTTTATCAACCTTTTAAAAGGCTTCATTTTCCAATAAGTAAGTGCCTCCGAGCCAACGGGTATTTTTACAGTGTGTCTTGTGTGGCCCACTGTGGGTATTGCACAAGTTTCGCTGCAGCATCCTTTCATCTCCCGCCTGAACTGCTCTGTGCCTTTAGCGTTTTATCTGTTACATATGGTCTCTTCTTGCTTAGCTGTCTAACGTCTTCAACTGTATCTTGGCCTAATTTTCTCTCTTCTTTGAGAACCGATGCAATCGAGTCACACCTGAAAAAGTCTAGAAAAGCTTCATATCCCGGCTTCCTTCCTAGAGGCTTGCTTCTGCCTGTTCTCGTCGGTCATGAAATGAGTGACGCGGCCACCTGTCACTTTGCCAGTGCATTCTGTTTGTTAGGTTTTCTTGGCGCTTTTCTTCGAGATTCTAATTACCTCTAAAGGTGCTGAAGGGATCAGCAACAAAATGGGTTACATTAGCCTGGACCTGAGGGAACGAAACAAGAAAAATGATACAATTAAAAAGGCTTCTGGCTTTGCTGAAAAGAACAAACGCACTTTTGAAAAAAGAGGAGGGAAAACAGAAAAGCACCACCAGAAAAAGAGGTAAACGTGCCCTTTCTTAAAAATAAAGTTACCGGTTTGGGATCCAAAAATTAGAGGAAAATCTAATTTTTGGTACAAATCCGGGAAAAATGATTCACCTTTGGAACCAAATACGGAAAAACAGTTGGAGAGAAATCCAAAGATAGTCCGTAGCCTAATGGGTAGGAGAAATCCTTTGGACGAGTTATGCAACGATTACTGATATGAATATAAAAAACTGTTAATTCAAGGGACTGGCAGGTGTTAATTGATCTCCCTGAGTGGAGGATCAGTTTTTTATTATATAATATTAATTCTTGTAGGTCTTTCTCCTCTAGATAGAGAACGGGATATGCTGTATATCAGGTCCACAATAATATTTAGTGGTGAATTATTGTTGATTTTTTAAAATCGACAATAATTCACCACTGAATACTATTGTTGACCTGATATACATTGATTCTTGTAATACTATATGATAAGGACCCATATTGTGTCGATGAAAGAGAAAGAGAACGTCATCTCTCGGAGCAGAAGTTTTTAAGAGACGAAGTAACTGGAGATTTTGATTCCAGTCTGTCAAATATGAGCTCAAAATATAAAGTTTCACAAACAGAAATATTCGAAACAATAAGGGACGTGATAAAAGAAACTGAGATGGCTAACATGAAGAAAGAAGCTCGCGATAACGGATCAAAACAACCAATACTTTATAAACAGATGCTTCATTGGGAATTATGAGTTCAACTTCAGCGCGTTCTGGACGCTGGGTCACAATTTTAATTCAAAGCAAAATAGTGATATGAGAATGAGATTTTATACTGTTATTGTCGTTGAGTAATAAATTGTAACTCTTTAAGTAAACAAATATTTTGAAAGATGATCACCACCTCGAAATCATGATCGTATGACTGGGCTTGTATTCAAGAAACCTCAGTGTAAAGTACTTCCGTTTAATATCAAAACAACGTACTGCTGAATTAGAAAAAAAGATACACATCTAGATAGTGAAAGGTCATTAAAAAGTTTTCAAATCTTCAATAAAATGTGATAATATTACTTTGCAAATGGTGGAGTTAACCAGTGTCAGTCTTCTAAGTTTCTCTAAGTTATTTCCAAGCACTTATGTTATATTGTGCACAGATGCATTCCCATATTTTGCAGTAGTATAATACGCATTTTCATTTTTTTTCAGGTCATCCAAAATGGAACCAGTTCAAGACTTCAGCCGGTTGCGTGTAACTGATTCGCCACAAGACGGCTCAGCAGCTAAGAACCAAGCCATTCCAGATGGATTATACCCGCAAAGTAAACTTTTCGCTCCATCTGCTCGTCCTAATAGACCACATAGTAATTTTCATAGTAGGGTGACCACTTGTAAATTTGGTTTTGGATCTGCTCTGAGTGCTGGAGCAAACAATCTACCAGTTAATAACACAAGCAACGTCCAGATAACATCAGGATTCACGGATGATTTATCTAATTTTAAGAAGTTACACCCTCCTCCCCAGTATCATGAAGCAGTCGACAACCTGCACAGGTTCAGCCTCAACCCTGAATCAAGTCTTCAAAAGTATGCATCAGAAACCTCTCTCTTATGGTCCCAAACAGGGCAAAATGAAGGTTATGAGGAGACTGAACAAGACTGTCGTCGTGGAAGATCACAGTCTAATGCAGCATACATCAGTTGTCCACTGGACATTCCAACGCGCCATCAAGAAGTTAATGAATGCCTTGATTCCTCTATGAAAACCCCATCTTCATTTTCAGACTTGAACTTAGCATTTCCCCATCAGACAGTACCTGTTACCAGGGCAGCAACTGATTCAAGCTTCTATCAGAAACCCCATTTAGTCCCCAGAAGGTCAAGAAATCACAGAGATGGCTCGCAGGGTCCCAGTGGGAATTCTCTAGCATCTTTTAAGAGCCAAATTCGTTCAAAGAGTCCTAGTCTTGAATGCTTTTTAAATCAAGGTAACCTAGATTTGACATTCCAACAGTCATATAGAACAAAGAGCCCCAGCATTGATTGCATAGGAACACAAAGCAACACTTATGGCAGCAGCGCTTTTGCACCAAAAACCACAAGTACTGATACTCACAGAAACAGAACCTCTCAGGCTACTGAGACTCCTGCCGTTCCAATTCCTAGTTTCTCTCGTAATCTGGACATTCTGCAATCAGGAAACTCACTAACTGTACACAAGGCAAAGCACTTTCGTAGCAAAAGTCCAAGTTTAGATGCTGGCGTTTTCCTTGAGGCTGTAAGAAGTGGCAATTATTTAGAGCCTCAGACAAGTGGGTTATCATTTCTACGCCCTTTGGCTAGTCTTACTGTGCCAGAAATCAAGAATGAATCTGATAAAAATCAAGATAATACGTCTTTAATACCTGCTCCAGGGTCACTGGAACGTCGACCAAGTGCTCAGAGTTTGCCAGATCTGTCAGGGCCGGCCCTGGATGATCTGTGCCCAGTCACTGTATTTTCCTCACAATCAACATCTGCAAGACCATTTGAAAATCAAAACTGCAACCCAAAAAGCTTTGCTACCTCTGGAGGACAAACTGACTTGGGTGACTATCCAACACTTTCCTCTCAGCGCACAAAACCGATTTTCACAACAGGAGAGACTGAAATACGACAGCAACCTCAGAGAGATTTACGATCCTCGTGTGATCAAAGCATTCCAAGTATGACAATCAACAGGTCGTCCCCAACACCTGGCTACAAACACAAGCGAGACAGCAGTGGGCTTAGAGATGAATCATTACTCCCTGGCTTGGACCAGACTATTCCTCCTTTGGATTCTCAGCCTATCCCAGGGAACTCTAACCTCGTCATAAGTCGTCTCAGCCAAAATGCAGGTAGGTGCGGCCGCATTGAATGGTAGTCTGAGATTACAGGTAAGCATCTCAACTTTTATATTGCTCATCTAGTCCTCCTTGGCTGCAAGGGTGTTTCTTGGTTGTCATAACGATGCTAACTCTTATATTCTCTTGAAAATTTCACTGAATTAAAGTAGAGTTTTCCTGTCACTCTTCATTACGGGAAGGTATTCATGCTAATGCTCGCTTTGCCACCGACAATACATGTCAAAGAGATGCCCTGACTGTCGAGGATGACCGAGGAGGGTATAGTCATTTGGATTAGATATTTCATATGAAAGGAACAACTTTTCATGAAAGGATTAAATACTAAAGTTGATTAGGAATGACCCAACGACTTATTATTTCTCTTTGTACTTGCAGACGTTAGTGAAAGTAGTCTTTGCTTTTTCTAAAGAGAAGATAATTTTCTTCCTCTGAAATGAACCATTGGTAATTGCTTCCTTAGTAATCATTTCCTTGGTGAACCGCTGTATTTATTTCAAATGATCATGACAAAAATGATTGACAAATTACCAAAGAAAACACATGGCGGTCTGATTCATGAGAGGGATTCTATGACATTCAGAAACTTGAGAAGGATGAAAAGCTTACCAGGTGAGACTGATCATATACTCCTACCCATGTAAAAGCACTCCGGTGTATGTTATCTGTCTCAAAAGCCAAAAAGAGGTCATGCTGTCTTGTCAATGTACGAGCAAACATAAAAGGAAGGTGCGGATGCGAATCCTGTCGGTAGAACGGAAAATGTTTCACAAGTTGAGAAAACTTAACAATATATTTCATTCGTAAATTTATATATTTTGAAGAGTTTTTCCTCGGAAGAGGCTAGATAGCCAGGGAAGCAGAATTTTTCCGAAATGGAAAGAAAGCCGGTGTACAAATAGTACATACATCTTTTCCCGTAAAGTTTGCAAAATTCCGTTTAGTATGAAGTACAAATTAAGTTTTTCTAACGAAAGTTGCTACATTAACTTCCTCTTTTTACCATTTTTGTACATATATATATATATATATATATATATATATATATATATATATATATATATATATATATATATATATATATATATATATATATATATATATATAAAGCACCTGATAGTTTAAAACTTTCCAACATAGGGATTCCATTTTATATATATATATATATATATATATATATAATATATATATAATATATATATATATATATATATATATATATATATATATATATATATATGCATATATATGTATAGCCTGCATATATACATACATTTATGAAAGAGTGTGTGTATCTATTATTAGCGCATTATTTAACAGGAAAAGGTTTCATTGGTAGTTTCAATGGCAAATTGCTTCACAAGCTCTAATTGAAGACATCGATCGACGCATCGATCACAATACAATATCGTAATCATCAACTGATAATGATTTCCAATAATTTACAAGAGGATAAAATCCTTTCCATAATAAGGACATGAAAACTTCAATGTACAGATGATATGATCTTCAGTACTCGGAGACGTTCCTGAGGTAGGCTAAGGTTAGCTTGCGCACCTAATTTGAAAATCATGACTGGCGGGTCTGCTTCGACGATGAACACAGTGGATGACACTTCAGTGAATTTGTAGTACTATTTCAAAGTGCTGTGTATAAATGGTCTGGGTTTCTGCCTTATAAAATGATGTTTATATATGGATTATTTTCAGTTCTTTTTATTTACTGATTTTCATCTCTCTCTCTGTTCTCTCTATGATGACATGTGTGCATTCCATTCTGTGTCCATTTTCGATTTTTGGGTATCAATGTGACTCATGTTAAACATTTTAAAACCTTCCAAAAATCGCAATTCTACAGCCAAGACCTGTAGAAATCAAGGGAATTATTTGTTTATTCTATTTTATTTTATTGCTTTAGATAAACCTATATATTCATTACTCAGCTATATAAAGAATTGTAACTACTCCTACGAAGACTCGAATGAGTGGTCGAGGCAAAGTGATCAAGCAGAGAGATAATGAATCGATTCTCAGTCGAGAATCCAGCGACCTGAGCTGCAATCAAGAAAGGTCCAGATTTGGAGGGAAATAACATTCGATCATTATCTGCCGTCTTCGGTGGCTTATACTGTATAAAGGCGAGGCGAAACTGGAGGATTCACATCTATTCTAACAAAAGTAACGGGATCAATGGCTCTGTTATAATGAGTCGACTTTTCTATTTTGCCTTGGATTCTTTCTGTTGCCATGACGATGATGATTAATTGGAGTAAGAAGGAGCTAAAGAGTTGAAAAGCAAAATACTGAAAGTGGTTCCTTTAGCATTGCCACGTAGGCAGCAAGTCCGCTCCACGGCCGTTGTCAAAAAATCTTGTTCAGTTCCTCTGTGGCCATCGTCCACCCTCTTATCATTCCTTCCACATTCCTGCTGGAACCTATGACCATTTCTCAGAAGGCATAAATCACAAAGTAAGGAGGAGAAAATGATAAAGCCTACAACCTTGTTATATTTTTTTTTATTTAATTATGTACATAAGTAAATTATGCATATCAGATTCACGTCCGTTCGAACGTGAACTCAAATATATGTGTTTTTATTACCTATATACAGAGAAACATTAATTCGTAATGGCATTTTTACACAGTCTTGCAGTCATACACCCACATATAATATATATATGCATATATATAAATATATATATATATATATATATATATATGTGTGTGTGTGTGTGTATATTTATATATATACATATATATTGTTTGAAAAGAACATACAACCTTGTTTTTACATACCTGCCGAAGTTTGCAGGCGTTGGTCAACCTGGTAACGTCGACCTTCGAGAGAGCGTCCTCCCGCTTTCTCTCTCTCTCTTTCTCAAACCAACCACTAAAATATGGATGTAAAAGAAAAGAAACCCATCCTACAAAAATAGAGTTTATTAAGCAAGACTAACAATGAGACAAGTATATGAAATTATTCATAATAGATAATTAATCCCAATTAAGCTTTATCCAAAAAGAACAAACTAAACCACTGCAAGGGAACATTGTGTGTGGGAATTAACTCCCGCTTCCTACAAAGTCTCAAGGTCTAACAACATTATTTAAAAAGTCTGTTATAACACCTCCAATGTCTTTCCGTCACAGTTCCTTTTTAAATGACTACTTCCCACTATGGTAACTTGCATGTCTGTGCAGATGCGGGACCATCCCGATTTAGTCATGGTTCCATTGAAACATTCTAACGGAGAAAGGAACCATCTCCATTAAAACTCAAAGTTCACCCAGTTTACAAACACACCGAAACACAGGAGATAATGTTAAATAATGATAAAGGAATAATCACTAAAATAATCAGGTCTGTAAAGGTTAGTCATTTTCTGTTTCTACTCACTCTCCAGCGAATGGGAATTCCAGTGTCCTAAACACGTCCTTCAAATCCTGTTTTTCACAAAGGAGTGAGCAATCTGTCACTTAGCGATTTCGTAAAGCACGAACAGATTCACGTTTCCGTTTAACACACCCAGAAATCCGACTAAACCGGACCTCAGGCTTCTTGAACAATCTATGCTGAAGCTAACCTCCTCCGCTGGTGTCACTGTGTCAGGGTGCTCCCGAACCATTAATGTTCAAGTCACCGATGGTCAACTGCTGAGCCCCAAAAGGTGAATGTACGATAAGCGTTGAATTAACTAACACTCAAGACACATATCTTCCACTTGTGAGATTTGTTAAACACTGCAAAAGATCGTAAGTCGCAAATACCTCCGTACCCATTTAATATATATGTATACATATATATATATATATATATATATATATATATATATATATATATATACATATATAAATAATATATATATATAAACATATACATATATATTTATTTATTTATATATGCATATATATGTATACATATATACGTATATATGTCTATATATACATATCTATGTATATATCTGTCTATATATACATATGTATATGTATATATATATGTATGTATATATATATACAGTATATATATATATATATATATATATATATATATATATATATATATATATATATAATATGGTTGGCTCACCTGCAAACGCAACGGAACATGTGAAAAATGGAATAATAATATTCTGTGCACAGCAGCTGACAAGTGAATATGAAGAGAATCAGAAGAGCAGCAACTGCTAAAAAATGTATGAAGCAGGAAATTTGATGTTCAGATGAACTCAAACCCTGAGATGTAAGTACAGTATGTTGGCGGGGTAACTAGAGATTTACCACGACCTGAAACTTCAGGAGGGGAGGAAATGCATGAAGTTTCCCCTTGGTCCTTCCCCCTCTTTTCTTACAGTCACAATCAACGGTTTCTGTCTGAGAATCTACTAAGATTCAGGACAAAGAGAGCGATAACTTTCCGTTGGGGAAGAGAATTCTCTTCATTCGTTTAGTGAAGTCCCTCAACAGGCTAGTCTGGTTAAAATACGTCTTGTCAATTTAAGGTTACGTTAGAAGTAGGTCGTGGCCAAAATACTTGTCGTTTTGGGGCCGAAATGACTATATTTGTCCGGAGGCAAAGTGAAATTTTCATTTCAGTGTTGAATATATTCTCATTCGTTAGGCGTTTTGTAGAAAGCTCTACGAGAATCGGTTTCTAGACGGATTAAGAAAATAAGCCGAGATGAATAAAGGTTGAGGGATGGTGAGAAAATAAGAATGTCAATGACGAACAGCTTAATATTCACTACAACTTAATCCAATTACCCAAATCCACTGCAATGGTGTTTATATCGTTCTAATCAATTCATTCAGTGGCGTAAGCTGACGCTCACCGCCTACCATAGGTAAGTTTGTAAAGGTACATTTTATCAGCCAACCAGGAAAAGATGGAAGCTTGAATTACACCAAGTGGGAGCCCTTACCACAGGCTCTAAGAAAAACTGACTACAAAATTCCTCACGAAAGAAAATACAGTAACACTGCAATGAAAATTTCACTTTACTTCCGAACAAACATAGTCAGCAACAATAACAGTTGATCGCTTTCGAATAAAGCTGTTTTGATGCACACGACAAAGAACAGAACAGAATTCAAAAGAAGCCGAAGGAGGTCAATTAACACAGCCTTTGTTCACGAATATCCGACAGTACGTTTGACGCGTGTCACATTACGCTGCTGTCATGACGCGTCATCTGTCAGTCTGTTTCATGTGTGTCTATGTGTATGAGTTTGCGTGCATGTGTGCGTGAGAGAGAGAGAAAGAGAGGCAACGTGCTACCACTTGCAGTAGGGGATTATAAATCGATGGATCAGCTTTCCAGCGGTGTTAAGCGTCAAAGGAAATATCTTTGGAAACCATTTAAGATAAAAGAAAGTTTCTTAGATGTGTATGCAGCGCCCTTTGTCTTGGCTGGTTGGGCTGATTCCAGAAATGCACACCAGGCCTCTAATGCCTAAACGTGACCAGTAGATCCTAATTACACATTTCACCTAAGAAGTGATGAACGATTAGACATTTGGTTATGATGGTGAGGATGGACCTATTACAGCTCCAGTAAATGTATTTGAGCTCGACAGATATATCGATGTATCAAAGGTAATAGACTTATATCCTTCATGGTCAAGTGGTTGACGTTTCCTCTTTCCGGTATATCGGCTGAGCGGTTGAATCCTGGCATATCCGAGAAATCTGAAGAAAGCGAAAAGTTAAGAGGTCACTGTTTAATAGTTGAATATACTACATTTGCAGGCTGCCTTTGGGCAAGGGTTCGTATTACGCAGAAATGCAGCTGAATAGCAACGGAACAAATATGCCATTATCTAGCCGGTCAAAACGAAACCAGGAAGGAATTCACACACTTTTAGCCTCTAGGCTAGAGGAACCGAACGTCAGTCATGGATGACGGAGAGTTTGACAGCATAATGAAATACGTTAGCGAGGCGTGTAATGGGGTTAGAAGTGGCTTAATTGATGGGCGTTACAGCATTCTCTTCTTCGTTTCACCCCGTAGTTGTGATGTATGATATGTCATGTTATCTCCAGGTTTTTTTTAACTATCTGCCAGTATCCATCGGTCTCTTAATGAACATAATTTTTTTGAATTTTTGAAACTCATTTATGTAATGAATCCCTACTTCTACTTTAATCTCTGTCTCTTTCTTTCTCTAGGTAAATGTGAAATAGATTTGCAAATTTTTATCAATCGTCTTAGTACTCATTGGCGACCATCTTGCAAATTCCAGGTCAAGAAGTCGGTTGCTGGAAACACTGATATGGATTTTTATATGGAAAATGATGCCAAACAGATTAGAAATAAGTTTATTTTCTATCATGCCTTCCATTGCCTGCAAAATGAATATAAGCTAACCGTCTTTCTGGTAACCATGTGCATTCGCTTAGAACAATATCATTATGAATTAGTCGTTTGTTCTTTGTATAAGAAATTTTGCTGGTTAAGTTAAATCAGAGGTGTTTGACTGTTTGCTGTGAACGTCACAAACAAGTCGTTGTCTGAGGACAATAACGCTGATTCTTCAAGAATTCTCTAGGATGTCTCATGGTGCGCATAAGGCTAATGCTCTATAAACGTAATTGGCATCATAATAATATGGATCAAGCGAGTTGGCATGGAAGAGATATGCTAATATGGGTTTAGATTTTAACACGATTTCCCTTATTAAATTTTTGGTATTGCTCTTACTGTTTGTCTTTATATTTGCATTATTAAGCTTTTCTGATAATGCTAGCAGCTCCAAGAGCAACTGACAGTTAGGCCTCAGAAGTGAGGTAGATGAAAAGCAAGGAATCCTGTTTTAAAACGAGAGAATCGCGTGTTAAGTGAACAGAATAAAAGAATAGTTCGCCAGTAGAAAAATTTGAGTAGTTCAGCATTCAAACATTTACTAACAAGGAAGAAAGCAATAAAGATGGCGCACAGAGTGGCCTTTACGGAAAACTGCTGGTATTAAAACTAACAAATGGAAAGCTGACCATCTCTTTGCTACCCTGGGAATTATTGCCACTGAATTGTCATTTCCACTAATCTGATAACATCCCAGATTACCAGGTTATGGGAAGTGCCATCCTAAGCAGAAAGAAAACCAACTAGTATTGTAAAAAAGATTACTTGTTCAGCAGAGAACTGAACCAGCTACGTTAGTAACGCTACCATGGCTCTACAAACCATATGAAGCATTTAAAAAACCACGATGCCGTACACTTACTGAGACCAAGATCATTCCCCGAAGGCCATGGTTCCGAACAATGAAAGCCGTTTCACTTCCCTTTGATAACCCCCTTAACATGAAGATCTCTTCTGGTTGAACACTGCCTTTTACATATACTTATAAATACCAAAAGGACGCGCACCAGTCGATAACACTTGAAATAGCAATGGACAGTAGATGTGAAACAGAGAATCAAAAGCTGGAAGACTGTGAAAACAACGCACAGGAGAGAGAGAGAGAGAGAGAGAGAGAGAGAGAGAGAGAGAGAGAGAGAGAGAGAGAGAGAATAATCAACCGTCCACTGAGAGTCGAAATATTCCAATATAATTACTTTCCCAGGCCACTTCCATAACGACTCACCCATGCCTAATCAGATGATAGAAAAGAGATAGCCTCGTTCATTTTGAGGGCCAAAATTATGTCCCTGGAAAATCTGTTCCAAAATGATGCCGCCGCCAGCAGTCCGCATAACGCATTTACTCCACAGTTGCCAATTCCATATTAGAATTCACGGGGCGGTCGTTAAGTTCGTTACATTTCCAGCTGGAGTAAGAATAACGCACTGCAGACCGATACTCGAGTTGCATCCTCTGACTTGCATTTTCGTTTAGTGTGTTCATCTTTACTTGCAATTCCTGTATCATTTCCTTTGTTTGACGCTTTTTGGGTTAGTGAGATGTCTGCATAATAATAATAATAATAATAATCCCATGGAAGTCTGCAGAGCAATTTTTAAAATATTTCGGTGAACTAGGTTCCTACAATTCTGGATGAAAATTTTAAAACTAACAGATGCCAACACATGTGTATATAACAGAAAAATTCTAATAATTGCACGGTTGATGTCTAGTTATTTACGGCAGAGGAGAGGAGCCAAATTGCGTCCTGCAATTTTTTTTATCAATTATAGTTAACCAACTTCAAGGCTAACAAAGCAAACAGAAACTAATCGACACATTTTATTATTCACATATTAAACAGGCTTTTCTTCTTTCATTACTTTCGCAGAATAGACAAGATTGCAAACTTAAGGGTCATCCGATTTTGATCAAACTTTCATCCCATTAAATTTCAGTAAGCGGAACACTCTGGCTTCCTCTATATTTCTTGAATTATTCGTCTGTTTTTAAGATGTCCTTCACAAGAACATTCATTCGGGATCAGTCTCGCTCTCTCTCTCTCTCTCTCTAAACCTTATTGGTCTCGGTCTCAACGACATAAAATGTTTCCTGGTTGCGACCATCCCAGTATTCCTCGTAACTTGATTGATTGATTTAAAATCTTAGAATGGCGTGACTTTGCCGCATTTTCGTCTAGTCATAGAGGAAGGTACCGTGACCTGGACATGAAAGTTGTCACGTTAGGTTTGAAAGATTTATGCATTTGTAATAAAATTATAGAAATCAAAATTGACTAAATATTCTACCCCCAGCAATTATTGTCTGGATATCATGACACTGCAATTATTGAAGAGCAAACACTAACGATGTTTATTTTAAACTGTCACGTAACGTTCTATTGAACGGCCGGTAGTTCTATTTGAGCCGTTTAATACGTCTTTTCGTAAAGATGTCCATTCCGTAGGTGAAGCTCAGTCGCAAGGGATACCAGTTGCCTGCTGTTCAAACCTAATGATAAGGAAGACATTACCATTAACTTCGAAGGAAAAAGACAGAAGGAACATTGTAAGTGAAGCTTTAAGCTTTCCGTAATTCGCCTCTGTAAAATATCAGCCCTCCACATAATTACCTCCTGCTTCAGCTCAGTATTGAAATATTCATGACGACTAGACTGAAATGGTGTGAATCAGTTATTGGAAGGACCTGGTGCTGCCAGCTGCAGTGGAGGACAGTGGGCTCCTATCGCTAATATTCTGAGCGAGTCTGATTTATGGAGCCGTGAGAGAGGAAAAACATGTGCTCTTGATTAGAAGGTAGTGATTTAGTATTAATTTAAGTCGTGAGCATATACGACCCGTGATTCGAGTCTGCTTCTAGAAGAAGGAAGAGAAAGAGGAGGAGGAGGAGGAGGAGGAGGAGGACAAGATAAATACTACAGAAGTAGGAGAACAACTGGAGGGCTGAGAAGTAGGAGGAGGTGCTAGATGAGGGGTAAATGAGAATGAGGATTTAAAGAAGTTGGATTAGGAGGAAAAGTTGGTGGAGGAGAACGAGAAGAAGAGTTGCACAGAAAGAGGAGGAGGATTAATAGGATTGGAATAAATCTCTTCCTCCTCTTTCAAGTGATTCTGTTCAGCTCCAAGTGACAAAAGTCTCCCCAGATTCTTGTCTGTCAAGTTAATAGGGAGAAGTGCGTACATTTCACGTCATTATACCACCCACACTCGCCAGGGATCGCTTTCCATTTGTTTGTTTGTGTGTTTGTTTTAGTTCCATTATACGATGGAGTTGGGAGGTCAACGCCAGATACCCTCCATTGTGAAAAAAGAAATGGTTTTGAGGTAGGCCAACTGTTGTGAAAATCTGCTCGTTTCTCTTTTGTCATTTTTGTTAAGGCGTTCTTCTGTGCTCTTACATTATCTCTCCCCCTCTCTCTCTCTCTCTCTCTGCAAACTTAGCCACTTAAGTACCTATCAGTAACCTTTTTATGTACCTCGGTAAGTTTTCCGTGCCTGAGGTTGAGAACCCTCATTGTGGAAAAAGTAATAAGGATATTTATATGCTAAGGCGATTTATAGTTGAAAGGGGGTTATATATTCACCCGTCTGCCACAAGATATCTCGAGAGGCATTGATGGCTTCTAACGAAACTTCTAAAGGACGTCGTTAATTCTTAAAAGAAGGTCTGTGTTAAAGATATAGTCGTATAAAATGGAGGAGATGGCTTCAGTAAATATTAACTTTCCAATTCATAGCAAAGTCTCACTGGGACAAGAAGACTATCCGTGCAACAGCGACCAGCAACAGCCTAATAACTACCATGTACAAAATTCACTGCCTAGTTTAACAGAGCCATATTTTCTTTCCTACTTTTTTTCTTGTTTTACTTAGGTCTGAGCAAAAACGTTAGCTTTCATAAAATGGCAGTAAATCAGAAATAAGATTAACAATAACACCAGGTGGATGGGACTCTGCTGAAGGAGTCTGAAGCTTTAACCATTGTAGGTGTAACTTTTGACTCACATCTAACTTTTGAGAAACATCTTGTGAAAGTGTCAGCGAAAGTTAGGTACTGTACGAAAGGCCTCATATATATATATATATATATATATATATATATATATATATATATATATATATATATATATATATATATATATATATATATAGATAGATAGATAGACAGATAGATAGATAGATACAAGTAATAAAATCAATGCAACCTGTTTTAGGTCATTTGTCCTTCCTTTACTAGAATACTGTTCTCCGGTGTGGATGTCTGCTTCTGCCAGAGATTTTTCTCTTCTTGATAGTTTGTTGTGGTAAGTTTCTGATTCCTAATATTAGCAGTTATGACTTGGAACATCGACGGATGGTCTCTTGTTTGTAACTTTTTCATAAGTCGTATTTCAACAGAGATTTTTCACCTTCACAATCGATCCCTGATCCCCTTTACCTTCCGAGAGCAACCAGATTCGCTGAACAGCAGCACCAATATGCAGGAAATGTGCCTCGCTGTAGAATTCCTCCGTTCCAGAGGTCCTTTATTCCTCACACCGTTAGACTGTGGAATAGTCTCCCTGCGGATGTCGTGCATTTGGAACTTCGAAAGTTCACTTGAAGACGCAATGCATTACTACCCTGATACTATTCTTCGATTTAAATACATCTTTATCTGCTAATTAATTTTTTTTTTCTTTTTAATAAGTGAGATCTCTTCTTTCTGTATTTCCTTTTACCTTCTCTTGCTTCCTAATGAGCACCATATTCTTTGGAAGCTTGAATTTCAAGTCAATGGCCCCTGTGGGCTTGTTCCATATGAAAAAGGTTCATCTTCTGGTTAAAAATAGTAATAATTTTAGATGGTATTGAGGAAGATAAATATAACAGTGATGAATAACACAATTAGGTGATGAAAACCAGGATGGCAAACACAGTTAGTACATTAGCCTGATATTTCTGGAGGATTTTCTTTTATGAGGAGATGATCGAATGCGCGGAGTAGCCAACAAATCGCTGCCTTTGAGCAGTTTAAATATACAGGCCTACGCCCTGGAATTTGCACGCACCCAAACGCATTATATATATATATATATATATATATATATATATATATATATATATATATATATATATATATATATATATATATATATATATATATATATATATATATATATATATATATATATATATATATCTATATATCTATATATCTATATATCTATATATCTATATATCTATATATATATATATATATATATATATATATATATATATATATATATATAAATCATCTGCACTTGATAGTTTAAACTGAGTTTGATTTCTCTCTCTCTCTCTCTCTCTCTCTCTCTCTCTCTCTCTCTCTCTCTCTCTCTCTCTCTCTCTCTCTCTCTCTCCTTTGAATTCAAACGAAGGAGCCAAAACAGACACGAATCACCATGTTCTTCACGTTCATTCAGAAAATATCCCAAGGACAGTACATGCCCCTGTTTGACTTTAGCTCTCTCTCTCTCTCTCTCTCTCTCTCTCTCTCTCTCTCTCTCTCTCTCTCTGTCTCTCTCTCTCTCTCTCTCTCTCTCGGTAGGGGAGGAGGGTCTAAAGTAGTGCCATGCGACTATCACTATCGAGTTTCAGGCTCAGTGCTCTTTTTTTTCTCCTCGACCCCGCGTAAGCGATCCGATACTGGGGGAAACCGTCGAGTGAGCATCTGCCAGTCCACATGTGGAAACGCCTGCGAATATCAGTTTTTCCTTCGCGTAGAAAAAAGAAAAGGTCGTTTTGCGGTGGTAGAGTGTGTGTCTGTGTGTGTGTGTGTGTGTGTGAGAGAGAGAGAGAGAGAGAGAGAGAGAGAGAGAGAGAGAGAGAGAGTGGTACTTTATGTCACACGAAAGGTCCTGCTAATGTCGCATGCTAATGGGCCGTTTTCACAGGGAGATTAGTTGTGTTATCTTTATTATTGTTACTGTCAAACTTCGGTTAATGTGAATTTATAAAATTATGCCTGTTCACATTTCGGTCCAAAGAAGAGGGGTGGACAAGGGCACGGAATCGAGACTTGAAAGCTTCTTGCAACAAAGCTGAACGGTCAAATACGCCGGGTCCTGGGTCCCGATGACGCCCTAACACAAAAAGAGTGAGAAAGTAACGTTGTCATGGCCTGATTAGTCAAGTCGTTTGACTTTCTAATTTTCCTTTGGAACCTGAGCGAAAGTGATGGAATTGCACACCACGGCCCGTTTGTTATTAACGGCTGGAAATCAACAGACCGTTTCACCTAACAAAGGTTTGCGCCTACGAGAAACAGTTACCGTCGTTATTCATACATGAAAGTCTGAGCGTAGATTTCACTCAAAGAATTCAGCATCTCGAACACAATAAATTGAACACCAGCAGGATAAATGAACGAACAAATGAATAAGAAAATAGATAGATAAAAACACTGAATTTAACCCAAATAGGGAAATAGGTACTGTCGCTGTAAAATGAAGTTTATATACTGTGCATCAAGCTGACCAGATCAAGCGGAACTAATGTAGCCTACGCAAGACCAGCACAAGTAAGTGATGGCGAGTAGGGAGCGAAGCACTTAAGATGAACACGAAGCGGCGGATAACGTTCTCTTTATAAAATCACCGTAATGCAGAGTGAAGCGAACAGAAGA
>JANJGK010000001.1:34971463-34978963 GCA_039081455.1 Macrobrachium rosenbergii
CTCCTCTTCCCTCTTGACTTATCCCCTTATTAGCCCAAAAAAAGGTGCAAAAATAGTACATAACTATACAATTAATCTTGCACATAATATTAAAATAAAAGTTGACTAACACAAACAAAAAGTTGGGCTTTGATAATAATTATTGTTATAAAATATCATTACTATTATTATTTATTTTTCTATCTCAGTCATCCTATTCGACTGGGTGGTATTTATGGTGTGGGGTTCCGGGTTGCATCCTGCCTCCTTAGGAGTTCATCACTTTTCTCATTATGTGCGCTGTTTCTAGTAGCACACTCTTCTGCATGAGTCCTTTCCCAGGAGGTGCAATATGAAAGACGAGACCATTATTATTATTATTATTATTATTATTATAGAGAAGCAAGCCTTAAAAACCGTGGAAGACGGTGCATAGGAAAATGCCAACGAGCTCCCGCGACTTTTCTGCTGTGGAGAAGGAAAGGCGAGTTTTCGGAGACACTACGAGTGCCTTTTACTTTTTACCATTACGTCCTGGACACTCGCTTATTTAAGGCTGGATAATGATAAATATTATTTTACTATAATGATTATTATGACACAGATTCTAATGGAATACGGCCAAGGGTAATTGACTAGCAAGGCAATGTGCCATAAAACGATTGCACGTATGATAAAAGAGCAACGCGGGGAGAGAAGAATAACAAATAAAAAAAGATTCAAAAAAGATAGCGGTTAAATAATAGAGATACTTATGTAAAAGGACTTGAAAGATTTATATTTGCAGTCATTCGTCGGATGTGTTTTCCTTTGCTTTGCTAAAATGGATTGGAATTGTTTGTAACTTGAAATAACTGACAGAAAACTTGTAGAATAAACAGATGGAATTAATTTGAGAATATAGTTGGAAAATAAATCGCATTACAGGCATAACAAAATGAATGATTAAAGTAGCTGTGATTATGCACAGAGCAACGGAAAAAGTCAGGAGCAGAATAAAAAAAAACTTATATCGTTTGTGTGAGCAAACAAAAACAAAAAAAATCTCAGAAGATAATTGTTAAACGAATCCTGAAGCTCCAAAGTGGGAAAAGGTTGGCGCTTACATATCTCCTGTTAGGAACCAATTATTTGCATTTACCCTTAAATCTCAGTGGCCTTGCTGTGAAATTAGCGATAACCCTATCGTTAGTTATGAATGTATAGATTGTTTTAAAACTACGAAGTTAGCTTTTCCTGCATTCTCATGTCTTCTGACTCACAGCTTCAAGTTCCTCGTTGGACGAGTCGATACCGTTCTCGGCTAGCCCTTTGCTGGGCCTGCGTTCGATACCCCGACCGGCCAGTGCAGAATTAGAGGAATTAATTTCTGGTGATAGAAATTCATTTCTCGGTATAATGTGGTTCGGGTTCCACAATAAGCTGTAGGTCCCGTTGCTAGGTAACCAATTGGTTCTATAGCCACGTAAAGCAAGTCTAATCCTTCGGGCCAGCTCTAGGAGAGCTGTTAATCAGCCCAGTGGTCTGGTTAAACTAAGATATAATATCTTAACTCGCAGCTTCATTAATGAACATTTTGATCGACAAATCAATACCAAAGCTGCCTTAATGCGAGAATGTATATGACTGCATCCGCCAAGGAAGTGGTTGTTGGGCATTCTGTGAGTAAACAACATGAAAGGGCTGCTGCTGCTGCTGACGGATTACAGCGAAATTTCGTGGAAAGTGGGGAGGGAGGAAGGGGAAGGGGAAGCGGTGGGAAAACAGTCGACAAATTGTTTCGATTTTGAGATCAGTATGGACCCAGGCGCAGATCCAATATGATCTTTTGCCGCAGGTGGATGAACTTGTTTTCTGTGGGTCTCCATATGTCTTTGTACCGACCGTATAGAAAAGTTAAGTATACTTTAGTTTTACCAGACCACCAAGCTGATTAACAGCTCTCCTATAGCTGGCCCGAAGGATAGACTTATCTTACGTGGCTAAGAACCAACTGGTTACTTAGCAACGGGACCTACAGCTTATTGTGGAATCCGAACCACATTATAGCGAGAAATGAATTTCTATCACCAGAAATAAATTCCTCTAACTTTTCATCAGCCGGCCGGAGACTCGAACGCGGGCCTTAGCGAGTGCTGGTCCACAGCTCTACCGACTTTCCCAACGAAGAGCTAACCGACCTTATAGAACTTCCATGATGATGTCCATCCCTATCCAGTCTACATTGCAGAAAGTAGAACATGATGCCTATCATATGCTTTCCAAGTATTAAGGAACCTTAACTATAATGTTTATCATTACCAGTCCGTGTCTTATGGAACTGTGATCATATGAATGTTAGTGATTGTCGTTGCCTCACAGAAACTTTACTGTCATGCCCGTCGCCGACAGTCCTTGCTTTATCCAGCCTAGATTATGATGACTCGTGTTATATGCCCTTGCTTGTGAAACTTTAATGATGATGCGAGCCCTTAACTGGCCTTGCTTCAGTGATGCTTCATGAAGATGCCTCACGCTGCGTCTCCTTGCCTTTTGAAGCATTGATTGCAATTGCTGTTGCTATCAGTCCTTGACTTATGAAGCTCCAGTTGTAATGCTTGCTGTGACACGTTCTTGCAGTATTGAGTATTTAGTGAAATTGTCTATCATTACATCTCATTGCCTTAGGGAACGCTCATGATAATGACTGTCATTATTTTGCACTTCACCTCCATCTCAACTGCCA
Organism: Macrobrachium rosenbergii; assembly: GCA_039081455.1. Taxonomy (NCBI): domain Eukaryota; kingdom Metazoa; phylum Arthropoda; class Malacostraca; order Decapoda; family Palaemonidae; genus Macrobrachium; species Macrobrachium rosenbergii. The sequence goes on from JANJGK010000001.1 coordinate 34,974,168, forward strand.
GAAATGACTTCTCTTTTTCTTAAGGATAATGTTGCTAGTTGTTGTCCGTGCGTGCTTTACTGAATCTCTGCTTTCTTGCTTTGATCACCTTTCTTGCTGGCTGAAAATTTAGATATGATGTGATGCCTGCACGCACATGCCCTTCACTTATGTAACGATGATTATCACGCCTAAAGAAATTTTAATAAGCAATAACATTGAAGTTCTCGTCTCGGTGTGAATCGGCCGAAATCCGGTGGACTATCAAAATTTCTGTTTCTTTTACAGGTCTTTTAAGGAAAGTATTAAACTGTTAGACTACTGAAAAGCAGAAATATAATTCCTAACGTTAACAGCCCCGAAGCCTTCTCTCATATAAGCTTAGTACAGTACCAATGCCTTTCATTACTTAACATTTCCTTATGAAGTCTTTATTCTAATTTTTGGCAATTGATACCTAATTATAATATTTGTGGTTTCCCATCTTTGCCGACCAGAAACCTTTTATTTGGCCTGTCTCATATTGTCCCTGCCGTAGGTATCCTAGACCATAATGCCTATTATTACCCTTTTTTTGACTGATTAAACCGTTCAGCATAATGCTCGTCATTACCTGCCCTTACCTTACGGAACCTTGATTATATTGCTGCTGTTGTGTTCTTGCCATATATTACATTGATTTACAGCTTATCGCTACCTGTCCAGCACTTTGTGCCCAACACTGCAATGCCTTCATCACTTGTCTTTGCTCTGTGAAACCTTAATCATGATGTCTTACCTGCGCGCCTTCGCTTCGTGGAACCTGCGTTCTAATGCTTTCCTTTCCTCTCAATACTTTCGGAATCTTCTTCACAATGATGTGCCTTCCTCACCTTCTGATCATGCCACCTGACAACTGTCTTTGATTATAATGACTATAATTATAGCATCTGTTATTTCTGTGGAGGAGCATTCATCAAGATAGCTGCTACTGTAGCCCTTTTTGTAACGCCTCTCATTACCTATCCATCCTCCCATGTGAAGATCTACTTTTAAACATCTCCATTAATCCCATGAATTGAGAAACTGGTTTTTTTCACTGCCAAGATCGATGTGGCAGGAAACCTTGTCTTTAGCTAGCCAAGGTCCTTGGAGGAGAAAGACAAGGCGTGAAATAGTATCTATGGATACCGATGTATTATGTGCCTTGCTTTATCTGACTTCCATTGGTGTTTTTATGCGTCAGTCATTAGTTTTGTGATTTGAAACTCTGCAGTCTTTCAGTTTCTTTCCGTCGTCCTCTCCTTTTCCTCAAATGGGCGTTTTATTCTGTCAGAGCTTCTTTTATAGGTCAGTGACCTTTCAAACTTGTTCCATACGACTAGTCATCCTTGTCAAATAATAATAATAATAATTAGACAACTAATTGAGATTAGTTGGTCCCACTATCTAAGAAACTGCGCCATTTTCATCAATCGAACCTTCGACGTGATAACATTGGTATGTGTTATCATCTTTATTTTCTGAATTCTTGCTTCCGTTTCCTTCTAGTTACAGCTTCTCTGTATGCGCTGCCTCTACTTTCTGCAATTGCAATGTGTCTAAGCTCAAACAGAGTTTATTATTGCAATTAGTAGTAGTAGCATAGATAGTATTACTTACCGATTCATTTGATTACTCGACTGTAGCTGATAAAAACATATCAGAAGTACTTGAGTGGGTCAAGAAGGTGCTGAAAGTACTTTTTCACTGCTGTTCTCGCTATTGTAAATTTGCCTTCTGACCGGAGGCACAATGATATTTGAAAATTTGTTGTAGCACCTTCTAACATACAAAGACCCCTGAAAATACATGATTTTAGTGGAACTACTTGAGATATGTCAGTGTGAGGTTTGATTGCAAATAATAATAATAATAATAATAATAATAATAATAATAATAATAATAATAATAATAATAATAACTGACATATTGTCCAACTTAGAATTAATGGTTAAATGTGAGCAGCTATCAATGGGTTACCTCCTTTTCAGATTTGAATATGAATGTTAATACACTTAATTAAAACTATGCATATTATGAAAATAAAAATACCAGGCCAATAAGTCGTTTGCTAAATATCAAATATCCAGTTTCCTCTGATTCACTAATGTGACAACAAGGTTTTTCTTCACCACGTTCTACCCAAGTCTTTCCGTCTCTCTCTTTCTGTTATTTTTTTCTTTTCTTTTCTTTCTGAGACAAGGAGGAAACCTTAGGATGACATTAAGCAGTTCAACGTTAAGAACTTTAGGCGGTTTAAAGCGATATTCTGAAAATCCTTCCGTCATAATTATGACGTTTCTCGTTCCAAACATGAGTGAGTGGGAACGTGTATGTGAATCTCTTAGCCAATGGGAATCGTTTGAGGAAGAAGAAACTCCACCCCTTTCTCCTATCTAACCAATCGCGATTTTCATTGTTCATGGGTCCGTTCGAATACCTTGATCATATATCTAGGAAAGTGAATGCATCTAGGTTCTTAAAAGTTACAAATAAATTATACTTTTATGTTGTGCAAAAAAAAATATGTTTTGGCATAATCTTTCAACGGAGGAAAGTAAGAGGTGATAGGTATCGTACAAATATGCATCCGAAGTCGCAGCCAAAGTATAGAATTACCAGTACTCGAACGACGGAGCAGATGTTTCGAGAACTGGCGGTAGGGAGAAGCAAGTGCATCCCCCAGCGTTAGGCTTAGCACGCGTCTGTGTTTATCTAAGGGGAATTCTCTGCACCTGTCTTTTTATTGTCAAGACTTCATAAATCAGAGCCGAAATATTAGTATTCGTTGCATTATTCATGAGATTAACCACAGCAGTGGAGGCGATGACTTCGGTAGTCACTGCGGCCGAAGGATTTATGGCCTAGGTTTTGTGACTCGTACCGTAATTAGTATTTAAATTCTCTCTCTCTCTCTCTCTCTCTCTCTCTCTCTCTCTCTCTCTCTCTCTCTCAATAATCTAACAAAATTAAAATGATTGTGACAATGTCCGAAGGAGAATAAAGCCTGCAGAGGCAGTGAAATGGTAAATTCATAACAGATGGAAGACAACGGGGTAATTGATAATATTAATAATATAATAATGAGCTGTATTTCAACTAATGATCAAATACCAATACTGAATATAAATGCAAGGAGAAAGCATAAATCATTAACGCTACTGTGCAACTATATATAATATATACATGCATATATATATATATATATATATATATATATATATATATATATATATATATATATTATATACTATATATATATATATATATATATATATATATATATATATATATATATATATATATATATATATATATTGTGTGTAGTGTGTGTGTGTGTGTGTGTGTGTGTGCAGCGAGGTCCAAACGTAAGCTTGGCTTAAGCTTAATCTTCCGTATCTGCAAAAGAGGAAGGAGATAAGCATGAAAATAATTGTGAGCATCTGGACAAAGTATCAGGTTTTCACAGTCACACTTTTCTAAGTCCTCGCTAAACAAACGAAGACTAAATTTTTTTGTAATTCCTTGGTTTACATAAAGATCAAAATTCTTGACATTTTTCTTTCATTTCTTGTTAGTGCGCGGTCAGTTCTTTTTTTCATTTCTGTCTTGAAAAACTGTTGGCATTGTTGTTAATTACTGTTAGTGTATTACTTGTGACAGGTTTTGCTTTTACACAAATATTTCGTATAGCATGGTTAAATTGGCATTTATTGTTATTCTCCTCTGCATTTTCTTTATTTCGAGTGTTTTGTTTAATAATTCAGATTTTTTCCTTTTTGTAAAGAGAATAGAATATAGAATAGAATATAAAATTTAGGCCAAAGGCCAATAAGTCAATAGTAAAGAGCTTATTGTGAGCAGAAATTAATGAGTGGATGCAAGGTGCATAGGCCTACTCTTCTTGTCACCATCTGCCTCATTCACTTGAAGAGGTGCCTCCCGATGCTGTTTTCAAAACGGTTCGGGATGAAGCCTCAGAATTATGCGCTGGGTCACTAATTTGCTTATTTTATATTTCTTTTATTGTCTGGTCGCTTATTTTTATTTAGAGGGGAAGATTGTCGAATTTTAATTCATTCTCTTCATACTCCAAGTGAATTTGTTTTTTTTTACCTGTGTCTTTTGTTTTTGCCGCAAGCACGCTTGAAGCTTTTCTATACTGATATTAGCTGACTATAATGCACTGTTTTTGTGCAAGTGAATATTAGGGTCTGGAATGACCGCTATTTTTATTTTTTTTAGTTATGGTTATTTACGTTTTACTAGAGGCAGACTCTTGGGTTGTCTTGAACCTTTTCAAATTTCAAGTGTTACCTCCTTCATAAATAATTCATGATTACATCTGTATTGTTATCTTTGACTGCAGGGAAATTTCATCCTCTTTTGCAGCGAATTTAAAACCATTTAATATTGCAACTATATTGTAATTAATATGCTTTAATGATTATTATTTTCTTCTACCGTATTCTGATATCTTCCCAAGTTTATCATCCACAGTTGGTACCAAAATTTAGGATTTTCATGAGTTGTTTATAATAGTTCAGCCAAAGTCCAATACGTGATATAAAGGGGTTTGCCGGCATTATTTTTTCCACATCCATTAAAACCTGATGATATCATTATAGTGATGTCTGCCGCTGACGCAGCTGTTTCAGTTGCCTTCTGTGATCGTTGAGCTGGGCTCAAACACATCGATATTATTATCATTATCATTTCCCAACCTGCAGTCAGCGGCAAAGCCGCCTGTCTCGCATTCTGCTTCTCTCTCCTCTCCTGGTTTTATTCGGGCCAGT
>JANJGK010000001.1:34988963-34991463 GCA_039081455.1 Macrobrachium rosenbergii
TATTGGCAGGATTCTCTATGTACTCGACTCTGAGATGCGATGTGACTGTCTGAAATGAGCTCCGTCGAACCAAGGTAGAGTCATTGCAAATCATGTCTGCAGGGCAGCTGCTCGTCTCCTTCCAAGTCATGGAAAGATGGATTCGAAACTCTCCATCAGCAGTCTTTTTCCCTCACATCTCTGCCTCCATATCGAAGGTGGTCTAACACTACGTGTCTGTTTGTCTGTGGGCCTGTATGTCTGTCTCTCCACATGATCTCACTAGTCAACAGAGGGATTTCAGTGAAATTATCCGGAACGGTGGACTGTGGGCTTAGAGAGAGCTGACAGGTTTTAAGATGGATCCGGGTTTGGACCTGGATTTGGATCCAAGATTATTTTTTTGGCGTTGGTTGAGGTGTGTGTGTGTGTGTGTGTGTGTGTGTGTGTGTGTGTGTGTGTGTGTGTGTGTGTGTGTGTGTGTGTGCTTTCTACACTTTCTAGTCTTTGTTCACTTCTTCCATCTTTTCTTTCTCCTCCTATTCTAATGGAACGGAATCAGAATTTTTATTATTCACTAATGATCTTGAATATCTTAATAACTTTATATACAATAAAGTTAAAGAAGGATTTGCAGAATATGATGGATCAAATAACCAGCTTTTCATTTGTTTTGTAGAAATCGGCGGTTTGTCTCATCTTGCGTTGGTAACGAAAGTGAACACATATCCAGGATCCATCTGCATCTAGATCCAGAGCCATATCAAAATATGACAACCATGGCCTACAGACCATCCACCACAAAGTTTCCTTGAATTTCATCAGTGACTTTTTGAACGAAAAATTTGGGTCCCAATCTACAGTAGACCCTGAAAACCCTCAAAATCCAATCTAGATCTGGAACAATTTCAAAACATAATCAACTCTTCTACGAAGGTTAGCTTAAGCCCCCTACCCCGACCTCCCCTCTTAATCAAATTCCAAAGATCGGTTTGTGGAAAACCAGACCGGCAGTGGAACAAACAGACAAAAAAAAAAAAAAATGATAAAAATAAAAAAATAATAAAATAAAAAAGGCTGAATACAATACCCGTTTCAAAATTTGCTGGTGGAGATAACATTTTGATTTATTATCCCTTAAAGAGGAAAAGACACTACTGACTCTGATTACTGGCCATGAACTGCATTACTGAAGGTGATTCCAATCAATTCTTATTGAGCAGTGAAAGTTGAAGTTGAAAGAAAATATGAACTCTCTCTCTCTCTCTCCTAGCATTCGTTAGGCCTGAGTGCGACTCTCCGGCCGGCTGATGAAGAGTTAGAGGAATTAATTTCTGATGATAGAAATTAATTTCTCGCTATAATGTGGTTCGGATTCCACAATAAGCTGTAGGTCCCGTTGCTAAGTAACTAATTGGTTCTTAGCCACGTTAAATAAGTCTAATCCTTCGGGCCAGCCCTAGGAGAGCTGTTAATCAGCTCAGTGGTCTGGTAAAACTAAGATATACTTAACTTTCTCTCTCTCTCTCTCTCTCTCTCTTTCTCTCTCTCTCTCTCTAAACTGTAGGTCAACTACGTAAAAAAATAGAAAAACCGAAACGAAAATCCATTCGTTAATAGTTAGGTTTACCTATTTAAAATTTGTTACAGTTTGGCATTTAACAAAGAAAAGAACCTGTATGCTAAGTTTGTTGCAATAAGGAAGTAGTCATATAAAATTCTGAAACCGTTCATACATTCATCTCCACCTGTACACACAAAGGCCATTTCACAGTGAAATCAGTTACTAAATCATAATATTGATAAATTTTAAAAGTTAAAGCAACGTTAAAGAAGAAGTATTTTACTCAAATCATCGTTTCTTTGGGAGTTATTGAAGCACCAGTTTCGTATTCCTTCAGGCTGTTTTATATCTAAATATTTATCTGTTCATAAATGAACCGTACTTAATTGAATGATTTATTTATTCACGTTTCCGGGTCTGGAGTAAGTATGCCATTAGGTCACCATTCCATTTACTCCTGGAGCTCAAAGGAAAACCTTGGGTCGGTACAGGGAACCCATTGACAAAAGCTACAATAGTAATAATTATGCAAATAATGGGAGCCGAGATTTAGGGTAGGCTAGGTATAAGGTTGTTATGGGGTGTGTCGCTCTCCCGCCAAGACTCAGGGAAGAACACTGAGACGGAGAGAGAGAGAGAGAGAGAGAGAGAGAGAGAGAGAGAGAGAGAGAGAGATGCCCCCCGCTTCGATATTAACACGTGCGATTGGCCCCAACAGCAGCACTTGGGACGGATATCATTACAGCTTTGGGGTTGTCAGCCCACCGTCTATCAACCCCCGCCCCCTCCTCTCTCTCTCTCTCTCTCTCTCTCTCTCTCTCTCTCTCTCTTGCAGAAATTTTCAATTTTTGATGAAAACCTATATTGAACTTAATAAATACAGTGTATGTCTCCCCTCAAAATTTGTATGATTCTTAACAAGGTCATTCATAGCCTGCATCAAAGAAAATATAAACT
>JANJGK010000001.1:34996463-35008963 GCA_039081455.1 Macrobrachium rosenbergii
AAATAACAGTTAGAAAACAGAATTCCAAACCTGTTTTTCTACTTGGTGACCTGTTCAGCTACTTAATTAATGATCATAATAGATGAAAGGAAACCAGGTTACTGACGTTTCAATATGTCAAGATTACCAGTGACTTCATTCAAGAAAATGACTGATGTTTGAAGGGTTGTTCCTAATCTATGGGCGCTGCATTATGTTATTGGAACAAAGAGAAAGGATGCGAATCATTGTTTTTCAAAAACTACTTTCAATTTCATTCGGAGTCATTTTATTTTCGAAAAATCTGCCAAAAACTTGTGCCCCGTCTGCCGGTGCAGCATCATTTCCCGATCTGAAGAGGCTTTGGGGAAAGAGGAGGAAATAAGCCGTGACAGAATCGTTATGAATAGAATTTTCAGTTAAGAGTGAGAATGAAGGCTCTGAATCTGGCCAACAAAAACCCCAGGAAGAGAGAAGAAGAAGCTAAGCGTGGTTGATGTTATGCGGTGTCGGAGCTCTTGTAGCGAGATCCGATCCTCCGAGGAGGGCCAACTTCTGCACGCGCCCAGTGCTTTATGCTTAAGAGATTCCATTTCGCTGCCGGATTGTCATTTGTTTTTTCTATTTTGAGCCGTCTTCCAAAGCTCCTATATCTCCTTTTTATATCCTAAATGCTTCTTTATGTTCCTTGGGGTCTCGAATGGCGAAAGGACGTCAGTTATGTGGTCTAATTGTTGGAGAATTAAGAGGCAAACCACCCAGATGGCAAGAGCGTATTGGAACGTGGGTATTGTCTTAGTATTGTGTATGGCCCATTTGACACACAACACCACACTTACTGCCGTTAAGACAGCGAAAAGTTTGATGGATTTAATGACGTAAACCCCGCAGATTTAGACTCAGAGAGAGAGAGAGAGAGAGAGAGAGAGTATTAATTAAAGAAATTTGAATATGCATATCATCAATGATTGTGTTAACCTGCCACAAGCGAAAGGAGAGAGAGAGAGAGAGAGAGAGAGAGAGAGAGAGAGAGAAACCGCATACCTATTTTTCTTTACTGTGTATAACAACCACAGTTTAAAGGTGATTTAGAATTGCCGTCGTCCAACCCAGAAGCAGCATCTAACACACTAGGCCTCCACATAGGTTTGCCGTCTCGGACCTCACTTATATTAAGCATCATGTTTGACAATATGGGTTTGCTATCATTTAATATCGCTTGAGAAGAACAAGCTGGGAATACTGACCGATTTCCTGCAATTGTGAACACATGACTTTTGATACTGTGAGCAATAACAGTCACAGATTTCACGGATTTATAAATAAAAGCGATTTTAATCAGTTCAAAACTGTCCTCTAAATCTCAGTCTTCTGTTGCTGTGCGCAGATTATTATGCCTTTAAGTTAGGTTCATATTAGTTTTACCAGACCACTGAGCTGATTAACAGCTCTCGTAGGGAGGGCTGGTCCGAAGGATTAGACTTATTTTACGTGGCTAAGAACCAGTTGGTTACCTATAGCAACGGGACCTACAGCTTATTGTGGAATCCGAACCACATTATACCGAGAAATGAATTTTTATCACCAGAAATAAATTCCTCCAATTCTTCATTAGCCGGGCGGAGACTCGAACTCGGGCCTAGAGAGTGCTAGGCGATAACGGAGAACTATTATGCCTTTGGTTCCGTTCCTTTCTCTGCCTGTCTGTTGTCAGCAAGACAGCAAGCAAAATTGCCTGAGGATTCTCACGAAAAATCGACCACAGGTGGGCCTCGTGATTGGCATAAGTAATCAGATTTTGGGAGAGGTCCGGATCTAGATATGGGGCCTTTGTTGGGGTAGGGGGTTGGATTGCTCTGCCTTAGAGGAGGTTTGCGGTCGCCGAACGCTTTCGTCATGATTTGGCCAATGGGATGACCAGCCGTGGCAGTTGTTGTATACCGTCAGTTTACTGTCGTAACGGATAGGCCTAGTACCTGAAAGAGACGGTTCTAATTTTCATAGCAAAATGATGGCAATATAAAGAAGGTAGAGAGGGCAAGTCACAACCATGGGAACATCATATACCGCCCCCCATCAAAGGTCTCTCCATGGTAGGTTGATTAGTATACACACGCACACACACACATATATGTATAATATATATATACACACACACACACACACACACACACACACACACATATATATATATATATATATATATATATATATATATATATATATATATATATATATATATGTGAGCCAGTGGTGAGAAAGGCTGGAAGCCGGCCAATCTAAATGGGGAGAGTCAAGTCCATCCTACTCATCATCAAGCCTTGACTTTTAATCAGTCTAGTCGACTGAAATTCCAAGCTCTGTAAATCAGTCTCAGAGTATATGATGTAAAAAGAGGACCCGAAACACGATCAAACCTGACACTGCAGAGCAAAGCACGACGGCGCTCCCGCTCTATAAGCGAAGACAAAGTCTGATTAAGTGGGCTGTTGTTGAGTTTTTATTTTCTTTTTAGACCATCTTTAACATACATTTTCTGAAAATCGTAAATACATTTTCAGCCACTTTTTTCCATTTACAAATCAACTTTGGAACTGTTTCCATGGTTCGTCTGTTCTAGCCCTGAAGAGGCAGGTCTGCGATCTTACGGAATGAAGACATTCTTTTTTCTTCCTCGCTATTTTCTCTTGTCCTCTTCAAGCCTGGGCTACGTAGGGGAACAGGATGCATGTCTACAAGCCTCTGCATCTAAAACAAGGAAAAAAAAAGAAAAACAGCATAGGTGCATCCGTGTACCCTGGCTCTTTGGATGAATAAGTCCTGTTCCTTATTTTCTTCAGGAAAATACCAGAGGGCCTCAGATATCGCTGGCACAGGGAGAAAGGGCTGACGTCGCATCTAACAATAAACAGTTTGTCCCCTTTATCAGGTGGACACTCATTTATGTCGCCTTCCTTTGTGGGGTGGCGGGTGGGGGGGTGGGAGCACGAGGGGATTGCCTCAGTGCCTACTCATTCTCCCAGTGTAAGGAGAGGATTGGCTATAGCATTAACGTCCCCGTCCCACAATATCACGGACTGAAACACGAAAACAAAGAAATGTTTAAAAAATAATAAGATGTTTAACAACCAAACAAAAAAGATAAATGCAACTCATTAAGAGAGAAATGATTAGCTATCTGTATCTTCCCTTCCACTTTCGAGCGTATACGCACGCGTGGTGGCGCGCGCACATACACTCACACACACACACACACACACACACACACGCACGCGCGCGCGCGCGCCCCACCATGTTATAAATTTGTTCAGAATTAATTTTATTTCTAGTCGTTCAGAAGATTTGGCCTTAAGACAAAACTGCTTTTGTTGCTGTGTCTGCTTGATATGCATTTCAATACTCGTTCACTATTCTGTGTAAACTGCTTTGCAAGGATAATTTATTTGCAGGATTATTCTTTATAAACAGTCCTACATTTGAATAATAATAATAATAATAATAATAATAATAATTATAATAATAATAATAAATGTTTCATTATTCATATATGAAGAGCTGTGACCGTGAAGAAAATGCTCCTGTTCATTTCCCTTTTACTAGAAAAACAAAATTAAAAAATTATTTTCAAAAAGTATATTTTCCTCCAAAGACAAAATGAATGAGTGAATGGACATAAAGAAATAAGAAACAAAAAAAAAATGTCCTTAAATCATACGGGAGCATTTATTACCTCGGCTGAGAGATATCTCCAATTTGGGCTTTCTTTCTACATGGGCCGTAAAATCATATTCACATGCCTTTTTTACACAACGGGACTACTAACCTTTCAGGCCCAAGCGACAACAGAAGTCCCGCCTCTCTCTCTCTCTCTCTCTCTCTCTCTCTCTCTCTCTCTCTCTCTCTCTCTCTCTCTCTCTCTCTCTCTTCAATTTTTGGTCTGCCGGGAACAAATACAGTAGAAGAAAAGAACTCGAGTAAAAATCTCTTTCTCTATCTCTCTCATTCTTTTGCTGTGGCCCTATAATCTTCCCTGAAAAGGCTCCTTTGATGTAACTCCTCGTTGATCTGTCTTCTTTTGCGTTTGCCTGCAGTCTCCCTGGCTTCTGCTGATTTCAGTAGGGGATGACACTTACAGTGCATGTGTGGGGGATTTGTCTACATATATTTTTCTTGAGCGTGATTGTTTAGAATCAAGTTTTGAATTGACACACATCTTTGTTCGTTAAAAAGTACTTTCCAGTGCCGAAGACGTTATGCTACGACACCAGCACGCGATACAAGTCAAGCCTTATTTATAGTGTAAAGGGTACCCGACATCATAACGACCTGTTTCCTTTGTGCCAAACTGTTAAGGCTGGCTCTAAATGTCAGTAACGCTTGGTATTTGGAAAAGGTTATGGCGGGAGCAATTAACTCAGTCCTCCACTTTTTTGCTTACTTGCATGGCAATTTATATGATATAAATGAATCCGTCAGTATATCTACCTTCATCCCCCTTCTCTCTCTCTCTCTCTCACTCCTGTAGGGAACTTTCACGAAAAGAACTGAATGGGCTTATGGTTATCGCTTTTTGTTTTTTGTAATACTGTACGTCTGTCCTAAACGTGTCCCCTCTTTCGTTTCACGGACCATGAATGTGGGACATTTTTAAGTTCTTTATTTGGCTAAAGTAATACGACTTCCAAGTCGTTTCATTTTTAACCACGGCTCAGAGGTTCAACCTCAATACTGTGAAAAAAGTCGAATATAATAAAGAATTGATTCTGCTCTATTCAAAATTATTATTCTCCCCTTTGAAATGCTGCTTTTCTTGTTAATGCATCTGTACTAGCGAAATAAAATGTTCGAGTCTAGGTAAGGCATAATTTTCTTCTTCCTACTGAAAAACGCATTCACATTATCATTTCGAGAGGAATAAAGGCTGGGGGGAGAGAGAGAGAGAGAGAGAGAGAGAGAGAGAGAGAGAGAGAGAGAGAGAGAGAGAGAGAGATTATGGCTACTAAAACTAGCGTCACAACATCTAGGTTATTCACGCCGTAATAAATTAGAATATAAAACTCAAAATTAAATAAACAAATAAATTTAAATAGAGTTTCATATGACAAATCTAGAGACAAAAATGTACAGCATATATATATATATATATATATATATATATATATATATATATATATATATATATATATATATATATATATATATATATATATATATATATATATATATATATATAATCATATCTATTCACATATACAGTGGTACCTTGACTTACGAGTTTAATTCGTTCCGTGACCGAGCTCGTAATTCAATTTGCTCGTAATTATATCGAATTTCCCCATTAAAATGAATGGAAATACTATTAATCCGTTCCAGCTTCCAAAAAACACACAAATATTTGTCGTTACGTGTTTTTAAATAAGGAAAATGTACTTTATAAATAACAAATAATGTATAAAAAAATAATAATACATAATAAAAGTGAATGCAAAGAAATAAATTGGTTTTATTAAGTGTACTTTACCTTGAAAATCACACGAAGACGCTGGCGGAGGTGGAGCACCGAGTCGAGCGGGCTGGTGAGTTTCTCAGCATAGGGTCTCAGTGGGTATTGAGGGTGGTGGCAGGAGGCAGGAGATTGGCGGAGGTGGTTTTTTCATGTCATTCTCTATCGCTAACTCAACTTACTCGCTAAACACTTAATGCTACATTGCTAAATTTAACTTAGACACTGCGTATGCTACACTTTATCACTAAACTTAATTACTACTTTTTTTATTTTTAATCTTGTTCTTCACTGACTTTTGCCTTTTCCAACACACTTTCCTCGCTTTCATGTGCAGGGTGTTTCACTAAAAACCTGTCCAAGGAGGTTTGTTTCTTCCAGTATTTCAAAATTTTTCTAAAACAAGCTAGGTAAGTGTCGTTAAACAGCTCTGACACATGACCTGTTGCAACTTTTTCAGGGTGTTTCTTTTCAATAAACATCACAATTTTCTCCCACATTCCCAACACTTCCTTAATTCCACTTGCAGCAGGCTCCTCCAACACTTGCTCCACCTCCTCCTCCTCCTCCAAAACCTGTAAAGCCTCCTTACACTGCTGCTGCTGTAGCTCCTTTAATTCCTCCATTGTTAGTTCTTCGTTGTGCTCCTCAACGAGGTCATCAACGTCTTCTTCATCCACTTCCAGGCCCATGGATTTTCTAAGGGCCACAATATTCTCCACCACTAGTTCTTCAGGTTCGAATCCTTCGAAGTCCCGTTTGGACACAACCTCAGGTCACAGCTTCTTCCATGCAGAGTTTAAGGTCCTCCTTGTAACACCCTGCCAGGCCATGTCGATAATTTTGAGGCAGGTCACAATATTATAGTGATCCTTCCAGAACTCTCGAAGGGTGAGGTTTGTGTTCTCTGTAACCTCAAAGCATCGCTTGAACAGGTGTTTGATAAAGAGCTTTTTGAAATTTGAAATCACCTGCTGGTCCATGGGCAGCAGGATAGGGGTGGTGTTGGGTGGAAGGGAGCATTGTCGAGAATGAGAAGGGCTTTCAGGGATAAATTATTTGTGGTGAGGTAATTCTTGATGGTAGGAGCAATGACCACGTTTACATACTGGATGAAGACATCCCTGGTATTCCACGCCTTTGAGCTTGCCCTCCACATAACCTGAAGATTTCTTTGGTTATCTTGTGGAACTGTTAGCCTAACCTTCATAGGTTTGTAACCTGGCAAGCTCTTCTCCTCTGCTGTTGTATAGGTCCTCTTCAGTATCTTTTTTCGGAAGAGTTCTGTCTTGTCACAGTTGAAGATTGCTGGGTGACGTATCCTTCTGCTTCTACCAGTTCGGCAAAACTTTTGACAAACTCCTCAGCTGCCTTCACATTAGATATTGCTGCCTCACCATGCCTGAAAATGGAGTGAGTGCCGGTCCTCTTTTTAAAATTATCAAACCAGCCCTGACTGGCTTTGAATGACTTTTCCGGTGCCTTGTCCATCGATGTTCCCAGCATCTTCTGCACCAAATCCCCATAAATGTCTCGTGCCTTCTCACAGACGAGGCTCTCCATCACGGTATCACCTGCGAGCTGCTCCTCATTCAGCCACACCTACAACAACCTCTTCATCTCTTCATGGGCAGAGGTCTAGAGCTTTGAAATAATCTTAATGCCCTTGGCTGGTGTTATAGGCTTTATCAACTCCTGCTTCAAAATCATACAGATCATAGAAATAGTCTGGTAGTACTGCTTCACCAAGTCCATAACACGCACACCTTGATCATGTTTTTCTATGATTTTGCGCTTAATATCCAGGATAATCGGCCTTTTCTTCTTCTCAGCACTGGTCTTAACACTCACTTTCTTAGGACACGTGGTGAAACTAAGAAATGTTCCAAAATATAGGGGCACAGCAAGAAAACAAAGTGAGAAATGCTACGAGATGCTGCAGAGATGCTTGCACTGGAATGTAACCACGTGAAGTGAATGAGAGCACTAGGCTTGGGAGGCTTTGTGAACTAGCTGGCAATGGCGGATGCACTGGGAGATGGTGGAATCTCCCATGCTTGCTGGCTTGTAGCTCAAATCTCGGCTAGCTTCTCAAAGCAAAAAATTCCTTGTGCAGTGGCTCGTATCTCAGAAAATTTGTATGATGGTTCACTCGCAAGTTAAGTTTCAACTGTACTATCTGTACATACACACTGCATATGCATACGATTTAAAATTTGTTGAGGAGGCCCGCCTCCCTGATAAAGATACATAACTGCTCTATATTACAATTCTCACCAAAAATTGTAGCGAGGATAAAATGTCCTCTGTCATATCTGTAGCCAAGGGCACAATACAATAATTGCAGAATGGAGGATTTTCACCTGACATCAAGAACCCATGAGTGAGTCTTGCATGTCCAATCCTTAGCCTGCATAACATCGTTTCTTGTCTCCTTGGCATATAGGGAACCTAGGAGATACTGATGACGTAATGCTGCACATCTTTTGATTTGTTTCAGTTCCTTGCCAAAGGTTTTTCATTTTCTGACCAACAAGGGGATATACATCCCAATATAGTAGTAGGCATCTTCTTGGTTATGGGGAGGTGACTGCTGACTTAGCAAGTTGATCAGCTTGCTCATTCCCAAGAATCTCAACATGGGAAGGCACCCAGCAAAAATTTACTTCTTTTCACTAAAAGTACCCGTTCCAATATCTCCAAAATCAGTGGGTCTAACATACTGATTTAATACCCTCTCCTTTGCCTCTCTGAATGGGATCCATTCAGTTACCCTTAATGTCTGGATTTCTTTTTCCATGATGCACACATCACAATTCTGTGAAGACAATGGATGATTATCTCAACAATGTATACAGCTTTCCTCTTTATAACATACACCATGCTCTGGTTCACTACATTTAACACATGTGGCAGGCTTGCCTTGTAGCTTCTGCCTACAAGACCCTAGCATACGTCCATATTCTTGACAATAAAAAGAACACCTTGGTCTTGGGATATATTGCATAACCTTAAAACATAACCATGCTGCTTTTATCACATTAGGTAAGCGGGTCAAATTAAGTGTAATAATTAAATTGGAAAGTGGACCTCACGTTCTACTGATCTTCTTCTACCTCCTTTTAACTCTAATCACACTTTGATCTCCTAATTCTTCTACAAGTTTCTCCTCTGAGTATGTCATCAGTTGGGGTGCAAGCATCATTCCCTTGGTGTGATTCCAAAAAGCATGCACACAACAATCAACTTTAACTCCTCTGAGATGTGATAATGCTTTTAATCTTTCACTTTCTTTTTCTGAGGCTGATTCTACTGCCATTTTTCCTCGCCCTTCAGATGATATCTTAGGCTCTTGGCCACAACACTTTGCAATGTCTCTGTAGGCATTAAGAAGTCACAATTAGAATCTTTCAGGTTAAAGGTCAAATACTTATCAAGAGGGGTTTCATACATTCCTGTTCCTATTTCACATACATTTCTGGTCAATTTCCCTTTGCTCCATGCTGGAGCATACGGCTCCAGTGTATTCACCATACTAGAACAGTCCTTTGCCATGCCAGAAGTCATTGGGAGGTTTGATGTGGTGGCCATATAACCAATAACATAAATTTCATCCAGGATGAGGTTCCTCTCACCAGGGAGCCCAACAGGGGGAGGAGTAATACTGTTACCTACAGTGGTAACTGCCCTCGGATCTTCACCTGGATATATGCCATACCCTTAGTGCCATAGGGGTTATCAGTTCGTCGAGATCAGACCCAACTATGAGGGCATGGTTTAGCATAAAAATTTCCCCTAGCTCAACCACCTCTGGTACTCTAGTTCTATGGGTGGGGTGGCATGCAGTCCAACTCCACCCTCCTTCAAGTTAAAAGAGCAGTGGATCCTGTAATCGAATACCATGCAAAGGTTGTCAACAAAACAGGAAGAAGGGAAGGGGAAAATGTTCAGAAGGAGGAGTAAGAGTTATAGGTCACTATGTAGGGTTGAATCCACAGCAGAGAATGTAAGCGTAAAAGAGCATACACTCCCTGCAGTGGATCTCTAACCCCCCACCTCATCAAGGGGTTGGGAGCAGGGGGAAATTCCAGAGACAGACTGATACTGAATTCTGCGGGCTTCAATCTCAACTGATCTCAACACCTTAAGGTGCTAATCATTAGCTAGATCCAGTTGTACATGGCACAATACCTAGTGAAAGCATGGAACTATAGCCTCAAAAGTAGAAAGTGAAAAACTCTCACTATATCTAAAAAAAAGCAGAGAAACTTTGGTGTCTACAGGGGTACAGGTACTGAAAATTCCACTAGAATAGCACCCAGAGCAATACAGGTCAACCATCACTAATCCAGCATCAATGGGACCTGCAGGGTGTCAGATTAGTGATTATGCCAGATTACAAACTGGTTAGGTTAGAATACACTTAACCCAACAGTTAACCATCTCATCTCATACTACCTCTAAAATACCCTGTAAATCAGTACAAGTTGGTTAGTAAGGAAAACAGAAATATTAAATGAAAATCAAGTGAAATTTAAATGAAGCACAGGCAAAATAATTAGTACAGGTAATTCTGTTGACTTACACAAATATACCTGGTCTTATTTCACATATATTTCTGGTCACTCTCCCATTGCTCCGTGCTGGAGCATATGGTTCCAGTGTAATTACCCTAGAAGGTTTCTAGACTTTTCCTAACAGGTTGTCAGGGGAGGGTGCAGAGGTCGTCTTCTGTGCCATAACAGTCCAGGGGTACTCGATTCTTTATTGCTACTAGCCATAAAGATCGAATTATAGAAAAAAAGTCAAGTAAACCTGAAAACCTTAAAAAGACATCATCAGCCTTTTATGGGGTTTATTCTTCCGCCAATGGCACCAGCAGGAGCTGACTCCCAAATGTCCACCCCTACCCTACCCCACAGGGTAGTCCCAAGTGTAAGCCAAACCTGCTAGTTGGGACTAAGAGTATTACAAGAATGCAATCATCCCCACCATAATCATATTATGGGCAAACTGGACAGAATGCTGAGAGTCCTATCCGCAGAACCAGACAACCCCTAGAGTCCATGACCCAGCCCTGCAGAATAGTTCCGCCTTTGAGCTATCAGTGATATCTGTCAGGTCCAAACATTATTGGGTAGTTGATGATCCTACCACAGTTGCCACTATTAGCTTCAGATATAAACCCAGGATCCAGCTATGATACCTTTTCGTATTTATCAGGTCCATAAATTCTATTGAAAGTGGAAAGTTCCACAAAAATGAACCCAAACTAATATATAGTGGTATTTAGGACTCTTGGACTCGAACCCAAGAACAAATTCCAGGGGTTTGAGAGCCCCGTCACCACGTCAAGGAGGTTCCAAGGAGAGAGAGAGAGAGAGAGAGAGAGAGAGAGGGGGGGGTGTGTGGGAGGAAGGGGGGAGTAGGGAAAAGATGTCTTTCAGTATTTGATCTATAAACCTGGTATTTCGTTAAAAGCAAGAAGAAATTTGTACGAACACGTTTCCAACTGAGAAACGCTGCCCACAGTTTCTCGAAATGGTTTCTTGGAACTACTTCATAAAGTGACTTCAGTTTCAATTTTTACTAGTATCATGATGTAAAATGGCTAAGATATTAATGATTAGCTAATAATAAGTTCATTTAAGTTTATAGAGGAGTGAGTATAAATTATTGCAAATTTACCTTGGTTGGTAAAAGTCTGGGAACCTCTGATCTGGAAAGTGAAACAGCGTATTATTGCGGAAGAGAATCAGGTAACGCCGCTGAAATGATGTTACGTATATTATTATGGCTACAAAAGAAAACGGTAATGGTCAACGCTAGTTATTGTGAGATCAGGAAGAAAATGGGCCGTCAAACAATAAGGTAAAAGTAAACAAAAAACGAGGACCAACAACTTCATTACCATAACGTTCTTGATCATTCTCAAAACGATCGACCATGACCCCATAATCTTTCACCACGTCCAGAAAGAGTAATAAATCAAACCGACGCTATTCAACACTGAGGAATATGAGCATCTTATAAATTTAGATCCTTTTTCAGTCATTACTTGTAGGACCAACGAAATGGAGCTGGTAATGGTTGAGTCTCTATATACCTCTGTTGAATTGAAGTGTTTTTAGATTTAGGAACCTATCTCCCCCTTTTAATTTCTGCTTATTTTTTTACAATAACATTCTGTATTTGAATCTCTGTACTTTGAGATTTTGCTGCCTGTTTAGGTTATTAAATCTTGTAATACATTATTTTATTTTACTTTATTACTTAAGTGACTTTAAATGTAACAAATATTCCGTTAGACATTGCCTGATGACAAAGGAATGTAAATCTTCGAAACTAGTCGTAACAAATAAAGATGCACTCCATTCAAGCCCTGGTTTTAATATATATATATATATATATATATATATATATATATATATATATATTTATTTATTTATTTATACATCTGCTGTATATGATACTGAAACTCTCAAACGTTTGTTTGTTTGTTAGTTTGGATGTACACTTCGAGATTTGGGAGGTTGCAGCAGAAGGAGCCGAGATCATCTGGAGTCTTGAAGACTTCTTCGGGAAGCCGTGATAATCCAGTGGATTCTTCACGAGCTAAAGACAGCTTCATAGGATCCTGGAGTTGTGAAGACGTCTTCAAGGACACTTTGTAATCCAATGGGCAGTTCTCCAGGAATTCTTCAGGTGCTGAAGACGGCTTCACATGATCCTGGAGACCTTAAGACTTCAAGAAGACGTAATAGTCCAATGGGCGTTTCTCCAGGAATACTTCAGGAGCTGAAGACGACTTCAAAGGATCCTGGAGTCATGAAGACGTCTTCAAGAAGACGTTATAAGTCACCAGGCGTTTCCCCAGGAGTCCTTCAGGAGGTGGAAGAACTCTGGACGGAATGATTCCGAAGACAGATTCTGGATTTCTCCAGAGGTTTTGCTCAGATTCACATACTTCACAGACAGATACTGCAGACTGACTTCCAGGTCAATTTTATATCCTCTA
>JANJGK010000001.1:35013963-35021463 GCA_039081455.1 Macrobrachium rosenbergii
GAATAAATCTTTACCTGTGTGCCTGAGGATGTTATGAAAAACGGCAAAAGTCGAGGATGACGATCAACTTAAATAAGAACGGTTTAAGCATGTTAAAAGAAGGACTTGGTAAACTCAAGAAAACTTAGGATAAGTTCTTTATTGTATTACGGTTCAGTATAGCAGTCTTCTGTACAGAATAAGCAATGGCACTCAGGAAGGTTTTCTATCAGCCGCAGCAGACTACCGTAGTTTCATGTCACGACACGTATGGTGACACTGATATTCCTTGTCTTTGATAATCTGATTTTCTCTTAATTATAATCTCCTAACTATTCACTGAGGCCCGCTTAGTTTTTCTCTTCTTCCTCTTTCTCTGTTACTGAAGCTCATCACAGAAGTATTTGTACTAAAAGATGAACAGATTATAAATTGACTACTGCTGCAGGGAACACTGGCTGAGTCATGCGATGACATTTTTGGAGAAGCAATTGCCTCTAAGGATCAACTATAAACTACAACGACAATCTGCTGAGAAAGCTTTCAACAATGTAATGCATCTTTTGGTAACAATTGACAAGCACACTGATACTCAGTAGACAAAAATTGTAACCGGCGCCTACAACCTTTTGTTCGCTCTAACAAATTACATCGATGGCTTACTGACAGAAGTTCCAAAACAATGTCAAGGAACATTTGATAAGTTAAAAACTACACTGAAGAATTTTCGTAAACGCTATACATGACATCAATAGCTTTTTTTCTATAGCAACCAAAAGTGAAGTGATGGCCCACTCATCACATTTAAAGGCTAACGAGTTACAAACGGTATGAAATGAATCGTTTCCAAACAATTTTGTTCGAAAAGCGGCAAGATTTATGACCAGATGGTTGCACTAAATGAAAACTCCAGCAGTCTCTCAAGAAGAACTGGAAGCGGCAACAGCGGCCTGTCAATAACAGGTGAGCAAGATATTGGTGACCCGCTAAAACGACCACGAATGCAGTCGATGGTTTTCTGATTCAGGCAATAAATAACATATTGTAATTTGATGTTTAAAGATGCAAACTGTATTAAATAGATGCTGAGATAATATCATAATCAGTAATTGATGTAGTTTCAGCTATAGATAACAATTACAGTTTTTAACCCCAAATAAAATTGAAAATGGGTATATTCTTTAAAGTGCAAACAACTGCGGTCTTCTTCAGGTGCAGATGATTCTGATGCTACCAAAGTTTAATGGATTATTTCCAACACGCTTATTATTTTTTTTAAGATACGTATATTGTGTTAAATTCACAGGAAGATTGAACCCTGGAGGTGAGAGTTCATGTTTTCATTTCTCTTGCAATTATAAAGAAGCAAGCGGGAGACGTAGAGCACAACTGCTGATTGATGAAACAGCTGACCTAAGCAATTACTGACCGTTGTTAAGCACAACTTGTTACCTTTCTATTGCAGCTACAAATTTTACAAATGGCCGAGGGCCAAAAAAGAAAAGGATTTCAGTGTAAGAGTCACAGAAACAAAACGCAGTGACATTTCCATAACTGGCAACTATAAAATCTACAGTATTAAGGCCCCGTTTACTTCACACTACCCAACAGAGCAATGGACTTCATAAACCGCTCTTGTCCCATGAC
Source organism: Macrobrachium rosenbergii (assembly GCA_039081455.1). Lineage (NCBI taxonomy): Eukaryota > Metazoa > Arthropoda > Malacostraca > Decapoda > Palaemonidae > Macrobrachium > Macrobrachium rosenbergii. The sequence continues at coordinate 35,015,590 of JANJGK010000001.1, forward strand.
ACTTTGCTAAGTTGCACTGCAGATGTTTTGGGAGGGACTGCAACTTCGCGATTTGGACTCTCAGGGTGCTTACAGCGGAAGACATTCTAACCGTAGGGTCATTACAAGCCACAATCCTGCAGTAACCTAATGCTTCGGTGTAAGAGATGTCTTGTTGCAGGTGATGGATGGCAAGTGGAGCCATTTAGGATGGAGGGGCTCGAAATAGAGGGACCCAGTGGAATGGGAAGGAGGGACAAGGGAGAGGTCTAGGAGGGTGGGACTTTAGAGGAGGGAAACGGGAGGAAGGGACTTAGAGAAAATAAGAGGGTGAGGAATGGGAAGGAGGAAAATGAGAAGGGAAAGAGGACTGGAGGGCAAGGATTTTGTAAAGGGAGGAACGGGGGAATGGGAGGGAGGGTCTTGATAAGAGGAAACTGGGAGGGAGAGGAGAGGAGAGGAAGGGCAATGAGAAGGGCAGAACTTGAAAAAGGCGAGTGCTAGAGAGGGACTTGGAGAGGAAGGACACGAGAAGAAGGGAAGCAGGAGGGGGGACGTGGAGAGGAGAGGATGGAAAGGACGAAGTGGGGATCGGTAGGAGAGGAAAGAAGACAGCCTGAAAATAATTCCCAACTCAGTTTCTGCAGGATTACCTTGCATGTGGTTATGTATTCACATGCGATTAACTAGATTTTGGGTGAGGGTACCTGACTAATATAACATCTCTCTGGCCCAGTGTGGACCTTAACTTTCTAGTATTTAAAGACAATCGTGATTCAAGACACACACACACACACATCTCGTACTATATATCTCGTATCCTCTTACACCTGACATATGAGTCTATCTTCTCCTGATGATAGAAATTTCCATTATCACTGGAGATGGATAACAATTAATCATGGCTAAGTACAGCTCGACGGGACCAAAACAGAATTTATTGACAATGTAAAACAATAAACACAAACAAAGGCTGTAAAGCAGCCTGAGTGCACAAACCTTCGACAACATTAATAAAAGTACCTCAGACCTGCCTTTATATCCAGAGCAGAACCAAAATGAAATCGGTTCTTTCTCTGCTACAGCCCGCTCTTCTAATAAACTTCATATAATGAGATCAGTGACTTTGAAAGAGTTCCAGTGACAGACAAACACACTAACAAATAAGCAGTGTCGTCTCTTTTGCCACAGTCATTATTTAGGCCACTGCTCTGCTGATCTGAAGGCCAAAAAACTCCCAGCAATTGATCCAATCCAGCGTTGACTCCTCCACTGATTTTCTTCTACTATTTGGACCGGTGTCCCACTCATTTGAAGGAAAGGGTTCTCAAGTGGCCAAGGAACACCCAGTCTCTCATCCCATATTCATTCAACAGAGATCAGCAATCCTAGGATTGATGCATTTGATGGCTCTTTCTCACACTATTTCTCTTTTCCTGCAATCCCGTAACATTCCCGCTGTCGTGAAATGGCCCGTTCCTGCCTTTGGGGTTAAAACCTTGTTTTTTTTTTTTTTCTTGCCTCTATGAGTTTCCATTTCATTTACTTCTTAGATAAATAATCTCATAATAATCAACATGAAAGAACAATCAACAATCAAGAGTTTTCTGAACTTACCAAAGAACTTGATAAAACTCTTTCCAGTGTAGCTTGAATACCCTACTTTTTATTGACCTTCGCATCCTCAGTAATAATAATAATAATAATAATAATAATAATAATAATAATAATAATAATAATAATAATAATAATAATGTTAGAAGTAGTTGCATTATTAGTTGTGGTAGTGATAAAGGTGCCAACAATTTATGATAAAAAATAAATATAATTAAATTATACGCTTCTAGAACTAATTGATTTGGTGATGTAACACAGCGTCGATGTGGTTATCGTAACTGAACCGTTTTTATAATTAAGAGCAAATGTTTCATCGAGGGGATCTATTGCATATTGCAATTTCATATATTATTTGTATGTAGTTCATGTCTTCGTCTTCGCTAAAATTTGATTTGCTCTTTATTTGCCAACGTCTTTTGTTTTCATTTGTGTCACTAATGGAGAATCTAACTGTGGAATCTGGCTTTTCAAGTTAGTGGTCTTTTGTTTTGCTCAGAATGAATATTTGTTCATTATGGATAATAATAATAATAATAATAATAATAATAATAATAATAATAATAATAATAAACCCACTGTAAGGAAATTCTCACGTGGGAAGCCACTAATACATCACTACTCAAGAATTCCTTGTTTGCATTAGGCAGAAGGGATCGAACACACACCAAAAAAAAAAAAAAAAAAAAAAACACATAATCATGTCTTTTCCTATAGTCTGTAAATCGTTTACATCATGTCGACCTGTGTTGTGTAAGCACATTTTTCTCACCAGGTATCCCAGATGTAATCAGACCATTCAATATACCACCACCAACACAGCACTGAATGTACAGAGGTTATAACTGAGACCTATTTCATTATCGAATGCAATTGCAATTAAAAAAGCAAATGAGCTAAAACTGTAATAAATGTGTTCTAAAGTAAAAGTGATCGCTTATAACAAAATCAATGAACACTCCTATCCTAACCAGATGTGAAACTAAAGTCACTTCTTGATCCCAGGGAAGCCTTAGGTTGAGAGGCCCGGTACTACTAGCGTGACAATGTGAGAGGAGAACTCCACGAGTCCTTTTTGCAGCATGACCTAGGGAAAGGGAGAGCTTGTGGCACTTCCTAATTGAGTGCTTGCTCACTCCCATACTCAAGGAGAATACTCGTTCAACACTTGCTCCAATTATGGCCTTGGCTACGATAAACTTTGGTCTGATGCCAGATGCTCCTTTATTTACGAAGTGATTCATAAGCTTGGAAAGCAATTTTCCACATATTACGATAAAAAAAAAACTGAGTCATTTAACCAGACCAGTAAGTTTAAATTCTTAACCTTCATAGGTTTGGATAAATCGAATGTAGAATCCGACGTAATTTCTAACGGGATTTGCTTTACAATCTTGATAGTCGCTGTGGGTCGAAAACTGGATAATCGGATAAGTTATGTTTAAATCTAAGTGCTGGTCTCCATTTCCTGTATTCTGAGAATGGGCCATACGGGTCATCCCTCAAACGAGTGTTACAAATTCGTTGACGAGATAATAACATTTCAATCTGGAATTCTTTTGGAATAAAGAACACCACAATCAAAGGTGGGTTTAGTCTCTTGTTAATATGTTATTGTCAGGTTCATAACTCCAAAAACTTTGCTATTTTTACTGATTTTCGGTTGTACAGATAATAAAGGATTATCACCAGAAAAACTATATTTGCTCTAGTCATGACAGATGATGTTTTGGCTTCCTTATCTGCACATTCGTGGCCCCTAATTCCTTCGAGCAGAAGCATTCCATTTCCATATAACAATGCACGTGTGGGGAGACAAGGGGGAGACAAAAGAGAATGAAAAAAAAATAACAGCAGAAATATGGGCAAATCAAGATAATGTGTTTATGCATATATATATATATATATATATATATATATATATATATATATATATATATATATATATATATATATATATATATATATATATATTCTTACAGGCACTGGGCTTAACAACCTAGTAACCGAATTCACATAAGATGGCCGACCAGTGCCATGGGAGTGCAATGGCGTCCAATCCAGCATCCCTCTCTCTCAATAACCCCTCCTTTTATCCACTGTCTGTGTTGCCGTATCTCTGTACTTATGAAAGTTGCCCTGAGGCGACCCCCACCCAGTCCAGAGAAGCATGGCCCAGGGGAACCATTCATTCTGCTTCAAGGACCCGTTTCAAGCAGAAGTATACTCCCGCTCTACCTCACAGAGGCCGCCATTTGCCTTGTGCCATGTGACACCAATTCTGGGACCCCAATTCATACAGGAGTGGTCATTTTGGATACCCAAGGTAAGTCTAAAACATACACGGGAATTCGGCGGCCCATTTTCCTTCGACTATATTCTATTTTCCTTGTATACTTTTTATCAAGAAACCTTCCCCCGTGGTCTCCCTGTGTATCTCTCTCTCCCTTTGTCACTATATGTCCCACCTTGGCCCCCATACCTCTCTTCGACACCGAAGCCTCCCACTGTTTGCGTGTTTAGTTAATTTCCCGATTCAGAAGTGATACCAAGAGGTCTTTTGACTGGCTGTGCCATGATATTTCAGTGAGTTAGGCTAGACTGATGATATATCGTTAGGGCTCTAATGCATGCTATTCCTTTAGTTAATTTGCCACCTGTCTCTTTCAGAGGGATGCTTTTATCATGTGTGACGTAGGACCATCTCAGCTTGTACACCGTCACCCATCTGTGCTCTACATGTGACGAAACAAGGAATTTTTACCTCTCTATGGCACCGCCGAATATTTATAATTTCACTTCATGTATTGTATTAACACGTGTGCCAATTGTATAACTCTTTGTGGACTATTGTTATTATTTGTTAAGTAAATGTAGTTAATCGTTATCTGAGTATAATTATGCCTTACAGTAACTTGACGAATGGGGAATGTCAAGGTTAGTATTCCGTCATTTCAATCTTCTCAGTTTTTTGCATTACTGTCAGCCATTTTATAGCATTCCATTGCCAAGGCCATGGCTGTCAAGTAAATATATATATATATATATATATATATATATATATATATATATATATATATATATATATATATATATATATATATATATATATATATATATATATGTATATATATATATATATATATATATATATATATATATATATATATATATATATTTATATGTTTCCTGGTGCAGGTAATTCTTAAGTCTCCATATTCAGTACTTTACTCTACAATGGCCTTGAAAGATAACCAGGAACATATAAAACAAAAAATAAAAGGAGTTATACAGGAGCTGAGGGCTCTTTCTCAAAGGGAAGTGTGTGAAACATGTGGATACAAAAATAGGACTGATGTAGGGGGGGCGATGGCCTGACCGGGTCACGCTTCTGCACCAAAGAAAAGGCGCCAGCCAGTTACTGCCCTAGGCTAAGATCACCTCCTGAGCGTCTCTTAGGACCCCTGAATGTACTGCTTGAAACTAACCCGAACCAGATTTCACTACTTTTCACAAGTTTAAATAGACAGAGGCCTATCTATCGGCCAAGCAAAGCAGAAAGGCGGGCGCTTTTGTAGCGTATTTTGGCGCTACAATATATATATATATATATATATATATATATATATATATATATATATATATATATATATATATATATATATATATATGTGTGTGTGTGTGTGTGTGTGTGTGTGTGTGTGTGTGTATGTGTGTGTGTGTGTGTGTGTGTGTGTGCGGTAAGGGTTTTAACCACCTCATTCAATTGTTATCTCATGGCTGGGACAATCGGAAATATTGTTTTCCGATTGTTTCCCCGAGAAGGTCGCCTCACCTTTGTTTTCTGGAGGAAGAGGTGGAAGTGAAGTGAAGACTGATTGCTTCAGTCTGTAAAGGTATGGAGGCCTGGACAGTGAGTATCAGTATGGGGATCCTGTACTGTTAGTAGTAGAAGTCAGAATCGAAAAGCTGCTTGGGGGACCTGTTTAGTCAAGTCAGGAGTCAGTAATGACTTTATGTTTGGAACTTGGGACCTGCAGGGTTAAGTATCAAGTATCATGTTCAGCAGAGTCAGCTTTATCTGGGGAAGAAACATTGTCTCTGTCATTTTGAGGACCACGGCATCTGATTTGCAGCTTTATCTGTGTTCTCCTGAATTGCAGCTTTGTTTGCATTGTGAATACAGCTTTGGCTTGGTAAATGTTTTGAGGAGGCAAGTTTAGTGGTTCCTCATTCGTGTTATCTCTGCAAGTTGCCACGGTTTCCAGAGTGGGCAGTGTG
>JANJGK010000001.1:35026463-35031463 GCA_039081455.1 Macrobrachium rosenbergii
TGCTAGAGAATTGTCCACCAGAATCTTATCTTCTGACTACTGAGAAAGAGAGGAAGCGGTAGTTGTGGGAGCGAGAGGCTCACAGGTTGCAATGACCAACTCAGGCACGGGTTGCGAGGCCGTGCTAGGTGGTGAGCTTCAGCTGTGGCCAGGGGAATCCAGAAGGGACCCAAGTAAACTTCAGGTTGGCTCTCTTGCTGACACTGGTAGTGGGCCAAGCTGGGAGAAGAGACTGGGATCTCCTGAAGGGGGATTTATGTTGTGCTATGGAACTGGCACTAAGGCTGGGCCAGGCACAGGAATTCAATTTGGAAATGGCTCAATGTTCGGAACAGACAGAGACTGGCACTGCTCAGAGCACTCAAATGGTCCTGACAGGGATTTTGAGCCAGGTCTGGGAGGACTATTTGTGTCTGATAGAGACTGTGAGGGTGCAGGACCCCTGAGTCATCTTGAGTTAAGTGGGGACAAATAGTCCCATCGTAGAAGGAGGTCATAGCCTCCAGGAAGGTAATTTGCTACTGCAAGAGTGCAGATCTTGGTTCTGTGGGGCCTGGAGACCCTCAGCTGATGTCATGGATAGATGCAATAATGTTGAAGAAATATATTGAAAAAGAAATATCTCTTTTTCAAGACGTGAATGCTTCCTGTGTTTGCTCAAAGATGTCATCACCAGTCAGTGACTGCTGTCAACGCCTCGTGGACAATTAGCAATTCGATGAAAACTCTTTCTTGTGGAAACAGTACCACGTGGTATCTCATACCGTGCCTGTGTAACATGGCACAATATTTAATCCATACTACATCAGAAAATTTGTTCTGGAAGCTTCCATGGCATGACCAGAAATGGGCAGTTATTAAGGAACAGATCAGTATGCAGAAAATAAAAAAAATTCCTTATATATTATAAGCTTCCAGAAGAGACTGCCCAAGAGAGATAGAAACAGATAGAGACTGAGAGGGCAATCAGAGGTCGGACAAAATAAGGTTCCGACAGGAGTATCCCCTTCAGACAACTTTTACTCTTATCTCCATAAAATCTTGTCCTGCCCAAGACGAAGAGAAGTAGCCAGCCCTTCCTGCTTGTGATGAGAAGTCTCTAAGCACTCCATGCTCGAGACAAGGTGAAGCAGCGACCCCTACATACCAGTGACAAAGAAAAGAAGTCATCCCTTCCTGCCTGTGTGGGGGAGATGTCGCTAATCCCTTCCCGCCTGTAGAGAGGAAGAGTCTCCAGCCCTGCCTGCCCTCCATTTACACAATCGCCGGATTCTTGGAAATCAACATTTGCTGCCCCATCCTGAAGACATCCCTTTTGTGACATCTTCGACCTCGTGGTTACCGTGCCAGCTTCATCTCTTCAACTGAAACTCCAGCTGCCCTTCTGGGATGTCTTCAAGCCTGAAGCCACGTGTCAGCTTCATCTCTTCAGCTGAAACTCCAGTCGTCCTTCTGTGACATCTTCAAGCCTGAACAACCATACCAGCATCATCTCTTCAGCTGAAACCTTAGCCACGAAGGATTACTCACTAATTCGCCATTTAAGTATTATAATTGTTCTGCCCTCCAACCTGTTCCCCCTATCTATAAATGCTTTGATTTATTTTGCAACGTCACGTTGGATGAAAGCAACAGGGAAGTAATATTTCGTTTTCTTTGTAAATTTCAATTGCTGGTGTTGAATCCTTATTGTTTAGAGTTTGAAAGAAACGCAACGATTCTTGGATCGTGACAGCTGAACTGTTGGGAGTATCAGTTTTACATGGTTGATGCTCTCGATGGTGACGAGTTTATGTCTGTCAATTTTAGCCCTTTACCCTTGCCCGGACAGATAAATGATTAGGTTTTCTTGTTGGCTTAGTTTTTTCAATATCTCCAGGTCCTGTTTTTTTTAGGTGTCCAATTAAATAATTAATTAAATTATTAAATAAGTAATTGAATTATTAAACGTCTTCCAAGTTATGGAATAAGGTTGATCAAGTAATTGAATTATTAAACGTCTTCCAAGTTATGGAATATGGTTGATTAAGTAGAGTCTCCTCATCTGTCACCAAGTTTGTATTGATTAGGCAAGTGAAAGGGATTTCCAGAGAGCCGCATAACCTATAGAATGAAGGTTCATAACAGGTAAGCAATACTTAAAGCCAAAAGACAAAAGACACTCCTCCCTTTTTGACAACTGGTAGTCAGAAAGACTAAACACAGCGTTGTTGTTTATAAACTTAGGAAGAAAACTGTCTAAATCAGATAGTTTACTTTGCCTAGTTGTGTTTCTTGAACCTGTGAGTTGTACAGATCTTACGATTTATTTTAAAAATGTTTGAAAATAATAGTCTAAAAGACGGAAATGCTGTTCAGAGACCTGAACAACAATATATATATATATATATATATATATATATATATATATATATATATATATATATATATATATATACAGTATATATATATAATATATATGCATATATATATGTATGTATAAATAATACACACACACACACACACACACACACACATATATATATATATATATATATATATATATATATATATATATATATATATATATATATATATATATATATATATATATCTGAATGGCAAGCATCTACTCTGACCTTGGACTTCCAACAGGGCGTTTAGGTGCTTATAAACAAGAAGTTCATTCTCACACATACAAGACTGTTTACAGGAAGAGTGCCAAAGTATGTGTTGTAAACAAAGGCGATCGTTCTTTCATCACAGGTGGACTCAGAGCAGTCTTACTTCCGTTCTTTCTCACTCTCAATCTGTCTGGCACTCTCTCACTGTTATATAGATAGATAGATAGATAGATAGATAGATAGATAGATAGATAGATAGATAGATAGATAGATAGATAGATAGATAGATAGATAGATAGAAAGGAAATAAAGAAAATAAGAACATAAGATAACATGGAGTCGATCCAGAGCCAAATGTCTATTGAAAAACATTCAAACATTCCTTGGGTCAGCGAGCACCCATTCACAAAATGTTATTGCAACCCATTTATATATACTCAAGATATCAGATGGCAGACAGATGCACAAAGAAAAAACGTATGTAAATATAGCAAAAAGTCTCTACAACTTAGTTGCTGATGAAAACAATGAAGTACGTCACACGTAAAAAAAGAATGACAAAAATACCTGTCCTATCTTAAGCCTAAGAAGACCAAAAGACCAAAAGTGTAATTCCGTTGTTTCCTTTGAATGAAGACTTCCGACTGAGGAAGAAACACGGTTGTAAACACCTATCAAAAACAAGGCTTTCCAATCCCACAGTAACTGCTAATTAACCGCGTGTTTTGACGAGATTTTAGTTCTGCGTCTTTAAGGGTCTTCCCCGGAATACTTCATGCTTGTAATTTCACTCTAGTTTCTTCCCACAGTTGTGAGAAGATGGGAGGTTCTGCATTCACTCATGTCTGTTTGTCTGTCTTTCTGTCCAAAAACCCTGAATGGGTAGTAAGTGAAGACCGCTCTCTTTTGACAGAGCCTTGAACCTCAACTGTTTCCACGACCATCCTCAGATCTATCTAAAATCTGAACCCTTTCAGGTTCTGTGTATTATTTCTCTTTATCTGTCACCTTCAACAAGTCTTCAAAATATCCCACTTACCCAAAAATCAATGCACATTTTACTGTACACCTCCCATTATATCTTTGATTAGCAAGCCTCGTTCAGTAGAGTTACCTTTCTATCTAGTTTCCACAGAACACCGTCTCTTTCTCGATCCCCAAATCTTCAGTTCGCTTGAAACATTATACAACTTTTCCCACAACCATCTCTGAATACTTTTTCCTTGTCTTTCTTATTCTTTCTTATTATAATTCCATACCGGTATCCTTACTTAGAAAATGTAAGATAAACAATATTCTAATTTCTTCATTATCGTATCCTTTTATCATCCACCCCTAGTCTCAGCAAAGTTAATTGACATCAAGTCAGTAGTTGGATAGGTAACCAGTACTCAAGGCGAGTCCGCCTGCAGGGAATGGGCATAAGACTAACTATACCATCCCAAAAAGGGGCTCACAGTGGGTCTTACTGGGGCACGAGAACCCAGGCTTCCCAAAACCGATCTTTACTCTTAGTGTTTTCTAACATTTTACTCACTTCATTCAATTCTTAGTCACTCAAATTTAAACTAAGAATCATTAGTACATTGGACAAATATTCTACGAACAATGACCTTCAAGCTTAACTAAAGCAAAATCTTAACAAGAAACTGCAGGGCAACAGAATGTACGATGTTTAGTATAAGTATGATGTGACAGCGAAATTACAGATTGTACTTGACTTCCTGCTTCAGTCAGTCAGTTTACGATATTTGTTGAAATGACAGACAGCAACTCTAAATCGTTCATGAGCGACGGTGCTTCAGCTGCCTGGCTTTTCACTCTTGCTCCGGTACTGCTGACAGAGGCAGCATTTGACACTCGCATGATGAAAACAGCAACGACCAAACAACTTCAGCAATTAGTAAACAGATACATTAGTTAAAAATAAACCTTCGATACGCTGAGTGACAACAAGTATGCTCACCCTCGCCCTTCCTATCCTCCGCCTCCCCCTCCCCCTCCCTCTCCTCATCTTTCAAATCCTCTCACCCTTTGACTTTCCTGCTCCTCCACTTCTCCCCCTTCCCCTTTGCCTTTCATCTCGTCTTTTTCCCTCCACCTCCTCCTCCTCCTCCTCCCGCCCCCGAATGATCTTGCGTCAACAGAAGCAGAGAACAACTGTTGTATCAAAAGAGTAAACAAGATAACGACGAGAGGACATGACATTCTTCTTTATTTTATTCGTCCGCGCACGAACTTTCATCACCTTTGCTGAATAGGATTATCATGTGAAAGGCGGGCGAATACCACAAGTGGAATGATGAGAAGGTGCTCTTCTTATAAGAATATGACAATTTACTCTCATATTCAAAAAGTGCGAAGAATTCGAGAAGTTCAGAGGGCATTGTGGCTATT